>CM055118.1:310068978-310193978 GCA_029206835.1 Rana muscosa | reverse complement strand
ACTCAGGAGCTGGGTTACTGTAATAAGATATTACAGGGGTAATAAGACACTCAGGAGCTGGGTTACTGTAATAAGATATTACAGGGGTAATAGGACACTCAGGAGCCGGGTTACTGTAATAAGATATTACAGGGGTAATAAGATACTAAGGAGCTGGGTTACTGTAATAAGATATTACAAGGGTAATAAGACACTCAGGAGCCGGGTTACTGTAATAAGATATTACAAGGGTAATAAGACACTCAGGAGCCGGGTTACTGTAATAAGATATTACAGGGGTAATAAGACACTCAGGAGCTGGGTTACTGTAATAAGATATTACAGGGGGAATAAGACACTCAGGAGCCGGGTTACTGTAATAAGATATTACAGGGGTAATAAGACACTCAGGAGCCGGGTTACTGTAATAAGATATTACAGGGGTAAAAAGACACTCAGGAGCCGGGTTACTGTAATAAGATATTACAGGGGTAATAAGACACTCAGGAGCCGGGTTACTGTAATAAGATATTACAGGGGTAATAAGACACTCAGGAGCTGGGTTACTGTAATAAGATATTACAGGGGTAATAAGACACTCAGGAGCTGGGTTACTGTAATAAGATATTACAGGGGTAATAAGATACTAAGGAGCTGGGTTACTGTAATAAGATATTACAAGGGTAATAAGACACTCAGGAGCCGGGTTACTGTAATAAGATATTACAGGGGTAATAAGACACTCAGGAGCTGGGTTACTGTAATAAGATATTACAGGGGGAATAAGACACTCAGGAGCCGGGTTACTGTAATAAGATATTACAGGGGTAATAAGACACTCAGGAGCCGGGTTACTGTAATAAGATATTACAGGGGTAATAAGACACTCAGGAGCCGGGTTACTGTAATAAGATATTACAGGGGTAATGAGACACTCAGGAGCCGGGTTACTGTAATAAGATATTACAGGGGTAATAAGACACTCAGGAGCCGGGTTACTGTAATAAGATATTACAGGGGTAATAAGACACTCAGGAGCCGGGTTACTGTAATAAGATATTACAGGGGTAATAAGACACTCAGGAGCTGGGTTACTGTAATAAGATATTACAGGGGTAATAAGACACTCAGGAGCCGGGTTACTGTAATAAGATATTACAGGGGTAATAAGACACTCAGGAGCCGGGTTACTGTAATAAGATATTACAGGGGTAATAAGACACTCAGGAGCTGGGTTACTGTAATAAGATATTACAGGGGTAATAAGACACTCAGGAGCTGGGTTACTGTAATAAGATATTACAGGGGTAATAAGACACTCAGGAGCTGGGTTACTGTAATAAGATATTACAGGGGGAATAAGACACTCAGGAGCCGGGTTACTGTAATAAGATATTACAGGGGTAATAAGACACTCAGGAGCCGGGTTACTGTAATAAGATATTACAGGGGTAATAAGACACTCAGGAGCCGGGTTACTGTAATAAGATATTACAGGGGTAATAAGACACTCAGGAGCTGGGTTACTGTAATAAGATATTACAGGGGTAATAAGACACTCAGGAGCTGGGTTACTGTAATAAGATATTACAGGGGTAATAAGACACTCAGGAGCTGGGTTACTGTAATAAGATAGACTTGGAATTGGAGTTACTGTATCAGGATGCTGGAATGATAAGAAAACTTACTGAGCTCCAAGCTGCTGCTGGTCCCATATGGTCCATGTATTGCAGCTTCTCCAGTCAAAGCCTCCAGCTGATTACAGACCTAGTAATGGCATAATAAACATGGTTTCCATGAAAAGGATATAGGATTATCCATTTCATCATTACAATTAATGTCTGAGGAAGTATTGCCTTTGTTGCCCAAAACAAATCACATTTAACTTTAGCGACCTAGAGAAATAAAAGGAAACACGTGATTGGTTCTTTGAGCAATAAAGGACAGTACCTCCTTTAGAACTTTACACTTTCATTGCCCTGCTGTCCGCTCACCTGCAGAAAGTTGTTACTGAGCCTTTCGTAGCCCTTGAAGCCTGGGCGGCTGGTGAAGTATCCCGTCCAGAACATGTGAGCTCCATCTGCATATGGGAAGAAGTCGTCCGTCTTCACTGGCCTGGAACACAGAGACAGGTCCAAATACAGAGCGATGACAGGTATGCACAGAGACGCACACCAACATGCCGCAAGTTCCATGCTCACCAGCTGAGGTTGGCCCTATTCAGTGCACTCAGGTAACAGCTTGGGGTGGAGTACAACACATTCACTTTACTTCCATTTGCTTGCTGGATAAAAAAAACAAACAAAAAAACACAACACACACATTGTAAAGACTATGCCATCTTCCTTCTTTTTTAAATGGTAACAAAGTTGTTTCAAGCAAGCTATATACTTTATAGTTACTAAAGTGACCCTGAACAGGTCCAAAAAACATTTTAACACCATTGCTGCTTTGCAGGGGCTCCGTGTCTTCAAACGAAATCCTCTCCATGTGCCTTTGCAGACCCTTTGGATTCTAGATCCCTTACACAGGGTCTCAGCTTCTCTCCAAGCATAGTTTAGGCCTAGTCATTCCAGTTCCAAGGCCACCCCCAGTAACTGAACAGTCATAATTATGATAGTTTGATTTGATGGCAGGGCTCCCGCTTTTAGTCGCTGTCACACAGCAGGGTTGGGCAGAGGTAATGACTGATGAACTGATTACAGGACATGTTACACCAAAGAGGAAACAGAGATGCAAACTGACCACGCCAGCACAGATCTGCTTCCATGCTCAGTGTGGTCAGAATCTAAAAAAAAAAAGGGGGAGGGGGAGATGGGGGAAGTGTCAGGATCACCAGGCATTTCTGAGCAATTGAAAAACCAAGGCTAGATTTACAAAAGAAGAAATGGGAAAAAAAAAAAAAAAAAAAATTGACACATACAGCGGGATAAACCATTATTTGATCCCCTGCAGATTTTGTAAGTTTGCCTACTTACAAAGAAATTAAGGATCTATAATTTTTATCATAGGTGTATGTTAAATAATAGACAGAATATCAACCAAAAATCCAGAATAAAAAAGTGACCAGTTACACTTACCGGTAACGGTGTTTCTGGGAAGTCTTCCAGGACGGCACAATGAGAGATGACTGGCTCCACCTGACAGGAAACACAATCAATTCAAAGAGGTTAAAGCACCCGCCCCTCCCCGTGCTCCTCAGTTATGATAAAGTACAGACCCACACCAGTGCACGAGAGAGAAAACACACACCAAAATAACTCTATACAAACCAATGTATTTACCAAAAGGTGGTGGGAAGTAGGCCTGCCGTCCTGGAAGACTTCCCAGAAACACCGTTACCGGTAAGTGTAACTGGTCACTTTCTCAAGTCGTCTTCCAGGATGGCACAAAGAGAGAAGCAAGTAGCTTCAGGCCTACCTTGGGGGGGGGGGGACTGCTTGCAGGACCTCTCTACCAAAGGCCAGGTCCTGAGGTGACAGCAACTCCACTCTATAATGCCTTAGGAATGTATTCTGGCTTGACCAAGTCGCAGCTTTACAGATCTGTTCCACCGAAGCTCCGGCTCTTTCTGCCCAGGAGGTTGCCAGAGAGCGAGTGGAATGAGCTTTAACTTTCGGGGCTGTCTTACCAGCCTGGTCATAAGCTATGGAGATTGTCTGTCTGATCCATCTAGATATGGATGCTCTAGATGCCTGTTGGCCCTTTTTCTGTCCAAAAAAACTAACTAGTAAATGGCTGGATTTCCTAAATCCTATCCAGATAAGCTAGCAGACACCGTCTGACATCCAGACAATGAAAGGGAGGCCTCTCTTTCATTCTGTGGATTTGAACAAAAAGAAGGGAGAATAATTTCTTGTGATCTATGAAACTTCGACACTACCTTAGGGAGGTACAGGGGGTCCTGCCTGAGAATAACTCTGTCCTCGAATAAACTAAGGAAAGGCTCTTTAATCGTCAGAGCCTGCATATCGCCTATTCTTCTGGCTGTAGTAATTGCCAGAAGAAAGGCAAACTTAAACGTCAGTAATCTAACTGAAATATCTTCTAGTGGCTCAAACGAAGCTTTAGTTAATTGTTCCAAAACTAACGTAAGGTCCCAGGGCGGAACTCTAGAGATCTGCACCGGGGACAATCTATCCCTGGCCATCAGAAATCTTTTAACTAGAGGGTCCAGTGATAACTTCTTGTCCAAAAAATAAGATAAGGCTGCTACCTGCACTCTTAGAGTCTTGGTGGCGAGACCTAAATCAGCGCCATCCTGGAGAAAGTCCAGGATGACTGAGGTTTTTTTGCTGGGATACCTTTCTCACTAGACACCAGTGAGAGAAGACTCCCCACAATTTTGCTGTAGATACGTCTGGTGCCTTCTTTTCTACTTGAAAGGAGAGTGTTAATCACTCTCGGAACATCCCCTCTCCCGCAGGTTCTGCCTCTCAAGTACCAGGCCGTCAGCTTGAAGAAGCTGGGATCTGGGTGAAAGACCGGTCCCTGCCGAAGAAGGTCCACCCGAACTGGTAGATGGAGGGGAGGTGCTACGGACCAGTTCTGTAGAGTGGGGAACCAGGCTCTCTTGGGCCACCAAGGGGCAATTAGAATGAGTCTGGTTTCTGAGAGACCTAGTTTTTGTAGGACTCTTGGAATGAGACTCAGAGGGGGAAAAGCATAAGCCAGGTGAAAACTCCATACCTGAGCTAATGCATCCACCCCCTCCGAGCCCCACTCCCGGGACAGGGAAAAGAATCTTCCTACTCTCCTGTCCTCTTTGCGGGCAAAGAGGTCTATTTCTGGCCTTCCAAACTGTTGGCACACCAGGTTGAACACCTCTGGGTTCAGCTCCCATTCCCCCTGGAGAATTGGATGGCGGCTTAGATAGTCCGCCTCTATGTTGTACATTCCCCTTATGTGTACTGCCGTAATAGAGGCAATCCGAAGCTCTGCCCAGCTCAGAATTCCTAGAGACAAGGCCAGCAGGGAGGGAGACCTGGTTCCCCCCTGATGATTTATGAAGGCCACCGTGGTCGCATTGTCGGAAAGGATCTGGACCTCCCGGTCTCGGATCCTTTCCTCGAACGCTTTTAGGGCCTCCCCGACCGCCAATAATTCCCGGAAGTTTGAGGAGGCGCGCCTCTGATCCCGATTCCAGGAACCCTGGGCTCGGAGCTCACCTAAGTGGGCCCCCCAACCCCAGGAACTTGCGTCTGTCGTTATCCTGAGGGGTTCTGTCTGAGTCCAAAGATGACCCACCTGCAACTTCTGAGGAAGAAGCCACCAGCTCAGAGAGTCCTTTACTACCTCTGGGATGGAGATTCTGTGGTCCAATGTCCCTCTTGTTCCGTCCCAGGAGGATAAGAGGAATTGTTGGAGAGGTCTGGAGTGGAGCTGAGCCCACGGGACCGCAGGAATACAAGAGGTCATTAGACCCAGTACCCTCATGATGTCTCTGAAAGAGAACTCTCCTGGCTCCAACAGAGACCAGACCGCTGCCATGAGGCCCTGGGCCTTCTCCTGGGGCAAGAAGAGCCTCCTCTGTAGGGAGTCTATCAGGAAACCCAGGTAAACTTTTCTTTGGTCCGGGATCAGAGGACTTCTCCCCGTTTATGATCCAACCTAGGGATTCCAGGGTACTCACAACCTTGGCCAGGTCTGCGAGGAGGAGATCTCGACTCTGGTTGTAGAGTAGAAGATCGTCGAGATAAGGGACTATCGTTATACCCTGCAAGTGTAGGAAGGCGACCACCTCTGCTACGATTTTTGTAAACACCCTTGGGCTGGAAGCCAGTCCAAATGGGAGGGCAGCAAACTGCCAGTGTTGAATCCCTTGAGGAGACTCGACTGCAAATCTGAGGAAGGCCTGATGTCCTGGAAAGATCGGGACATGTAGGTAGGCGTCTTTTAAGTCGATCGTTACCATGTATACCTCCTTCAGAAGGAGTCTTCTGAGGGTGTATATGCTCTCCATGCGAAATTTCTTGTGACGCAGAGAGGTATTCAGGGGTCTCAGGTTTATTATCAAACGGTATTTGCCTGAGGATTTTGGGACAACGAAGATATGGGAGTAGACCCCCATTCCGCGTTGACCCGCAGGTACCGGAACTACCACTCCCTGTTCTGCTAGGTCTGAGATGTTTTGCAGAAGACCTGCCTTCTTGAGGGGGTCCCTGGGGAGAAATGTTAATAGGAACTTTGAGGGGGGGGGGTGAAGAAACTCCAGCCTGTAACCCTCTCTTATAATGTTGAGAATATGAGGGCTCTGAGTAATACTCTCCCACCTGGAAAGGAATTGGGAAAGTCTTCCCCCTACCCTCACGTCACTTAAAGTCCTTTTCATTTGATTTTTGGTTGGAAAAGAGGATACTTCCTTTCGGCTTATCCTTCCCAACGCCCCACTTCCTATTACCGGCAGGCTTCTTCCCTGGGGGCCTCGAAAAAATCTTTTTTGGTCCCTTTTAGGTTTGGTGGGAAACTTCTTGCCCTTTTCAGTAGATCTTGACAGAGCTTGATCAAGCCCTGTACCAAAAAGGAGGGAGCCCTCAAATAGGGGTCCACATAAGCGGGTCCTGGATGCGTTATCACCGTCCCATGTTTTGACCCATACGGCTCTACGAGCCGAGTTCACGAGGACCCCTGTTTTTGCGGTGGCCCGCACGGTCTCTACTGCAGCATCCGCTAGGTATGCCACTGCCCTACCTATCACCTGTAGAGAGTCTAGGACCTCCCTGGACTTGGACACACGGGAAACATGTTCTATTAGCTGGGCTATCCATGTATCCGCGTTCCTAGCTATACAAGCTGAAGCCAACGCTGGGCTCATTGCTGCCGCATTGGCTTCCCAGGCTCTACGCAAGGTCGTCTCAGTACGGCGATCCATAAGATCCTTGATATTACCCGCGTCCTCAAAGGAGAGGTCGGATTGCTTTGACACCTGTGCCAAAGAGGCGTCCAATCTGGGAACTTTAAAGAATTTCTCCTCATCCTCCCCCTTAAAAGGACACCTACGCTTCCAAGTTTTATATTTCAGAAGCTTCCTCTCAGGTTCCTTCCACTCTAAGGATCACATCTTTGAGAGTCTGATGAACCGGAATGGCTCTGGGTTGGGCCCTTACCAGGCCTCGGTACAATCTATCCTGTGCGGATACCTGCTCCGTCGGCTCCTGAATTTCTTCAGAGGCGTAGATTGCACCAAGGAAGCCTTCCATGTCGTCAGCTGAGAAGATGTGTCTTCCTGACCTAGAGCCCTCTTCCTCCTCCTCAGCCTGACTATCTACCAGGCCCTCATCGGAAAGTCCCTGATCAGGGATCTCCGAGTCTTCTTCTGCCTCTGAGTCCTGAGACAGGAGGGATCTCAGGGATTCTGGGTGTCCTCTCCCTAATCTGGTTGAGGAGGAACTCTCCTGTGAGGAAGGGCCCTCCCTGCTTGTCTGGGGCTCTGGTTCCTTAGCCTTAAGGGAGGCTTGAAAATCCTTAAGGGTGGCAAGCATCTGGGTTTGGACAGAGAGAAAGTCTCTCATAACCTGAGATGTTTCCTTCCCCGCCAGCTTCTGGATATACTTGAAGCAGAAGGGCTTGGAATGGGTTGAAGGTAATTTCTCATTACAGTTGCCGCATCTTTTGGAGCGGGCAGGGGCTCTAGAGGAACGACTGGCAACCCCTTGGGCAGTGACGTCCTCACCTGCAATGTAAGAGTACACAGGAATGCATTTAGAAAGAACCCTGTGACAGGCAAGGGGAAAGAGTCGGGGTACCCTCCCCCATCATGACCCCTGCTGGCTGGGTTGACTCACCCCCTGTGGTCTCCTCTGTAGCCGCGGCCGTGGTCAGCCTCTCCTCATGTTCCATGCCGCTTAGGTGTGATGAGCAAGTCACTGCAGAGGCACTGGAGGAGTGAAAAAGGGCGCCTCTCTTCCTGGCGTCCCTCCGCTGTTAATGCAGGTAAGCAGACGCCGGCCGTCGCCATTTTGCCGGAGACCGGAACCGGAAATGACGCGACGCGTGATGGCGTCATCCCTGACGCTAGAGGACAAATGTCCCAGACTCCGGGAAGATGGCGCCGCAATCATACGCTCCTGCATAGAGCGCCGCCATAGAACGAGCGGCCCGCGCGAGCGGGGGTTACCGGAGGGACCTGCCAGCCCCCCCCTCCAGAAAGGACGCCCAGACAGGTAGGGGGGAGGAAGGAGGATAGATGGCCCCTGAAGTCCCAGGTACAGCCCAGCACCTAGGGTCCTTCAGTGCTCAGGGAGGCTCTTCTACTGCCCTCCCTGAAGAGAAATGGGATACCCCCCAGGACGGACAATAGAGTCCTGCTAGGCCCAGAGGCTTCCCAGGCATTCGGCTCAGCTCCCGGGGGGGGGGGGGGGGGGGGGGGGGGGACTTCCAGCCCCAGGCCTTCAGTCTGTGGGAAAAAAAATAAACGGTTTCGCTGTGGGGAAACACAATCAAGAACTGAGGAGCACGGGGAGGGGTGGGTGCTTTAACCTCTTTGAATTGATTGCGTTTCCTGTCAGGTGGAGCCAGTCATCTCTCATTGTGCCGTCCTGGAAGACGACTTGAGAAAAACACAAGATACAAATTAATTTGCAGTTCAGTGAGTTAAATAAAGTATTTTATCCCCAAGCAAAACATGGCTTAGTACTTGGTGGAGAAACCCTTGTTGGCAAGCACAGAGGTCAGACGTTTCTTGTAGTTGGTGACCAGGTTTACACACATCTCAGGAGGGATTTTTGTCCAATCTTCTTTACAGATATTCTCTAAATCCTTAAAGTTTCTTGGCTGTCGCTTGGCAACTTCAGCTCCCTCCACATATTTTCAATGGAATTAAGGTCCATGACCTTAATGTGCTTCTTCTTAAACCACTCCTTTGTTGCCTTGGTGGTATGTTTTGGGTCATTGACATGCTGGAAGTTCCATCCACGACCCATCTTCAGTGTTCTGCATGAGGGAAGAAGGTTCTCATCCAAGATTTTACAACACATGGCCCGTCCATTGGCCCCTCAATGCGGCAAAGTCAGTCTGTACTTTTAGCAGAGAAACAGCCCCAAAGCATAATGTTTCCACCTCTGTGCTTGACTGTAGGAATGGTGTTCTTAGGGTCATAGTCAACATTTTTCTTCCTCCAAACACGGAGAGTCAAGTTAATGCCAAAGAGCTCAATTTTGGTCTCATCAGACCACAGCACTTTGTCCCAATTCTTCTCGGAATCATTTAGTTAGATGTTCATTAGAATACTTCAGACATGCCTGTACAGGTGCCTTCTTGAGGAGGGGGACCTTGCGGGCGCTGCAGGGTTTTAATCTATGGCAGTGTATTGTGTTATCAATGGTTTGTTTGGAGACTGTGATCCCAACTGCCTTGAGACCATTCACATGCTCGTTCTGGGCTGATCCCTCACTTTTCTTATGATCATCTGTGATGGATCAGGTAAAATGGCAATTTTCTATTCATCTTTTTTATACTATAAAAGGCTATATTTTTCTTTGTATATATAAACTGCTTTAATATTCCTTGCTCAAAATGGCCGCTAGTAGCACCCAGTGGCGTAGCGGTGGGGGGGCCAGGGGGACGGTCTCCCCGGGCGCAAAATTTAGAGGGGCGCAGTGGCAGGTTACCTGCAGCTCTTCTCCTGTGCTGTGCAGTTTAGGAGACTGAGCTCTTCCGCTTCACTATGAGGAAGAAGTTGCGGTGCAGTCCCGGCTTAGGCTCCAGCAGTGAGTAAATGAACACTGAAGACCATCCATGATTATCCAAGGGATTGTGACTGTGCGGAGACTGGGGGGGGGGGGGGAGGAGGAGGGCAGGCGACTCACGAGGCATCCTCTCCATTACACGCCACTCCCCACACACGAGGTCCACGTGCAACATGCTGTCTGTCCACTTAGCCTGCCCCACAGCCCGGACTTCCGACCCCCCACCGCTTCTCCTGAGTCCTGCCTGTGCCTGTCAGTGTGCTACTACGTCGCCCTGGCACTCTGACCCTGCATCGACCACCCCAGGACTGGAGGAAACTGGGGCCAGGAGGAAGAGGATGAGGCATCCCTGCAAGCCACACACAGCGCATCCCCTCAACCCTGCAAGCCACACACAGCGCACCCCCCTCAACTCTGCAAGCCACACACAGCGCACCCCCCTCAACTCTGCAAGCCACACACAGCGCATCCCCTCAACCCTGCAAGCCACACACAGCGCACCCCCCTCAACTCTGCAAGCCACACACAGCGCACCCCCCTCAACCCTGCACGCCACACACAGCGCACCCCCCTCAACCCTGCACGCCACACACACGGGACTCTTTTAGAGTGCTAAAAATCCCCGGGTTAGGGGGCGCAAATCTCTTGCCCTGCCCTGGGCGCTGACAACCCACGCTACGCCACTGGTAGCACCCCCTCCCATTGAGTGAAGATTGTAACTAAAACATGGCGCCTCCGACCAGGACTACACCTGAATTGGTGCCGCACAGATCCTGGAGGAAGTTCACCTTACATGGACACAACCAATCAGAAACTACTAATACCTAGATAACATTGTGCGAATGATACATATGCTCACCGCCTTAGTAGCTTACCTATAAAACCCCCCATGTATCCGGAACCAATAAAGAGTATCATCAATCTGAGCACAGTCTCAGTGTGATCTTTTCTCGTGCATGCACAAAGTCATATAGGTTTAATCAGGACGGGGGCAGATACTCAGACGATTGGTCTGATCCAAAACACATCCTTACCCCATGAGGCGAAATCTTTCATGGAGCTCCAAACCGAGGGGGGATTGATGGTTATTTGTATTTCTTCCATTTGGGAATAATTGCTACAGCAGTTGTCTCCTTCTCACCAAACTTCCTGCTGATGGTCTTGTAGCCCATTCCAGCCTTGTGCAGTTCTACAATCTTGTCCCTGACATCCTTTGACAGCTCTTTGGTCTTGCCCATGATGGTGAGGTTTGAATGGAAGAAAGATTCTGTGGACAGGTGTCTTTTATAAGAAATGGTCGTTAGGAGCACCTTCCTGAATTGACAGGACTAATCTGTGTACCACATACTACAGCTCATGGCTAGTAAGGGATCAAATACTAATTTTACTCACTGAACTGCAACCTATAACATTTGTATCATGTTTTTTTTCCCCCGGATTTTTGGTTAATATTCTGTCTCAATCATTTAAAATTGATAACAAATAAACACTTCATTTCTTTGTAAGTGGGCAAACTTATAAAATCTGCCGGGTATCAAATTATTTTCCCTACTGGTGTAATGTATAACACACACACACACACACACACACACACACACACAAATATTAAAGTAATAAAAGAAATAAATAAAAAAGCACAATAAAAAGTGTTGAGCTAGAACATGTGCATTAACGCAACACAACCTGAATAGACCCCGAAAGGAAAACTTTAACCCTTTAAATCTATGCCCCAGTAGAGAACTAGTTTTGTGATAGCCGCGGCTCATCTCACCCGAGCATTTACTAGACTGATGAGTTTGTCCATGTTCTTAAACCACGGGATGGCATTCTCATATTGAAAATCGGAGCCCATCGTCATAACGAGGTGATTTGATTGGTACCTTGACGCCTGGCAGGAGATAAAGAACAGGTGAGGAGCTTCAGCACCATGACATTTCCAGGACGCGTACACAACCCTCCTCCCCGACAATACTACACCACGGTATGTGTACACAGCATAATTCTTGTATAGAGTCTTCCTACGATACCTGGGCATTTACAGCTGCCAGGAAATTGGCCAACACGACATCTACATTATAACCTTCTATTTTTGAGTCGTCCATGATTGGCATGTCATTGCACAGCTGATCCCAGCAGAAGCCATCTGGGGGGTTGTAACCATTTGGAAGTACCCCTGCGGGGACAGGAAACACAGAAGATCATTGAACACATCCAGTATTAAGCTGAGACATGAACACTGGGTTAATTGAGATGGTCAAAGTTACTATTCCTAATAAGCTTGTTACAGACAAGCCAAAATGAGAGGGGCTTGTACTGCGAAGCTTTTTATGGAAACGTCAGCGGTTATGCCGATTCCATGACTTCATGTTCTAGCTCACCAAGTATAAAACAAGTATACCAGGGGTAGACAACCTAGGCACTCCGGATGTTGTGGAACTACAAGTCCCATGAGGCATTGCAAGCCTGACAGCCACAGGCATGAATCCCAGAGGCCAGGGCATTACCACAGCTGGATTGCTGAGGTTGCCTACACTTGAAATATACAAACAAAGAGCTCACTGTTGGTGTTGGCCTCAGGTCAGTGAAAAGTATTGAAGACAGAGGATCAATATGGCAGGCAGTAGGTTATTCATAAGGATGACAATGTGGACAGTCTACATATTTCTTTATTGACAGGGTTCTAGGTTACCAGAGAAACCAAAATATGGGGATGGCACTGCCGAGCTGACGCACAGGTTTTGAGGCTCACTATCTGTTCTCACTACTTAAATCATTCACTGTCCTGGAACAAGCATGCAGCTAGTGAAGTGTGAACAATTCTAAAGTGATTGTAAACCGCTGACATAAAATATGAACAAAATCATATCCTTCTATAGTGTACTTGGCCCTATTAAAAGCGCCTAGCATGATTTCGCTTTCCCCTCATTCCTCGGATATCTGCATAAGTCACTTCTGGCATTCTATACCAACACATATAATTCTGGGAGACAGCACCCCTCAACCCTCCATTACAGAGCAAGCGATTGACATCCTCAGCTGTGCATGTTTCCCCATGAAACTGTGTAGGATGGGCGGTGTTCTTTACTTCCACTCAGGTCTCAGATTACACTCAGCTCCCTGCTGATGCTGTGCAGTGTGTGGCGTCAGATCCCTGCCCCTTACTCTCTGAAGCTGAGAAATGCTGTGTAAATTCTTTACTTTGTAGAGGAGAGAGGGTAGCAGATAAAACAGGTACAACTAATGCAAGAGGATTTGTTTCACCTCTGTGCATCACCCAGGGCCAGTCACTTCACTGGGTATATGTGAGGGTTTACATCCACTCAAACTGTTCTGTGCAATGCCCATTCTTCATTATTGTTCCAGGTCAGCAATAAGTATTGAAGCCAAAGAATCAATATGAAGCGCAGTCGACTTTTCATAAGGATGTCAATCATGGCAGCCTACATATATCTTTCATTAATGGGTCCTGGGGAACCAGGAAGGATAGAAGATATGGGGGCTGACACTGCTGACCTGAGGCGTAAGACTTGAGGTGGTCATCCTGACCTCACCACCTAGGGAGTCACTGACTTGGAGTAGGCAAGCAGCTAATGAAGTGTGAAAAGTCTCAGCTCCTATGCATCTTGCTTGTTCCAGGTCAGCGGCTCATCAGGCAATGATGACAGAACGGCATCCCTGAAGCCTGCACTCCTAAAAATAAGTCAACAACGGCAGCTCACAGGTTTGCAGAAAAAGCAGGATGGCAAAAAGGGTGAGAGATGGCAAGAATGGCCGCCTCAGGTGGTAGTTGGCCTAAGCACACTCGTAGACCTAAAGAATATGTAGAGGGGCTTCAAAATAAAAAAAGGTTGAAAATAAAAAATTCTGATATCTGCTTACTGACCAGTAAAGAGATCGGCACTGGGTACTTCTAAATCATCACTCGCTCGCCAAACCATCTCCATTTGACGGGCCTTTTCTCGATTGGTTTTATCCTGATAATCCAGACGACCGAAGAAGAAGCCATCAAAGCCCATCTATGGTTAAAAGTCAAAAGACATGCACATTTGCCAAGTGAAAAAAAAAAAAAAAAAAAAAAAAAAATGCACAAAATGCATATAAATCAGAGCAACCAATTAGAATTCAGCTTTTACTGGTCTGATGCGCATTGAAGAATGCACTTAGAACATAAACATTAAAAACTACCAAAAATTAATTTTCTTAAAAGCAGACACCCTGGAGAAGAAAATAGTTGTAGTCAACATTTTTATGTCACATGATTTTAATGCAACAATTTATGATTTTTAATTACCCTTAGTATAAAACAATTTACTAAAAAGAGGTAACTTTAGTGCAGAAAAACAACATATTACCGTATATACGCGAGTATAAGTTGACCCGAGTATAAGTTGACCCGAGTATAAGCAGAGGACCTAATTTTACCACAAAAAAAAAAACTGGGAAAACGTATTGATTCGAGTATAAGCCTAGGGTGAGAAATGCAGCAGCTACTGTAAGCGGAAAAGGAGGGTCAACAATGCCCATTTGCAACCCCACTGTGCCCATTGCAGTCACTCTGTGCCATACCCCACTCTGTGCCCATTGCAGCCACTCTGTGCCCGAGTATCTGAATTCTTGACAGGCGTCCATTTTTTAAAAGTCATGGTTTCCTCCTAGCGTTCCGTGATAGGCATTTGACACTGTGTTCCGCCCATCACGGAGGTCCTCTCATCCTCGGACTCAGTTTCCCAGCAGACACTGTTCAGTGTTCCACCAATCACGGACATTCTTTCATCCTCGGACAAGAGGATGTCCGTGATAGGCGGAACACTGAACACAGTGTCTGCTGGGAAACTGTCAGAGGATGAGAGGACCTCCGTGATAGGTGGAACAGTGTCAAATGCCTATCACGGAACGCCAGGAGGAAGCCGCAACTTTAAAAAAAAAAAAAAGAAAAGAAAAGGGGGCTGAAAAACTTGGCTTATACTAGAGTATATACTTTTTGGTACAATAAAAAAAGATGAGCTTGCGTCGCGTAAATAGATACCCAACACATCAAACCTTAAAACTGTGTGCCCCCAATTTTGAAAAGGCAACAAACTTTGGGACCCAAAATTGTCCATGGGCGACACTTTAAAAGCCATTAAATAGGAAGTAAACCCTGATGGGTTTTACTTCCTCTTTTGCTCCCTGCAAAAGCATAATGGGCTAGTATGCATCGCACTGAAATTAAAAATAAAATAGTGTACTCATAAAACGAGTGATAGAATCAAACAGATAATGCAAAGTCCATCATTGGCCTCATCCAGCATGATCTGCTGACCAGTAGACTTGGGTGGGATGAAAAAGTCCAAAGTAGGCCGACGTCCTTTGAGCAAGAGGGGCCACCCTCGAAAAGGCGTCAGCCTACTTTGGACTTTCATCCCAACCAAGCGGTGCACTTTCACCGCTGACAGAGCTTCCATGCTCACCCAGTCTTCCTTCCGGGTTCGTGTCCTGCAGCCATCTGATTGGCCGTGCTGCGATGATGTCACTCCTGTGCATGCGCACGGAAGCCGATATTCACAGCACAGGACTCTGAAGAAACGTCACGCGCCGGTGAGGTCACTGACCCATTCACAAGTAAATGTAGAGAGAGTAGGAGATATTTACTGTACCTATAGGTAATCCTATAGTAAGGCTTACCTATAGGTAAATACTCCCACTTTAATAAGCATATACAGTACAACCTTGGATTACAGGCATAATCCAAAGCACTCGCATATATCAAAGCGAGTTTTCTCAATGGAAACGAAAATAATTTGTTCCGCATTGACTTCAATTGCATGCAATACCGTATGTGGCCAGGGAGGTGGGTGGAGCGCCAGAGAGCCTCGAAAATACTTGGAAAGGCTCTGGGACAGCTCAGCTGAACTGGGAAAACCTCGGAAAGCCTCGGGAACTGGGTATTTCCGAGTTTTTCAAAGTATTTCCGAACGACTCCAGCGCCCCCGCACCTCAGGCCAAATGCGGTACTGCACCACGCTGTGGCTTAAATCCTGCTCGTCTTGTGAGACAACACTTGCAAACCGAGTCAGAATATAAAAAAAAAAAAAAAAAAAAAAAAAAAAGTGCTCGTATTTGAATATTGTAAGAAAATAAACCCAGCACAGGGAAGAAAAAGTGACTGTGTTAAGAATAACGGTGCTCCAAAAAGTGAGCGCTCACGTACCTGTGCAAACAAGGAAGCCTGCTCCCTGGAGTGTCCAAAGGGATCGATGTGCCAAGCGACCCGCGGTCTACCGCATTCACCAAACGTATTCTCCAAGAACTGCAAGCCTAGAGTCATCTGGTCAATGATGGCATTGTAGTGCGTGGCAGCTTCGTCGTTCATAGACCAGCCACCATTTATAAATTCCAAGCGACCTGAGGAACAGAGGAGGAGAGCGCCATGTCTCAGAGGACCACAAACGAAAGGAGAATTGTTCCGATTGCCCATAGTTGCCCTTTCATTTTTTAGATTTTCAAAACAGGAGCGCATAAGGAAATATTCTGCCTGATTACTATATGCCATATCTATGTATGTGAATGCAGAACTAAACACAAATCAGTAAGACTGGGTATGGGTATTAACCGCTTAAGGACGAGCGCACGCAGATTTACGTAGACAGAATGGCACGGACAGGAATCTGACCATATATATATGTCCCCTTTAATTTGCCGCTTTAAGCGGCGCGCTCCGTCGTGAGCTCCGTGACCCACGGACTCGATGTCCGCCGGTGTCCCGCGATCGGGTCACAGAGCTGAAGAACGGGGAGATGTCAGTGTAAACACAACATCTCCCTGTTCTTCCTAGTGACACGTCACTGATCGTCTGTTCCCTCTCATCAGGAACAGCGATCAGTGACGTGTCACGGCAAGCCACGCCCCCACAGTTAGAATCACTCCTTAGGTCACACCTTCAGCGCCCCCTGCAGGTTAACTCATTCACTGCCATTTTTACAGTAATCGGGGCATTTTTATAGCACTGATCGCTGTAAAATGACAATGGTCCCAAAAGAGTGTCAAAAGTGTGCGCCATAATGTCGCAGTCACAATAAATCACTGATCGCCGCCATTACTAGTAAAAAAAAAAATTATTAATAAAAATGCCATAAAACTATCCCCTATTTTGTAGACGCTATAACTTTTGCGCAAACCAAACGCTTATTGCGATTTTTTTTATCAAAAATATGCAGAAGAATACGTATCGGCCTAAACTGAGGAAATATTTTTATTTTTTTTTTAATATAAATTTTTTTGGGGATATTTAAAATAGCAAAAAAGTTAAAAATATTGCATTTTTTTCAAAATTGTCGCTCTATTTTGTTTATAGCGCAAAAAATAAAAAAAAAGCAGGAGGTGATCAAATACCACCAAAAGAAAGCTCTATTTGTGGGAAAAACAAAAAACACGTCAATTTTGTTTGGGAGCCACGTCGCGCAATTGTCAGTTAAAGCGACGCAGTGCCGAATCGCAAAGAGTGGCCTGGTCTTTGGCCAGCCAAATGGTCCGGGGCTTAAGTGGTAATATTACTTACTACCCATCCCAACAAGGAGATCCCACCAGAGCACCAAGTCATGTGGCCTTCAGTAGCTCTGTACTGTGGACACTGATCCTGCTGGTGTAAGCTTCTTAGTACATGGCGTCTCCAGCATTTAGGGCCCGTTCACAGGTGTGCATTGTAACAACGCATGCTTTATGGTGCACACATAGTGGATGTCTATCCTTAGCTGCCCTTACCGATATTGCTCAGTAGCTGCAAACTAAGACCAGACAGTAAAACCATGGTGTAGATGTGTAGCGCCCCCTGCTGCTCACCTTCTTGTATTAATCTTACTACATCTTTCTGCACAGACTCCTTCTGTTCTCTCCACCAGCGCCAGAAAAACGCCATCTCCACATAGATGAACCTCTTTTTGGGGTCCGCAAGCAGCTGAGGAATCACTGAGTCCAATATATATTGCACGCCAGCGTGCTGGATGCTGTTATTCCCTGAAGAACACAAATGAATAATAGTGTGCTGTAATCCAGAGTGATCAATCAGCTTATGAGTTATGGAAAACATGTCACAGTATTACACTATATCGTCAAAAGTATTGGGACGCCTGTCTTTACACCAGTGTTAATTTTGGCAGCAAATTTCGATTTAGTCTAAAGCCTCGTACACGTCGTTTTTCTTGACGAGATTCTTGGACAAGAAACTTGTCCCGGCCGAGTGTACAGACGCTCCATTTAAAGAACCCGCGGTTCCTTGAATAGAGCGAACGCGGTGACGTCATCGACTACGACGAGTGTGCGCTCGTCACATTCGATGCAGTCGCCGCCATCTTGCTACACCCTACCTATGCCTAGGAAGCTACCGCGCATGCGTCAAAGTCATTTCGAGCATGCGCGGGTTTCCACGGCGACAGGTAAGTGTACACACACTCGGGTTTCTCGTCGAGAAACAGGCCGACGAGAAACCCGACGAGAAAATAGAGAGCAGGTTCTCTATTTTTTCGTCGAGATTCTTGTCGGTTTTCTTGACGAGAAACCTGAAAGCCGCGTACACATGGCCGAGTTACTCGGCAAGAAACCTCTGCAAGCAAGTTTCTTGCTGGTTCTTGCCGAGAAACTCGGTCGTGTGTACGAGGCTTCAGTCTTAGGACTAAAATGGCATTTTAGTTTTAGTCGTATTTTAGTCTTCTGCAATTGTTTTAGTCATATTTAGTCAACTAAATCTCCAATACATTTTTGCAGACTAAAACTCATTTTAGTGGTCTAAAATCGAAAGGGTGTAATTAAATTGTAATGCATTAGTTAACATGTCTGTACAATTTCCAAACTCATTATATACTGCTGGAGTGAAAAATTAAACATGCACTACAGACCAGTGTTAATTTTGAAGTCAAATTTCTATTTAGTTTTAGTCTCAGTCTTAAGACCAAAATGGCATTTTAGTCATCTCAATTGTTTTAGTCGTATTTTAGTCGACTAAAACAGTATTCATTTAGTCGACTAAATGAACACTGCTTTACACACATGAATTTTAATGGCATCCCAGTCTTAGTCTGTAGGGTTCAATATCGAGTTGGCCCACATTTTGCAGCTGTAACAGCTTCAACTCTTCTGGGAAGGCTGTCCACAAGGTTTATTCTATCTATGGGAATGTTTGACTATTCTTCCAGAAGTGCATTTGTGAGGTCAGGCACTTATGTTGGACGAGAAGGCCTAACTCACAGTCTCCGCTCTAATTCATCCCAAAGGTGTTCTATTGGGTTGAGGTCAGGACTCTGTGCAGGCCAGTCAAGTTCCTCAACTCCAAAACGCGCTCATACATGTCTTTATGGACCTTGCTTTGTACACTGGTGTGCAGTCATGTTGAAACAGGAAGGAGTCACCCCCAAACTGTAAATGTACCTGAGGCAGGCACTAAAGTGGTTAAAATGATACATACTGTATATTACCAATTCTCCAAGGGGCTGCAAACTTTTGAGCACAACTGTATGCATGTCCTACATTCAGCCCCTCCAGTCTGCTGCACCCTGAACCCAGTTTCTGTGCATGTCAGACTGGGGAGCTCTGGAGCACCTATGTGGTGAAAATCAGCCGGTGTTTGAAGAGACAGTCCATGTGGCAAGGACTTTATTCACAGAGAATTACAGTGCCTTAAAAAAAAAAGTATTCATACCCCTTGAATGTTTCCACATTTTGTCATGTTACAACCAAAAACGTAAGTGTATTTTATTGGGATTTTACGTGATGGACCAAAACAAAGTGGCACATAATTGTGAAGTGGAAGGAAAATAAAATGGTTTAACATTTTTTTTACAAATAAATATCTGAAAAGTGTGGCGTGCGTTTGTATTCAGCCCCCTTTATTCTGATACCCCTAACTAAAATCTAGTGGAACCAATTGCCTTCAGAAGTCACCTAATTAGTAAATAGAGTCCACCTGTGTGTCATTTAATCTCGGTATAAAAACAGCTGTTCTGTGAAGCCCTCAGGTGGTTTGTTAGAGAACTTTAGTGAACAAATAGCATCATGAAGGCCAAGGAACACACCAGACAGGTCAGGGATAAGAGTTGTGGAGACGTATAAAGCAGGGTTAGGTTATAAAAAAAAAAAAAAAAAACCATCTGTACAATGTTTTTGTCATGATGTGTTTAGAAATAGATTCATTCTAAAAAATTGAAAATATGTCTTGATCAAATTATCAAGCCAGTATGACATTTTGTCTGCACATTTTAAAGGGTAAGTTACAAGGTCGGTTTGCTTTGAGAAGGAAGCGCAGTGCTAAAGTAAACACCAGTATATGTTTACACAAGTCCGTGAAGCCACGGAAAGCTATTCACTGAGTTACCAAGTCTAAAATTTACCAAGTTATTATTCAAGTATTGAAATATGGTATTTTGTAATAAGAGCTTGCGTAGAAATGTGATTACCATTTGTATTCCCATATACATTTGATCTTTAAAAGTATATCCATATTACCACGAAATATACCCGATTCATTTTACACTGTATTTTTAGTTAAAAATATATTTTTAATATATAGATGTATTCCCAATCTGTCCCACTCCTTAACCTTCCCCATTACTTTGAGTTGCTGCAGGTTGCCGTTATCCCATATGGGAGAGAACTCAGGAAATCCCTTATGTTCCATGATCTTCTTAACCTCTTTCCAACATTTTACCATCAATTGAGCTGTGGGACATTTAGAACAAAAATAGTCCGCCTACACTGCCTCTACTTCAGTGTCATGGCACGTATCAGTCAGAATTAACCCCTTTGTTTCTCTTCCTACCATTCGGTTACTACCTCTCATATGCTGCACCTGGGCAGCTAGAAAATAATATCTAGGGTTCGGGGAGGGCCAATCCCCCCCCCCTTCTCTTTTGGTTGTTGTAAGGCGCGGAGGCAAATCCTTGCTACTCCATTCCTCCAAATCCATTCCCTAAACACACTGTCTATTTTCTTAAACCACTGTCTTGGGCATAGGTGTGCGCAGCCTGTTGCATTAGGGTGTGTACCTGAAAAGCTCAAAAACATGGTACCGATCTCTCACTGTGTTCATTCAGAAAGGGAAGGGGCCAGTAAATGACATAACCCCTTCCCCCACGCATCCTGAAATATCATCTATGTGTGCCCACTGCAGTAGCCAATGGGAGAGGAGGGAAGCCAGCCATGCTGTGGGAGGGGGCACCGGGCAGCAGGGGGAATCTGCACTGCAGGGAGTGATTAGGGTGTGCCCGGGCACACCTGGCACACCCTGTGCGCACGCCTATGGTCTTGGGATCCATACTGGGGAGTTAGGAAGAATATATAAAATTTGCGGCATCCATACCATTTTTATCAAGTTGCTCCTACCAACCACTGAGAGTGGGAGCCTATTCCACACCCGGCATTTTTGTCTAAGCTTTGTCACCAAGGGTGCCAAGTTTCCCGTTATATACTGTCCCGGGTCCTTTGTTATGTTAATTCCTAAGTATCTCATTTGGGTCACCACTTTCACTTGATCTATCTGCCCTATCAATGGGGTCTATTGGTAAGAGAGCCGATTTATCCCAATTGTTAGCCCCGAGAATTTACCAGATTCCCCTATTATGTCTATTGCCCTTTCCAATGAGGCTTGCATATCCCCCAGAAAAAGCAATACATCATCCGCATACATAGCTATCTTCTCCTCCCTCAGTCTCCTCTTAAAACCCTTTATTCCCAGGGATGCCCTTATGGCGATGGCCAGTGGTTCCATGGGGAGGGGGCGAAAAGCAGGGGCGACAATGGACATCCCTGCCTTGTCCCCCTAGCCAGTTGGAACCATTCTGAACACTCTCTATTTATCCTTACCTTCAACCCTGGGACTTTTGTATAATATTTTAATCCATTGAATAAAGTTAAGGCCAAAATGAAACTCTACCAGGGCTTTCCAAAGGTAATGCCACTGAAGGCTATCAAACGCCTTGGCTGCGTCCAAGGATAATATTGCTCTTGACCCCTCTTCCATTTGCAACTGAGTGTTTAGAAATGCTCTTATATTAGAGCTGGTAGACCTACCTGGGATAAATCCCATCTGGTCTGGGTGTACCAGCTTTGAGATAATCTTATTTAGCCTCCTTGCCAATGTTTTGGCCAGGATTTTTACATCTGCACATAAAAGAGATATCGGTCTGTATGAGGCCGTCTCCAATTGGTCTTTCCCTTCCTTTAATAATACAATAATTGTTGCTTCTGTCATAGACGCTGGTAACTTCCCTTCCTTAGCTGCCCAATTAAATACCTCCAGGAGTCTTGGAAGCAGCACTTCATTATAGATTTTATATATATTTCTATTGGCAAGCCATCCGGCCCGGGAGCCTTTTGGCTTTCCTAATCTACGTTTTTGCCATTTGTAACTCTTCCAATATGAGTGGTGCCTCCAAACCCTCCCCATCTGCCTCTGATAGCCGGGGGATCTGCAAGCCCTTAAAAAAGGCTTCCATCTACCCCTCTATATTGCCATTTGATGTACTACTATACAGACTCTGGTAATATTTTTTGAAGGCCTCTTATTTCTGATGTACCTCTCCTAATTTTCCCCTCCTCATCACAGATCGCCGGGATGACAGATGGGGGGGCCCAGCCCTAGCTATTAGGGCCAGAATTCTCCCCACTCTCTCACCCTCCCCATAGAAATTCTGTTTCTGGAATATATATTTTTTTCCACCTTTATTACTATTTTTTTTATACTCTTCCTGTGTCTCTGACCTTTCCTTATAGTTCTCTGTAGTTGGATTTCCTGTATAGTTAATCTCTGACCTCGTCACTTTTTCTCTTGCTGCAATTTCCTTGGCACGCGATTGTTTTTTGATAAATGATATTTTTTGGATTAAAATTCCCCATAGAAAACGCTTTCAGAGTATCCCAAATCACTCCCATCGAGGCTGATCCAGTGTTTGCGGTTACAAATTTCTTCAGGCTAGCACATACTCCCCCCGGATCCTCAATTACTTCCAACCAGGATGGGTTTATCTTCCAGTCCCCTTTACCATACCCTCTATCATCTTTATTTCAAAAATGACTAAGGAATGATCTGAAATGCTTCTTGGTTCATATACCACCTCCCCCACCTCTCCCAATGCTTCCTCGTTACAAAGTACGAGGTCTATCCTGGACAGGGTCATGTGCGTCCTTGAGTGGCAGGAAAATTGCTTTCCCCCCCGGGTGTCTCCTCCTCCACACGTCTGTCAAACCCAGCTGCTCACAAAATTGGAGGAGGAGAGGGCTGCTAGCTGAATGTTCTGTGGAGGCACCCGCCGGGAATCTATCCATTTTTTTTATCCATTGTCATATTGAAATCCCCCGCCACCATTACGGGCGCACCCACCCTGTCCATGACGAACTCCATTAACTCCCACAGGACTTCAGTTTCAAACAGGGGGGGGGGGGTATATATATTTGCCACCACATATTCCTTTGTTTCTATCCAGCAATGAAGAAACACATAACGTTCCTTGGCATCTATCTTACTCTGTCTGCAGGAGAACACCGCACCCGAATCTATTAAAACACTCACACCCCTCCCTTGAATAAGAGCTGTGAGTAGAATGATACTGTACTTGATATTTCCTATGCTTTAATATTTTAGTAGTTTCCCTGTCCAGATGCGTCTCCTGCAGACAGCATTTTTACGTTGTTCATTTCAGCTGTTGAAAAAAAAAAAAAAAAAAAAAAAATACCTGTCTTTTATCTCCCCGAACATTCCACGAGCACACCTTCATGTTTTTAACCTAGATTTGGGGTTCTCTTCCCATCCTCTCTGTTATCCATCATCTACCCCTTTTAATTTCTCTCTTACCAATATACTTCCCACCTTACAAAGATATACCTTAATAATATTTGCTCCAAAAAAAAAAAAAAAAAAAAAAACTTGTTTTTAGTGGATCTCCCCCTTCTAGTGCCCTGCTCAAACATCTGGTTCAGGTGAGCTGTCTTCTCCTGCCGAACAATGGTTAACCCCTGAGGGTGTAGTTCAGCTGCTAAGGTTTGGCTGTGCAAGAGGCTGCAGGTGTGGTGATGTCCTGTTCTCAGTGTGTTTGTGGTTTACTGTTTGATTTATGCCAAAGGGGTTGGGGACTGGTGAAAGTAAAAGGTGGCGGCTACCTGAAGGTACAATTGGGACACAATCCGCTGTTCCTTCACCCTTGATGTGTTCGTTTTGAGATTAAACGTTCATTACCCAGTAAAAGAGGGGATAGGAAAGAAGCTGGTTAGTATCCCCACGCAACGATACGAGCACCCACCTTTGCGTTTTTGTTTTAGAAAGAGAAAAGGGAGGGGGAGAAAGGGAGGGGGAGGATGGGTTAGGACAGGGGTCTCAAACCTGCGGCCCTCCAGCTGTTGCAGAACTACAAGTCCCATCATGCCTCTGCCTATGGGAGTCATGCTTGTAACTGTTTAGCCTTGCAATGCCTCATGGGAATTGTAGTTCTGCAACAGCTGGAGGGCCACCAGTTTGAGACCCCTGGGTTAGGATATCTTATGGACAGATTCCTGTGTGAGAAACAGTGTTTATTAAATGTTAACCCTTGACTAGATATGAAATCACTAGTGTAGCATGTGATGAGATGCAAGGAATCAGCAAGAAAATGGTTAAAAGAACTTGAAAAGGAAATGCACTAGAAGTGGACAGAAGGTTAGAAATATTAATAAGGTTTGTTGGATGTGAAACAAGAACATTGTGAAGAGGACAGAAGAAGTTACTCAAGCGTTGTTGTAGCGAAAGTTTGTGAATTGGAAGACTGCCAGACTGAAACCAAAGGAATTCTATGTGATAAAAGCTTATTGCAAGTGTCAGAATGTTGGTTTCGTGCTGCTAGAACATTGTAAAGAAGAAGCGAAGAAAGATGGCGATTGTATTGTATATGCGTACTACAGAACTGATAATGTGTGTGTCCGAACCCCGGACACACACACTCGAATAGGCCTGGGGGACCCCTTGCAAAGGTCACGTTACCAATACAAGGAAGACCTACCACCTTCCTCGTTGACTCGGGTGCAGCCAGGAGCGTCTTGAGGGCTGAGGACCTGCCTGCTAATTCTTTCCTTTCCAATATTGATGGTTTCCTGCATGGGTGGGGTGCCCTGCTCCAGTCCACTTACTGAGCCACTTCCAAGTGGGGACATTTCCTGATTTGCTTGCTAGATTTGTGGGGTCCGCTACATGTCCCATGAATTTGCTCGGAGCTGATGTGTTGTCCAGACTACAGGCCTCAATCATTTTCACGCCTGAAGGAGGAGTGGAGCTACATACTCCCCTATTTTTAGAAGACTCATCTGCCTTGGGTTCTCTGCCTCTCATGATGATACTTCATGAAGCGATAACTCCAAGTTCAATACCAGATGAAGTACTTGACAGAATCCCTGCGTGCCTATGGTCCACGGGACAGGAAGACATTGGTCATTTAAAAGTGCCACCAGTTTTAGTCAAGCTCAAAGAGGGAGCATCATTGCCCCAGAAACCACAATACCCCTTGAAGCCAGTTCAATCCACAGCCATCTCAAAACAGGTCGAGACTCTCGTGTCCAATGGAGCTCTGATACCCTGTACTTCTGAATGCAATACACCCTTGTTCCCAGTGAAGAAACGGACCCCACGAGGAGAACCAAAGAAATACAGAATGGTCCTAGACCTCCGAGCAGTTAAAACGAAGCCACAGTGTTGGACACCCCAAATGTGCCAAATCCACATACCTTATCAGGTATACCTACAAAACGGCTGAGTACTTCACTGTGGTGGACCTGGCAAATGCATTCTACAGTGTTGCCCTGCATCCTTCCTGCAGATACCTCTTCACTTTCTCCCATGACAATAAGCAGTACACCTGGGTAGTTATGCCACAAGGGGCACAAAACTCTCCAAGCCAGTTTGCAAAAGCCATAACTTCCATACTTGATACATGGCAAAAAGAACACCCTGCAGTGACTTCTCATATGTGGACGACCCTCTCCTCTGTGCAGATGACCAACCCGCTGGGGAAGAACATTCAGAAAGTCTACTATGCTACCTTGCGGAACAAGGCTGTAAAGCCTCCAAAGCCAAAATACAGTGGTGTTCCAAAACAGTTACCTTTTTGGGCCACTGCATTTCCTAGGGCACAAGACATATATCAGACCGGGTTGCTGCAATCCAGGATATTCCCCAACCACATGCAACTAAACAACTGCATGCCTTTCTTGGACTCATATCTTACTGCAGGGCGTGGATCCCTAATGTATCGATCCTCATGCAACCACTCTATGATGCTCAAGTCTGTGCCATTTACCCTTTTAAGCGAGGCCCTGGACAATTTATTTCTGCTGAAGCAAGCAATATCCACAGCTCCCGCTTTGGGCCTCCCAGATTATGGAATACCCTTTAAACTGTTTGTGTCGGAAAGAAATGGCCACGCCACAGGGGTCCTAGCTCAATCACATGGAGGCCGAACTAGACCCATTGGGTACTATTAATGCCGCTTAGACCCCATGGCTAGGGGTGGCCCTTCCTGCTTAAGAGAAGTCTTTGCTGCCCAAGCACTGCTGGACAAAACTTCAGACCTCGTTTTAGCACACCCCCTGCTTCTTCTGGCACTGCATGACATTGCTGCCATCCTGAATCAGGTGCAACCCCGACACCTGTCCACCGCAAATCTCCCTCCTCCTTCCAGACAATGTGACCCTCCAAAGATGTCTCCCTCCTGCTGTTTTTTGGGGGGGGGGGGGGGGCAAGATGGAGAAGTTGAATAAAAAGACCCCTGTACTGCTCCACATGACTGCCTTGAAATGATGTGCATGGAAAGCACACACTTACCTACAGTGAGTGAAACTCCTCTGGAAAACCCTGACCACACACACTTTTTGTGGATGGCTCCAGATATGCAGATGAAGGAGGCAAGTACCACACAGGTTATGCTGTGACCTCTGAATTTGAAATTCTACAAGCAGGAGCATTACCACCAACTGTATCTGCTCAGGATGTGAAGCTCCAGGCCCTCACTACAGCGTGTAAGATAGCAGAAGGTAAAAGAGCCAACATTTTACAGACTCAAGGTATGCCCTGGGAGTGGCTCATGACCTTGGTGTCATCTGGAGGGCTAGAGGATTTCTGACAGCAGCCGGAACGCCGGTGAAACACGGCCCAACCATCAAGGAGTTAATGAATGCACTACTCATGCCTGACAAAGTGGCTGTCTTGAAGGTTAAAGCACATGGCAAACTGAATTCTCAAGAATATAGCTGCCAAACAAGCAGCGACAGACCAACAAAAAACGGCTGAAGTGGCCAAAGAGGAGAGTTAATCTTTAGCGCAGATGCCTTTGGCAGTCCATGTGCCATCTGACAGGCTATACCTAGCCTCTATGCAAAATGCAGCCCACTCAGAAGAACAACATTTGGAATGGATTGATAAGAGTAGAATACGATGGAGATCTATATCTGATGAGATGGAAAACCTGTTTACCAAAATATATGTATCCAGCAGTCGTCCAATGGGCACATGGACCTGCACATCTCTCCAAGAACTTAATGAATTCACTGATCAGCAAGTATTACTGGGCCCCAGGGATAACCACTTCAACCAGAAATGACTGCACCTCATGTGCAGTATGTGCAAAATGCAACCTGGGGAGAACAGAGAAGACACTGCAGAAGCATTTGGCGAAACCCCTCTATCCGTTCCAGAGGATACAGATTGATCACATACAGATACCAAAAAGTGGCCGATATGAATATGCCCTAGTGATGGTGGACATGTTCTCCGGTTGGCCAGAAGCCTACGCTGTTACAAACATGACAGCCAAAACCATGGCTAAGAAACGACTGAGTGAGCTAGTATGTAGATTGGGGGTTCCAGAGGTGATAGAGAGCGATCAGGGCCCAGCCTTCACAGCAACCCTTACAAAAGAGATTTGGGCAGCACTGGGAGTTCAGTTAGCTCTACACACCTCATACCACCCTCAAAGCAGCGGGAAGGTAGAAAGGATGAATGGGACTCTAAAGAACAGGATGTTAAAGATGGCCCAAGAGACTAACATTAATTGGCCAGAAAGTTTGCCCATTGCCCTGTTCATTGTCAGACACACCCCTCAGGGGAAACATGCTCTGTCCCCTTATGAAATTTTGTTTGGTTCAGCGCCCAGACTTGGCTGTTAGTTGCCACAGTAGTTGCAGTTACAATCTGATGTGTTAACTAGCTATGTCACACGTTTGTCTAGAGCATTAACTAATATCCATTCTCAAGTGTTTTCTTCCATTCCAGATCCTAAATTAGATACAGGAACACACCAACTACTGCCTGGAGATTGGGTGCTAGTAAAGAAGTTTGCGAGGATCTCTTGAGCCAAGATATATGATGGTCCGTTCCAAATTTTGCTGACCACAACCACCTCAGTTAAATTGGCCAGGAAGAACATCTGGATACACACTTCCCACTGCAAGAAAGCTCCAACCCCTGAGGACAAGATCCCGCCCACTTCATGACGACTATGCTGCATATCTTTTTTTTATTTTTTTTTATTTGGTCTAAGGGGGGGGGGGGCTCAACAGGTAGCCATTGCACAAAATGACAAGTTATTCACCACATTCTAGTATAACTCTTCAAACACATGTGGCCACCTTTATCTTTGATTACTGTAACAGTCTCCTGTCCTCCAGTTCCCTGGCAATGTAACTCAGTGTTTCTCAACTCCAGTCCTCAAGGCAATAATATACAATCCAGCGCTCAAATGGTGGCAAAAATGATGAAATGTAACTTGATCAAATAAAAATTATAATTTATTGATTAAAATGCATGCTGAAAATTGATTTATGTATTTGATCGGATGGAATCAAAAATACAAAGTACAATAACCTTCAAACTGGGATCAGACAAAAATCTTGATCAGTATTGAAGCATTAAAAAACGCATAACCACCAACACCGCCAGCCAAAGGGTTAAGATGTGCAAGTGTGCTGAATAAATCTGGTTGTGATGACCAGTTGGATGGAATGAGCTTGGTGTTGATCAAAGTTACTGGATGTAACGTGCACTATCCTTGCCGTCAGTAGAGATTTAAACCTGTATCCGTAGATGCAGTCTTTCACAGCCTATGGCTGGATGGAAATACAAAAGTCGTGGAGACCAGGAAGACCAAAAAGAGATGTGACATACTCTGCAAGTACCTGTATCGCAATCAGACCAGCTGTGCAGGCAGGCGGGAGATGGAACGATCAGCGGCTCTATGCGGCTATGTAGCTGTTGCGCTCTCCAACTGGCGGCCGGAAGAAACACCAAGACGGGGGCAAGGAGCAGGAAGGATGTGCAGACTTGGCTGGCGGGATGGTGGGCTCCTGTAGTGTCGGAGAGTCCTCACACTTTGACAAAGCGCATGCGCGAAACATGTTAGTGTGAGGACTATTTCAGCTGGATGAATGAGTGACAAAAGATACTCGCCCAGATAGGGGTTACAGCATTAATAATCCTAGTTCTTTTAGCCCTGGTTGTATGCTGTATTCTGCCCTTTGTAAATAAGTTAATGAGCAAGGCTGTAGATAACAGTACACCTACATTTCTCCACCAAGACGAAGAGGATCCACTTATGAAGAAAAAGGATAAACCCTTCAGTCACTCCCCGTCCATAATCTCACAGTCCTATAGGGATAGGATAGGGAACTGCCTGACTGTCCTTCACGGCTTCGTCGAGGGGGGTAGTGAACTAGTTACTGCCCTTCTCTATACTTAGACTGAAAAAAGGTCCTGGGGAATGGTCCAGGTGGTCAGGTCCTTTAGTTTGAGGGACAGATAGAAAATAGCCATTTTAGGGGGGGGGGGGGTCTGTGAAGGAATGTAATGAGCATAATAATAATAAATTAGAAAATGTCTATTCTCTATGTATCTTTACTATACTATAAAGTCTATATTGCTTTTTCATGTACACCACTGCTGTTATGCCGCGTACACACGACTATTTTTCTCGTCGGGAAAAATTTCATTTTTTCTCTTTGACGAGAAAAAACGCCCGTGTGTGGGCTTTTCAGCATTTCCCCCCCCCCCCCCCCCCCCCCGACGAGAAAAACGGCAAGAATCACAACGAGAAAAATTAGAACATGCTCTAATTTTTCTCGTCGTGATTCACGGCATTTTTTTCCGCGGCAGTTTTCCCATAGGGAAACACTGCCAGGGAGCCTACACATGGTCGTTTTTCACGACCAAAAAGAAAAAATATGTCATGAAAACCGGCCGTGTGTAGGGGACCAAGCCGGTCCTCGTTTTTCATGACGATTTTCTCGGCGGTGTTTTTACCGTCGAGAAAATCGATCGTGTGTACACAGCATAATCCTTCCTTACTCAAATCAGCCTCTAATAACACCCCCTCCCACCGAAAAGACTGGAGAAGACAGAAAATGGCGGATACCCCCTTCTCCCACACATCTTTAGGAATGCGGAAGTGAAGACAGATCAGAGGGACAACCAAGCTTGACCATCACATTTTTGTACTCTTCTTGTATTTCAGCCAATCAGATGTGCTTTCTAGTTTTACATTAACATAATAGTGACGTATCATGCTATGTGTAAAAAGTTTACTACTGCCTGTAATGAAGCATTAGATCTGGCTGGCCAGCCACTATCATGCCTCTTATTCCAACTTCTCCCGTGGGGTCTCGATTTTGTTGGCGAAGTCCCTCCCGGCTGAGACTTTGCTTGTGAGGTCGGATCCTGCGGGACGATTTATTATAATCACCCTCCGTATAGCCTCCACAATTTTTACATTGGTGAACATATATATTCCTCCACCGTTTTCCTCAGAAATCCTTTCCCATTTGTCTCTCATGTTACTGTCCCGATCCCCGGGTCCCCTGCTCTTTGTAGGGGATTTCAATGCTGTACTCGACCCTTCAGTAGACCGCTTGCGGGGTGGGGGCAGGCCGTACCCCTCTTTTATTGACTGGACCCAGGTATTTGCCCTTACCGAGCTATGGCGTTGGAAGCATCCGGATGACAGACAGTTTTCCTGTCATTCGGACTCCTTCCATACTATGTCTTGCATAGATATGGCATTTGCCCCGGCGGATGTACTCCCCCTGGTTCATTCCATAGCTTACCTGCCTAGAGGGATCTCGGACCATGCTCCTTTGCTGATTGGTCTTCTCCTGCCAAAATCGGGCCCCCGGGTCTGGAGATTGAACTCACATTGGCTTGAGGATGAGATTGTACAGGCAGAGTGCCAGAAAGGCGTGACTGAATACTGGCAACTGAATCAGGGTACTACTGGACTCACCACTGTCTGGGATGCTTCCAAGGCAGTGTTGAGAGGTGCCTTTATGTCAATTACGGGTATTCTGCGTAAAAATAATCTACAACGTACTGAGGAATTAGAACAGACTATGGTGAAGGCGGAGGCAGAGTACTCTGAAAGGCCCTCTGCGGCCACGTTAGCCCCGTGGCTTCATAGTCGCAGGGAATACGAACTTCGCTTGTTAGATCTCACTAAAAAACGTTTACTCTATGTCACGCAAAAGACTTTTGAGCATGGTAACAAAGCAGGGCGCCTACTCGCATATCTTTCCAGACCTGACCATGCCCCTATTTCTATCCCCAGGATATTGGTTTCAGGAACTACGATTAGTACTGTCCCTCAGGATATAGCAGAAGCCTTTCTCTCCTTTTATCAAGACCTCTATACTTCCAGAGTTACTTATTCAGAGACACAACTAGATGACTATTTAGGCCAGGTGTCGCTCCCCCGATTGACAGATCAGGTCCGGGGAGAGTTGGATGAGCCGCTGTCTGTGGAAGAACTTTCATTGGCAATTTCACAGATGCCGGCTCATAAGACGCCAGGTCTGGACGGGTTCCCAGTGGAATGGTATAAGCAATTTCAGCACCTTCTTGGCCCTATTTTGCTTAAAACATACAATGCAGCATTGCAGGAGGGGGTACTTCCTCCCTCTATGAGAGAGGCACTTATTGTTTTACTTCTTAAACCGCGAAAAGATCCGTTAAAATGTGACTCCTATCGGCCGATATCGCTTATTAATGTTGATACCAAAATTCTAGCCAAGGCTCTGGCGAACCGCCTGAACAGGGTGATCCCAGGGCTAGTGGGGAGTGATCAGGGTGGTTTCATACCCGGTCGATCAACCCGGATGAACATTCGTAGACTGTTCCACAACTTGACGTTTCCACATGACTGTCCGGCGACCCGAGTTGTGGTGTCCTTGGACACCTGCAAGGCCTTTGACAGTGTGGAATGGCCATACCTGTTTGGGGTCTTGCAGTTGTATGGCTTTGGTCCACGGCTGATAGCCTGGATCAAACTCCTCTATACCATGCCACTCGCCCGCATTCACATTAATTCTCAGATCACTGACACATTTAAGATCACCAGAGGCACTCGACAGGGTTGCCCTTTGTCGCCCCTCCTGTTTGCCCTGGCCATGGAACCCCTTGCTATTCGGATCCGTAATTCACCACTCCTTCACGGATTACCCATAAATGAGATAGAAGAAAGGATCTCGCTCTATGCAGATGATACATTGGTTTACTTAGCAGACTCCCAGGACTCACTTACTAGTCTGTTGACCACGGTGACCACCTTTGGAGACTTTTCTGGATTCCGAGTGAACTGGGAGAAATCTACCCTCTTCCCCATAGATCAGACTCCTGCTCCACAGGTTCACTCGGATTCTAGACTACAAATAGCCACCTCCTTTAGATATCTAGGTGTTATAGTTCAATTGCCATTATCCCTATATATTACCAATAATTTAGGCCCTTTACTACTCCAACTGCAAACCCAAACAAAACAATGGAAGGACCTACCCCTGGATCTGATGGGGCGAGCCAATATCCTAAAGATGATATATCTTCCTAAACTTTTGTATGTCCTGGCTAACTCCCCCTGCAAAATTCCCAAAACAATCTTTAAGAGTATTGATTCGATTTGTATAGCGTTCCTTTGGAATGGTAGGCCCCCTAGAATGGCACTGGAAACTCTGCGCCTTCCGTCCCACTTGGCAGGATTAGCTTTCCCTGATTTTTACCTTTACTATCAAGCATCCCAACTGGTTAATATTCATGATTGGCTGCACCCTGACCCGAATAATGCCTGTACCACCACTGAAGGTGCCATGGTCTCATCATTCGAAACATTGCATAACATTGTTTATCGTGGATGCACGCCCCCGGGACCTGGACTGACTATTTTACGTACATCTCTGTCCCTATTTAAAACAGTGACGCTTAAACACGCCCCTGGCTCCTGGTCAGTCTCCCCTAATAGTCCACTTTGGTTTAACCCTACATTACCAGAATTTGGCTCCCTGCCTGACCCACAAAGGTGGACCTCTCGGGGGATAAAATACTTATGTCACATATACTCACCTCAAGGATTTAAATCTTTCGCGCAGATGAGAACTGACTTTGACTTACCATATAACTACTTATTTTTTTACTATCAGCTTAGACACGCTGTGCGAGCTCAGTTTGGTTCACTAGACAACCCGCTTGTGATTTCTGACTTAGAAAAACTCTTACGATCCCCAGACCGCACAAAACTTATCTCTACTTATTATTTAGCACTGGCGGTGGGCTCCAACCCTAGATTCAAGGCATCACAACGTAAATGGGACTCCCTAGATATATCCATAACAGAGGAGGACTGGTCCGAATTCTGTGACACTTTCAAGGCTTCTGTTGTATCCTCCAGGCACAGGATCATCCAAATAAAAATCTTCCACCAATCGCATCTCACCCGGCCAGGATGCACAGAATGGGCATTTTGTCCTCGGCTGAGTGCTTTCGGGGATGTGGATATACAGCTGACTTCATTCATTGCTTCTGGAGTTGTCCCATAGTGCAGGAGTTTTGGAGGAGAGTAGACTCCTTTCTCTCTTCAGCGCTGGGGCTTCCCAACATATTAAATCCCAAGAATTGCCTCCTGGGGGTCTTTGGCGACCTCACTGTTCCCTCCCAGGTCAAACGATTGCTTCGGATCCTTTACTGTTATGCTAAAAAATCAATTTTATTGACCTGGAGGGGAGCAGCAACCCCAACAGTGGGGCTATGGTTGAAACTAGTCAATGATGCCCTTCCACTTTACAAACTCACTTTTGAGATCCGCAAGAGGAAGAAAACATTTTATAAAATTTGGGGCAGGTGGCTGGCTAGCCCCCTGACCCTTTCCCCCATACTGCCATGAAAGAGTAGGTAGGTTGTAGCATACCTTGAACCATAACTATACTCATATGCAATTTTACCAGCTATGACTGTCTAGTAGGTCCATTATGTTGCTGTAATCTGTCTTTATATTATATTATGCTGCTTAAATGGATGTGCAGATATTCTTCTGTGTAGACTGATATAGGAGCAAGTTGTTAATGTTGTGTGTGGGACAGGCCTGGCTAGGCCCCCACATATTGTCTTTCTATGTCTGTATGTTATGAAAAAATGTAATAAAACATATCTTTAAAAAAAAAATGAAGCATTAGATAAGGAAGTAACGGATCTGCACGGACATGTCGGAGTCTGAAGCCTCGTACACACGGCCGAGAATCTCGTCAGGAAAAAACACGTCGTTTTTCCTGACGAGATTCTTAAACAAGAATCTTGTCCCGGCCGAGTGTACACACGTACAATTCAAAAGAACCGCCGCTCTTTTGAATGGCACGAACGCGGTGACGTCAGACTACGACATGCATGCGCTCGTCATTCGATGCCGTCGCCACCATCTTGCTACACCCTACCTATGCCTAGGAAGCTACTGCGCATGCGTCAAAGTCATTTCGAGCATGCGCGGGTTTCCACAGCGACAGGTAAGTCTACACACTCTCGGGTTTCTCGTCGGGCAACAGGCCGACGAGAAAATAGAGAGCAGGTGCTCTATTTTTCTCGTTGAGATTCTGGCCAGTTTTCCTGAAAGCCTCATACACACGGCCGGTTTTCTCGGCAAGAAAGCTCTTGCGGCAGTTTTGTTGTTTGACGAGAAAACCGGCTGTGTGTACGAGGCCTGACTTTCAGCGTGCATGCAATGTTATCTAAACTTTACAATTCAGGACTGTAGTAGAATCCATATTAACCCTTTTGTGGTTAAAGGACCATTACACCTGTGATTGTCAGGGTCTTGCAATGTCTCATGGGACTTGTAGTTTCACCACAGCTGGAGGGCTGAGGTTGCCTACCCCTGTTCTAAGCCATCACCCACGTTATCTAAAACTATTAGAAAAAAAGAAAAGAAAAAAAATAAATTTTAATATGGATTTGCGATACACTTTAAAAATATCAAACACAGCATTTATCTGAAATAAAATGCCACAAGGCAATAGAAAGGATGACAACCGTTTTAAAAGACTATGGGGTTGATTTACTAAAGTTGGGGAGTGCAAAATCTGGTGCAGCTATGCATGGAAATCAGCTCCCAGGTTAGACACTGATTGGCTGACACGCACAGCTGCACCAAATTTTGCACTCTTTTGTTTTAGTAAATCAACCCCAATGTTACATCAAATGTTTGTAACCAGCTTTTATAATTTTAAACTAAAAAAAAATATAATGGAACTAAAAGACTTAGACATTGAGGGGTTAATATTTTTTGGGTGGTGAAAGAAGAAAATATTGAACATCCTGCTTGAAAGATGATACAGATCTGTGATAATCTACACAGGAAACTTTCTGTTCAATTACCAAACTATGAGAGTCAATAGAAAATTGCAGAAATAGGCAGAAACTGCAAAACTCTTATCTTCTATTCACTGATGCAACTACCAGAGAAGGAAAGATCGTCCACTTACCTCCATAATAATACTGATCTACGGTCTTCAACCAGCCCACATCATCATGTGTGTGAGGGATCAGGTGTACATTCAAGAAGCCATCAGGCGCTGCTAGGCAGGTCTATAGGAAAAGACAACAGAGATTTGGTAGATCTAATGTAAATAAACTCACTGGTGGACACTGCTAAATCCACTTCTCTTAGACACCTTTTGCTACAGACACGTAGCGCCTTCGCCTATCTGGCCCTCTAGAAAATTGCCAATGCCTTGACCTCACCATCTCCCCTCCTCTGTTCACCTAACTTCTATACACTCAATATCCCTCTCCCATCAACCTGAACTCTACAAACTCATTACCTCATCCTTTTCTCTGTCCAGACACCCTCCCTTCATCCACCTGACCCCATCCTGATCTCATCCTTCCCTCTTTCCCAGGAACTAAACCCTTCTATCTTCCCACTCCATCCAACTGAACCCTACACAAGTAATAACTCATCCTTCCCTCTGTTCAGACACCCATCCTTTTATCACATCCTCCATCGTCTTGAACCCTACACAGTCAATATCTCATCCTTCCCGCTCTTCCAGTAACTACATCCTTCTATCTTCCCACTCCATCCAACGGAACCCTACACAGTCAATATCTCATCCTTCTTTCCATCCAGACACCACACCCTTCTATCTTCCCCCTCTTCCTTGACACCAAATTCACCATAAACCTACACCCAACTACGCCTCACTTAATTCTGTCTCAATCATTTTTATTAAAGTTTTCCCCAAATACAAATAAAGATAATTTAACAAATATAAGCGACTAAGTCCCCCAAAGAAAACAACATGAGAGTAAAAAGGAGAAATTTTCTCCTTAGCTGGGACACCCCTCGTGAAAGAGGCACAGCCTCCAATATGATGCAGGAGGAAAACATAGCATTAACCAAAAGAACTAGGCAGTAATAACAGAACTGAAAGGTAGGGAGGGGAAAAGGTCAAACATACATAGATCAGAAGGTATTGGGATTAGAATTATATAGCTCCTCACTGTGCATTCAGACTTTCAATTACAGCCAATGGCAGAGGGAAGTTTGCCAGCACAAACTTCCTTTGCAGCCGAGATGTCATGTGACCAAATTCTGAGAGCTACAAAGCAAGTAGATGATGCTGGAAGGACGAACCCCTTTTCCCAAAGCTCCATACTTACCTAGTTTAAGGACCCTGTCCAACCACCTCTCACCTTGATGTTCATCTCTTTTCCAGCAGCCCAGTGCATACGTAGTAGCACCAGATGGCTTCTACGCTTATTTCTCCTGGGCTTCTAGAGACACACAGACACTGGAAAGGTGAGGACCGGCTGAACAGAGGTGAAATAAAAAGGGTAGAGGAACTTTCATAAAAATGTTCCTAAAAGTTCTCTTTACACTACAACAGTGGAGGCTGGTGCTCCAGCCCACTCCGCAACAACCCACCCCCCGGGTCGCCGGCTCACTCACCCTGTGCTGCCCCCGGGCTGACATGTGGAGACGGCTTCCCATGCGTCTCCTCTGCATCACGAAGGCCATACGTCTCCTCCCTATAAGCCAATAGGATGGCTTCTCGTTTCGGCCACTCAGGAAACAGGTCTCACGACCTGCTTCCCGATTGGCCAGGAGGAGAATCAGTGTGACAATAGCGAATATTAATTTGCTATTGTCACACAACTGGGTGGGCTAAGGGCGCAGTGCTCTGCACCTCGAGACCACCCTTTTTGAAGCCTATTAGAGCCTCAGGCTCCAATCATGCGCTTCAAAATGTAAAAAAAAACCTCATTGGAATCAAAGCATCTGGCGCACTGCATCTAGATTAAGGGGGCTGGGACGCATGAATAGGGGAGTAGCGCCCCTAATGGACGGGCCGCCACTTCCCTATAAGTTATTATTTCTTTGGACCTTGGTTGCTTGGGGTTCCTTGATCAGTGAGCAATGGATCTCCCATTTACACTGACCATCAATGCAGGGGGCCACATCTACACTGACAACTGGGGACACTACAATTCTACCGTCTGTGTTGCGTTTGATTTCTTTTTAGAATGATTACTGAAAATGATGTTGTATCGAGTGGGAGGATGTAAAAAAAAAAAAATACTCTACCCAGGGTGTCGCACATGTCAAGGATGTCATTATTTACTCTTAGGACTTGTTTACACCAGATTCAGTCGCATGCATTTTTAAACGCAGTATGAATACGGTACAAATACATGCGAGAAAAATAAATGCATTTCAACAAGCCTTGTTTACGCTTCTGCAGTGTTTTCATGTGCATAGAATAAAAGTATAGGATGCTGCATTTTTTCTGCACTGGAATGAACTGAAAACGCACGTGAATAAAAACGTAAAAGAATTGAAAGTGTACGCGGACACACGCAAACATGTGAATGGATGAAAACGCAACTTTGTAAAAAAAAAAAAAAAAAAATACATTTTCATTGGATCCCTCTGGGGTAAAAAGGTTGAGACAGCTGCCACAAGCCATGATGTCCATTTGCCATATTTTTCTCCCTTATCTTACGATTTCACCTTGTATCAGGCTGACCATATGGCTTCAGCACTTTGCGAGTCACTGATCCAGAACAAGTATAAACATCAGCAAAATCAGAGAAGAGACATCAGGCTTGCTGCGAGTCAATTACTTTTTTTTTTAATACCCAGTATATTTTTTCATAATAAGCCTTTTCAAATACTGAAAGAACACTACCATTTCCATATCCTTGTACACTGTCGGCCGAAAATGGTGTTATCGGCATTTTGCCGATAAGAGAAAAGGTGCCCATAATGGCAATGAAAACACGCGCAATTTTACCACGAGTTTAGTGTGCTTATGGTGTGTTTTTCATAGGTCATGTGACTCAAAAACCATCAAAAAAATGTAACACGGGTGCGTTATTGATCCGTTCTTGCTGCATTTTCAATGGGGAGGTGCATCTTTGGTGCAGTTTTTTTAACTGACCAAAAATGCAGGAAGCGAGATTTTTAACACCACAATGGAAGCGCAACAGACCAGTGTGAAGACATACGTAGAATTTAAAAGGGATATATTTTTCTTGAGCTTTTCTTGCACTTAAAAAAGGTGCCAATAAATGTATATTCATGATATTAACCACTTCCCACCCGCACTATAGCCGAAAGACGGCTACAGCGTGGGCCTCATTGCCATGAGCTGCCTGGGCGCCCCTTGTGGGGAAAAAAAAAAGAAAAAAAGAAGAAAAAAGGAGAAGGGAGAAGGGGAAAACACAAACAATCCTAAATTCTTGTCTCTTTATGGAACCATTAAAGTGGTTGTAAACCCTTTACAACCACTTTAACCTACAGGTAAGCCTAGGTTAAGGCTTACCTGTAGGTGCTGGAAATATCTCCTAAACCTCCACGGTTTAGGAGATATTTACTAAAATCACGGGTGCCGCTGTCTACGGCGCATGCGCCGTAGACAACGGCGCAGGCGCACTGTAGTGTGCCGTTCCTCATTAAGGTCACGCCGTCACTGGCGGCTCCAGCGCGCATGCGCGGGAGTGACGTCATGGCGGCTCTGGCCAATCAGAGCGCCGGAGCCGCGATACGCGGAAGTAACCCCCGGGCAAGATGTCGGCTGCCTGAGCGTTGGAAGAGGACGGCTGCGGGGGCTTCGATCGGAGGCAAGTACTACATAATGAGCTCGTATGCCATGCATACAAGCTCATTATGCCTTGGCCTTGCAGGTGGTGTTTTGTTTTGTTTTTTCCCCGCCCCTGGGTTTACTTTACCTCTTTAACCATTCACAGTGCTGGAGGAAAAAGTTGAATTACTTCAAAGAGAGCTAAACCACACCTCCAGCCTCAGTGATTGGACTCCCAGCTGTGAAAACTACCAATTCATTAGCTCTCATTGAAGTCATTCGTTTTTCATTCACTTTTTCCTCCAGCACTGTGAATATTTAATGTTCGTGTTCAATAAAGGACACCAGAAATTAGAATGATTTGTGTGTGATCAGCTTCAGCACATTGTGTCGGTCTAAGGTTGTGACACAGTGCATCCGGAAAGTTCACAGCGCTTCACTTTTTCCACATTTTTTTTATGTTACAGCCTTATTCCAAAAACTGATTAAATTCATTATTTTCCTCAGAATTCTACAAACAATACCCCTTAATGACAACTTGAAAGAAATTTGTTCGAAACCTTTGCAAATTATAGTAGACATAAAAAACTAAAAAAATCCCATGTACAGAAGTATTCACAGCATTTGCCATGACACTCAAAATGGAGCTCAGGTGTATCCTGTTTCCACTCATCATGATTGAGATGTTTCTACAACTTGATTGGAGTCCACCCATGGTAAATTCAGTTGATTGGACAGGATTTGGAAAGGCACACACCTGTCTATATAAAGTCCCACAGTTAGTGCAAGTCAGAGCACAAACCAAGCCATGAAATCCAAGGAATTGTCTGTAGACCTCCAAAACAGGATTATATTGAAGCACAGATCTGGGGAAGGGTACAGAAAAATGTCTGCAGCATTGAAGGTCCCAATGAGCAGAGTGGCCTCCATCATTTGTAAATGAAAGAAGTTTGGAACCACCAGGACTCTTCCTAGAGCGGGCCGCCCAGCCACAGAGAGCGATTGGGGTAGAAGGGTCTTATTCAGGAAGGTGACCAAGAACCGGATGGTCGCTCTCTCCACAGGGAAACGCTGGAGCTCTGTCAGAGGAGAACCTTCCAGAAGAACCACCATCTTTGCAGCTCTCCACCAATCAGGCCTGTATGGTAGAGTGGCCGGACGGAAGCAACTCCTCAGTAAAAGGCACATGACAGCCTGTCTGGAGTTTGCCAAAAGGCATCTGAAGGACTCTCAGACCACGTGAAACTAAATTCTCTGGTCTGATGAAACAAAGATTGAACACTTTGGCCTGAACGGCAAGCATCATGTCCGGAAAAAAAACAGATACTGCTCATCTCCAGGCCAATACCATCCCTACAGTGAAGCATGGTGGTGGCAGCATCATGCTGTGGGGATGTTTTCAGCATCAGGAACTGGGAGACTAGTCAGGATCGAGGGAAAGATGAATGCAGCAATGTACAGAGACATCCTTAATGAAAATCTGCTCCAGAACGCTCTGGACCTCAATATACAAAGGCTGCTTTCACACTGAGGCGCTTTGCAGGTACTATTACGCTAAAAATAGCACCCGCAAAGCGCCCTGAAAGCTGCTTTTTTCTCTCCAGTATGAAAGCCTGAGGGCTTTCACACTGGAGCGGTGGCGCTGACAGGACGGTAAAAAAAGTCCTGCCAGCCGCATCTTTGAGGAACATACAAAACAAGGGTGTGCCCCCACACATATGTTTTGGTATCTTTGGTGTTATCACTTTGAACAATAAAAGGCAATCGGAATTCCTGGACGTGCAGCCATTCCGCTCTGGACCTCAGACTGGGGTGAAGGTTCTTCTTCCAACAGAAGAACGACCCCAAGCACACAGCCAAGATAATAAATGGGACAACTCTGAATGTCCTTGAGTGGGCCAGCCAGGTCAGACTTGAACCCGATTGAACATCTCTGGAGAGATCTGAAGATGTCTGTGCACCGACACTCCCCATCCAACTTGGAGCTTGAGAGGTCCTGCAAAGAAGAATGGGAGAAACTGCCCAAAAATAGGTGTGCCAAGCTTGTAGCATCATACCCAAAAGATTTCAGGCTGTAATTGGGGCCAAAGGAGCTTCACCAAAGTATGGAGCAAAGGCTGGGAATACTTATGTACATGGGATTTTTTTGTTGTCTTTTTATTTTTAATAAATTTGCAAAGATTTCCCAACAAACTTCTTTCACATTGTCATTATGGGGTATTGTTTGTAGAATTCAGAGGAAAATAATGAATTTAATCCATTTTGGAATAAGGCTGTAACATAACAAAATGTGGAAAAAGTGAAGTGCTGTGAATACTTTCCAGATGCACTGTGGAGGAGGATCAGATCACATTTTATGGCAAATTACTGCAGAAATACTGTTCATTCCAAGGGGTTCACATACATTTTCTTCCCACTGTATATACATTGGAAATCATATAATGGTATTAATGTGATAATATAGGGAAGGGTCAGAGCACACAGTGATCACTATATATATATATATATATATATATATATATATATATATATATATATATATATATATATTTATATTTATATTTATATTAGGGCTGATTAAACTGATTAAAATTTTCTTGTTCGATTAATCAAATATTTTTTTTAATCGACTAATTTCGAATAATTATAACGCACATAGATCCAACTACTTTTAGCTGATCTCCTTGCAGGCCGATTCCCAGTGCAGCTGCCAACCACTGGAAAAATGGATAGCAGGATACAAAAAACACTCAAAGGCAGCGCTCAATGGGAATAGCATTAAAACTTTTATAGTCTTCAAGTAGGTAACAAAATAAATATTGCACTGGAGATAAAATCGATGTAGCTACATAAACTGTAAAAATGGTGCGAGTAATACCAAACGGTAGCAAAAGCAGTCATAAAAACATGTAGCTAAGTATGATACTGGTATAAAAATGTGTACAACGATACCACTGCTGAATCCAGATGAGGAGGGGTTAACATCAGTCTGTCGGCATGTAGATGTCCCGTGAAGGGAACTATCACAACTCCCAGGTTGATAGAGGGAAGTGATAGAGGGAAGTGTAACAGCCCATGCGTGTGGCAGATAGTAAGGTCCCGCCAGCATGCAGATATGAAGGCACAGCAAAGGAGCCCTTCAGATGGAAATGGCAAGCCCCGCCTGTGTCCGTGGCATCACCGGATCTCCGACAGAACTCCCTGAAGACCCGGAAGCCGGCGGAGAGGTGAGTACCGATCAAAAGAATTTTGATCAATCAAAAAAATGTAATCGATTAATCGAGGAATTAAGTTAATTTGCACAGATAGAGAGAGAGATAGATAGAGATATCTATATCTATCTCTGCTGTATACCCCATCAGTGATCACCATGTGTATATCTCTCTCTGTATAACCCCCCCCCCCCAGTGATCACTATGTATATCTCTCTGTATATCTCTCTGTATACCCCCCCAGTGATCTCTCTCTCTATACCCCCTCCGGTGATCAATAAATTCTCTCTCTCTCTCTCTCTATACCCCCCATTGATCACTATGTATATATCTCTCTCTGTATACCCCCCAGTGATCACCATGTGTATATCTCTCTCTGTATAACCCCCCCCCCCCCCAGTGATCACTATGTATATCTCTCTGTATACCCCCCCCCCCCCAGTGATCACTATGTATATCTCTCTGTATACCCCCCCCCAGTGATCACTATGTATATCTCTCTGTATACCCCCCCCCCAGTGATCACTATGTATACCCCCTCCGGTGATCAATAAATTCTCTCTCTCTCTCCCCCCCATTGATCACTATGTATATATCTCTCTCTCTGTATACCCCCCCAGTGATCACCATGTGTATCTCTCTCTCTGTGTATAACCCCCCCCCCAGTGATCACTATGTATATCTCTCTGTATACCCCCCCCAGTGATCTCTCTCTTTACCCCCTCCGGTGATCAATAAATTCATTCTCTCTCTCTCTCCCCCCCTCTCCCCAGTGATCACTATGTATATCTCTCTCTCTCTCTGTATACCCCCTCCAGTGATCACTATGTATCTCTCTCTCTGTATACCCCCTCCAGTGATCACTATGTATATCTCTCTCTCTCTCTGTATACCCCCCAGTGATCACTATAATCTGTATAAACCCCCCCCCCCCCCAGTGATCACTATGTATATCTCTCTGTATACCCCCCAGTGATCACTATATATATATATATATATATATATATATATATATATATATATATATATATATTCTGTATAAACCCCCCCCCAGTGATCACTATGTATATCTCTCTGTATACCCCCCCCAGTGATCTCTCTCTTTACCCCCTCCGGTGATCAATAAATTCATTCTCTCTCTCTCTCCCCCCCCCTCTCCCCAGTGATCACTATGTATATCTCTCTCTCTCTCTGTATACCCCCTCCAGTGATCACTATGTATCTCTCTCTCTGTATACCCCCTCCAGTGATCACTATGTATATCTCTCTCTCTCTCTCTGTATACCCCCCAGTGATCACTATAATCTGTATAAACCCCCCCCCCCCCCCAGTGATCACTATGTATATCTCTCTGTATACCCCCCAGTGATCACTATATATATTCTGTATAAACCCCCCCCCAGTGATCACTATGTATATCTCTCTGTATACCCCCCCCAGTGATCTCTCTCTTTACCCCCTCCGGTGATCAATAAATTCATTCTCTCTCTCTCTCCCCCCCCCCCTCTCCCCAGTGATCATTATGTATATTTCTCTCTCTGTATACCCCCCAGTGATCACTATGTATATTTCTCTCTCTGTATACCCCCCAGTGATCACTATGTATATCTCTCTCTGTATACCCCCTCCAGTGATCACTATGTATATCTCTCTGTATACCCCCCCCCCAGTGATCACTATGTATATCTCTCTGTATACCCCCCCAGTGATCACTATGTATACCCCCTCCGGTGATCAATAAATTCTCTCCCCCCCCCCCCATTGATCACTATGTATATATCTCTCTCTGTATACCCCCCCAGTGATCACCATGTGTATCTCTCTCTCTGTGTATAACCCCCCCCCCCAGTGATCACTATGTATATCTCTCTGTATACCCCCCCCCCAGTGATCTCTCTCTCTTTACCCCCTCCGGTGATCAATAAATTAATTCTCTCTCTCTCTCTCTCTCTCTCTCTCTCTCTCCCCCCTCTCCCCAGTGATCACTATGTATCTCTCTCTCTCTCTGTATACCCCCTCCAGTGATCACTATGTATATCTCTCTCTCTCTCTCTGTATACCCCCCCCCAGTGATCACTATGTATATCTCTCTCTGTATACCCCCCAGTGATCACTATGTATATTTCTCTCTCTGTATACCCCCCAGTGATCACTATGTATATTTCTCTCTCTGTATACCCCCCAGTGATCACTATGTATATTTCTCTCTCTGTATACCCCCCAGTGATCACTATGTATATTTCTCTCTCTGTATACCCCCCAGTGATCACTATGTATATCTCTCTCTGTATACCCCCTCCAGTGATCACTATATTCTATACAGTATATCAGAGGGAGATGATATTCCTCCGCAGAGCCGGGCACTCACCTCCTCCCCGCAGCCCCGGATCACAGGTACACAGGCCAGCAATAGCAGCAGGCAGAAACCCCGGCAGCTCTCCATCCTGTCTGCCCGCATCTGATCTCCCCACACTGTGCCCGCTGCTGGGGATTTACACCGAGTCACATGACTTGTAAACCTCTTCCCGGCTCGGCGGCCAATCAGCGGACGATCACAGCTTGGTCACATGACCAGGCTGCTGCTTGCCACTACAAAACAGCTTAGCCGTTCTGCCGGCAGGGGGCGGTGGTGTCACGCTGTGTGTGGATCAGACAGAAATAGGTGCTGAGAATTCCCCTTTGTATAGATAGAGGAAGTAGCAGGTTTTAGTAGTCACATTTCAGTTTTGATTTTGGTCACCTAGCATTGCAGGTCCCAGAAAAGTCCCAGTGCAGCCAGAGAGGGGGAAGAAGAAGAAAGACAAGAAGAAGAGGAGAAAAGGAAAGGAAAATAAGACAGGACAGGAGAGAGAGGAAAGGAAAAGAAGAGAGGAGGGGAGAGAGGAAAGGAAAGGAAAAGAAGAGAGGAGGGGAGAGAGGAAAGGAAAGGAAAAGAAGAGAGGAGGGGAGAGAGGAAAGGAAAGGAAAAGAAGAGAAGAGGGGACAGAGGAAAGGAAAGGAAAAGAAGAGAGGAGAGAAAAGGAAGAGAAGAGAGGAAAGGAAAAAAAGAAAAGAGAGGAAAAGAAGAGAGGAAAGGAAAAGAAGAGAGGAGTGAGAGGAAGAGAAGAGAGGAAAGGAAAAGAAGAGAGGAGTGAGAGGAAGAGAAGAGAGAAGAAAAAAAGAGAAGAGAGAAGAAAAGAAGAGAAGAGAGGAAGAGAAGAGAGGAGAGAGAGGAAAAGAAGAGAAGAGAGGAGAGAGAGGAAAAGAAGAGAAGAGAGGAGAAAGAGGAGAAGAGAGGAGAGAGAGGAAAGCAAAAGAAGAGAAGAGAGAGGAAAGCAAAAGAAGAGAAGAGAGGAGAGAGAGGAAAGGAAAAGAAGAGAGGAGAGAGAGGAAAGGAAAAGAAGAGAAGAGAGGAAAGGAAAGAAAAGAGGAGAGAAAATGAAAATAAGTGAGGAGAGAAAAGGAAAAGAAGAGAAGAGAGGAGTGAGAGGAAGAGAAGAGAGAGGAAAAGAAGAGAAGAGAGGAAAAGAAGAGAGGAGAGAGAGGAAAAGAAGAGAGGAGAGCGAGGAAAAGAACAGAAGAGAGGAGAGCGAGGAAAAGAAGAGAAGAGAGGAAAAGGTCCAGAGGAGAGAGAGGAAAGGAAGAGAAGAGAGGGAGGAAGAGAAAATAAGAGAGGGAAAGGAAAAGAAGAGAGGAAAGGAAAAGAAGACAAGGGAGGCGAGAGAGGAAAGGAAAAAGAAGAGAGGAGAGAGAGGAAAGGAAGAGAGAGAGGAAAGGAAAAGAAGAGAGGCGAGAGAGGAAAAGAAAAGAAGAGAGGAGAGAGAGGAAAGGAAGAGGATAGAGAGGAAAGGAAAAGAAGAGAGGCGAGAGAGGAAAGGAAAAGAAGAGAGGAGAGGAAAAGGTCCAGAGGAGAGAGAGGAAAGGAAAAAGAAGAGAGGAGAGAGAGGAAAGGAAGAGGAGAGAGAGGAAAGGAAAAGAAGAGAGGCGAGAGAGGAAAGGAAAAGAAGAGAGGCGAGAGAGGAAAGGAAAAGAAGAGAGGAGAGGAAAAGGTCCAGAGGAGAGAGAGGAAAGGAAAAAGAAGAGAGGAGAGAGAGGAAAGGAAGAGGAGAGAGAGGAAAGGAAAAGAAGAGAGGCGAGAGAGGAAAGGAAAAGAAGAGAGGCGAGAGAGGAAAGGAAAAGAAGAGAGGAGAGAGAGGAAAGGAAGAGGAGAGAGAGGAAAGGAAAAGAAGAGAAGCGAGAGAGGAAAGGAAAAGAAGAGAGGAGAGGAAAAGGTCCAGAGGAGAGAGAGGAAAGGAAAAAAAGAGAAGAGAGGGAGGAAAGGAAAAGAAGAGAAGAGAGGAAAGGAAAAGAAGAGAACAGAGGAGAGAGGGGAAAAGAAGAGAGGAGAGAGAGGAAAGGAAAAGAAGAGAAGAGAGGGAGGAAAGGAAAAGAAGAGGAGAGAGGAAAGGAAAAGAAGAGAAGGGAGGCGAGAGAGGAAAGGAAAAGAAGAGAAGGGAGGCGAGAGAAGAAAGGAAAAAGAAGAGAGGAGAGAGGAAAGGAAAAGAAGAGAAGAGAGGCGAGAGAGGAAAGGAAAAGAAGAGAGGAAGAGAAGAGACAACTCCTGTCCTCAGGACCCACTAACAGGCCAGGTTTGCAAGATAACTGAAATACATCACAGGTGATATCACTTGCTGCTCAGTGATTGCAGAATTCTAGTCTGCATCTCCCCAAAGTAATACATAAAACCTGGCCTGTTAGTGGGTCCTGAGAACAGGAGTTGAGAACCACTGGCCTATGGGGTTTAGGTCAGGTGAATTTGATGGCCAATCAAGCACAGTGACACCATGATCATTTAACCAGGTATTGGAACTTTTGGCAGTGTGGGCAGGTGCCAAGTCCTGCTGCAAAATAAAATCAGCATCTCCATAAAGAGGGAAGCATGAAGTGCTCTAGAACAGTGGTCACCAACCCTATCCTCAGGGCCCACTAACAGGCCAGATTTTATGTATTACCTTGGGGGAGATGCAGACTAGACAACTGCAATCACTGAGCAGCAAATGATCTCACCAGTGGCGTCGGGAGGGGGGGGCCTGGAGGCCCGAATGGGTCCCAAAAAGCCCCGGGTTCCAGGCATGCACCGTCCAATTGTTAGCCCCGAGTGCCGCCGCCAAGCGGGGACCGATCTGATCCCGAGCACCGGCGAGTGCGACCGAGTGACATAGCAGGTCCCGTCTTCTGGAGCCTGCAGTGCCTATGATGGACGTACCACTGGTCCAGTGCCGTGTGATGTCCATCATAGGCGCTGCAGGCTCCAGAAGGCGGGAATTACAATGCTGCCGCACCACATCACTGTGAGATCCCCTCTCGGCGCTCGGGCAGGCGGCTCTCCTCTCCTCCTCTGGCTGCCTGCTGTGATGAAGATGGGCGCGCCGCACACCGCACACCACGGCTGAGGCTGAGCTGCAGGACACATGAAGTCTGTCTCCTGGTCAGGTAGGTCTATGTATGTCAGGTAGTTCTATGTATGTCAAGTAGGTCAGTGTATGTCAGGTAGGTGAGGTCAGTGTATGTCAGTGTAGGTGAGGTTAGTGTATGTCAGGTAGGTCAGTGTATGTCAGGTAGGTCAGTGTATGTCAGGTAGGTCAGTGTATGTCAGGTAGGTCTATGTATGTCAGGTAGGTCTATGTATGTCAAGTAGGTCAGTGTATGTCAGGTAGGTGAGGTCAGTGTATGTCAGGTAGGTCAGTGTAGGTGAGGTTAGTGTATGTCAGGTAGGTCTATGTATGTCAGGTAGGTCAGTGTATGTCAGGTAGGTGAGGTCAGTGTATGTATGCCAGGTAGGTCAGTGTAATGGTCAGTGTGTCAGGTAGGTAAGTTTAGTGGTCATCATTGATGGGCACTGGTAAGCCCGGCAGCAACCAGCAAGTGAGCTTACCCCCCGCCACACAACCTCACCGCCCAGCCAAAAAACCCTGCGCCACGTACACCCCCCCCCCCCTCGGACTTTGGGCTGAAGCTTCTGTTTTTTTTGCCACCTAGCAACGCCCCTGGATATCACCTGTATTTCAGATATCTTGCAAACCTGGCCTGTTAGTGGGCCCTGAGGACAGGGTTGATGACTGCTGCTCTAGAATTTCCTGGTAGAGGCTGCGCTGACTTTGGACCTGATAAAACACAGCAGACCAGCAGATGACACGGCTCCCCAAATCATCACAGACTGTGGAAACTTCACACTGGACTTCATACAACCTGGATTCTGTGCCTCTCCACTCCTCCTCCAGACTCTGGGACCTGGATTTCCAAATGAGATGCACAATTTTCCACAGTCCGTGATGATTTGGGGAGCTAAAGGAGCCTCAGACTGCAGTTAGGCCTGGTTCACACCTATGTGTTATTTTAGTCCTTTTTGCAGACACACACTACAGTCCATTTAACATGGTTCCCTATGGGACACGTTTACATCTATGATTTTTTCCTGCCAAAGCATTTTTAGAAAGTGTCAGGGACTTTTTTTTAAAGCATAACAGTGCGTTTGTGGTTCAATAGACTTCAATGGAGAGGCTGCAGAAAAGCCTGTAGTGCGTTTTTTTGGCACAATTTGCGTTTTCTTATCTGCCCAACAACAAATTGGCCAAAAAAAATAACAAAAGCATAACAAAAAAATGCAAAAGGCATCAAAAAACGCTGCAAAAACAGATCAAAAGCAAACTACATAAGTGTGAACCTACAAGAGTTCTAATTCTTCTCCACTTTATCTTAAATAAAGAAAACTCTGTGGATATAAACGTGCTTTAATGGGTGCAGATTTAAAGTGACCCTGTATGAAACAGAATATGGGGGCTGCCATTGCAGAGCAGACATTTCCTTGAAAAAAATAAACAAAAATGCTCCTCGTCTGGCTGCCACTGGCTTTGATTCTTTGACGTCTGCCTGAAAGCCAATATGCAGCAAGTCAAAACTCCAGATCTGCATAAAAGTTCAGCATCGGTGGCTTGAAAAGTAGAGATGGCAAAGCGCCAGGAAACGGAACTCATGTTTCCTTTACTGCTGGGACAGGAAATTCTAAATAGTAAAAAAAAAAAAACTATCAATATTCAGTCTGTGTGTACACAGGAGCAGTGCGAGTTCAGAGAGCATTTTCACAATGATAGTGAATTAAAAATCACCAAATGAATAAATATTATTATTATTTTTTTATTATATTTATTTTAGTTGAGTTTTAGCTGTCAAACCAAAACTTCCATTACATCACCCTGAAGCCTCGTACACACAATGTTGTTTTTCCTGACGAGAATCTTGACAAGAAACTTGTCCCGGCCGAGTGTACACACGTACGATTCAAAAGAACCGCCGTTCTTTTGAATAGCACGAACGCGGTGACGTCATCGACTACGACGAGCGTGCGCTCGTCACATTCGATGCCGTCGCCGCCATCTTGCTACACCCTACCTATGCCTAGGAAGCTACCGCACATGCGTCAAAGTCATTTCGAGCATGCGCGGGTTTCCACAGCGAAAGGTAAGTGTACACACGCTCGGGTTTCTTGTCGAGAAACAGGCCGACGAGATTCTCGACGAGAAAAAAGACTGCAGGTCATCTTTTTTCTCGTCGGGGAATCTGGGCAGTTTTCTTGACGAGAAAACTGAAACCCGCGTACACACAGCTGGTTTTCTCGGCAAGAAAGCTCTCCCGGCAGTTTTCTTGTAGTTTTTTGCAGAGAAAACCGGTCGTGCGTACGCGGCCTGAGGGTCTTAAAGTGGTTGTAAATGTTCCCGTTTAAAAAAAAATTAAATAACAAACATGTTATACTTGCCTCCACTGTGCAGTTCGTTTTGCACAGAGTGGCCCCGAACCTCCTGTTCTGGAGTCCCACGGCGGCTCTCTCGGCTCCTCCCCGCAATAGATAACCCCCTCTGGAAAGCGCTCTCCCGAGGGGGTTACCTTGCAGTAGGGTGACCACGTGTCCCGGATTGCCCGGGACAGTCCCGCATTTTGCAGGTCTGTCCCGGGCACCTTCATTCCAGGACAATACAGTGTCCCGGAATGAAACCGACACAGCCACCCCCCGGGCCAATCTGATGCCCCCAAAAAAGGCCACCACATCACCGCTTTACTCACTGACAGTACTTGTCCTGGCCGGTAAAGCCTGGAGGAGCACAATCCCCGCCCCCTGCTTGTGATTGGAGAAATCATAAATCCCGCCTCTTGTGTCCAATCACTGTGCTGTGATTCGTTACAGCACGAGCAGATTTTTGGGAAGGGAGGGTGACCCTGAATGGTAGTTTGGAAATGTGGTCACCCTACCTTGCAGGCGTGCTCCTGTGTCATACACTCAGCGTCCATAGCTGCCGAGTGTAAAGCCTCGTACACACGGTCGGACTTCAAACAAACTTTTCCGTGGATTTTTGTCCGAAGGGAGTTGGCCGGGCACACCCATAGCATACACACGCTCTGACTTTTCTGCAAACTTTCCCAAAACTCTCCCACCATCACGTGTTTTTTCTGCTCTTTATCGCCACCCTTTGATCAACTTCTGCTATTGTTGGTTGATTTTAACATTGGTTCTGGGCATGCGTATTTCTACCTCGGACAAAAGTCCAATGGATTTCTGTACACACGATAGGACTTTGCACCGTGGGACTTTTGTTGCCGAAAAGTTTGTCCGTTTGCAGAGCGAACTTTTGTCCGATGAAAACATAAAAAGTTTGTCCGATGGAGCGTACACACGGTCGGATTTTTTGAAAAACTTGCTCAGTTTGTTGGCAAAAAGTCCGACCGTGTGTACGGGCCTTAAGACTCGGCCCTGCCCCACGGAACCCGCGTCATTGGATTTGATTGACAGCAGCGGGAGCCAATGGCTACGCTGCTATCAATCTATCCAATGAAGAGCCGAGAAGCCGTGGAGAGAGAGCGATGCAGGATCGTGCCCATAGAAATTCGGGGCTCAGGTGTGTAAAACGGGGGGGAGCTTGGGGCACGTGTTTTTTCATAGGATGCATTAAGGTGAAAAAACACCAACCGTTACAACCCCTTTAATAGTAGATCAGTGAGTTTACCTTGTATTGCAGCCCTAGATTCAAAGAGCAGGAACACCCGGAGTAGCCTCCGCTCCCCCCAAATACCCGGCACTGGCACTGTAATGTTCAAACACTACCTGCAGCTTCTGTTGCTGATGACTGGTAGAGGTGACTTGGATATCTTCTATCCTACTACAGACAGAAGCTGGCTGGTAAATTTGAATAATTACTCAAGGCTTGAATATTGCCATGAGGTGTAGACTATATCCTTGGCAATCAAATATCTGCACAACCACATCATACAATGTTTAAAAAAAAATACTACAAGTCCCATCTTCCACCACGGCAGCTCAGACTTAGAAAGCACGACAGTAACTCCTTCCTCCATCGCCGTTGTAGTTCAGCAGTACTTCTTCCAGCCAGGACTGTACCTCTGTAGGGACCTTAGCGTTACCTCCGCAATGTACTGATCACAGTTGCAATGCTCAGCAGGCCTGAATGCAGAACTCAAACAAATGCACTTTTTTTTTTTTTACTAAAGTCGATGCATTATTAAAAAAAATTCAAAAGTGAATTATACTTTTAAATAGTACGTAACCCCAAAACAAAAATGTCATATATTGCAGCTTACCAGTCCTTAGATGTGGTGGCTGCATTCCTTTTTCAGGCATTTTTTCCCAATACAGTGGAACCTTGGTTTACGAGTAACGCGGTTAACAAGCGTTTTGAAAGACGAGCAACTTTTTTTTTTTTTTAAAGCGGAGCTCCACCCAAAAATGGAACTTCCGCTTTTCGGAACCCTCCCCCCCTCCGGTGTCACATTCGGCACCTTACAGGGGGAGGGGGAGCAGATACCTGTCTAATACAGGTATTTGCACCCACTTCCGGGCATAGATAGCCGCATTATCTGCGGGAATCTGCGCCACTCTCCCCCCCTGCTGTCTTCTGGGAGACACACGGGTCCCAGAAGACAGCAGGGACCATTTGGATCACACATGCGCAGTAGGGAACCAGGAAGTGAAGCCGCAAGGCTTCACTTCCTGATTCCCTTACCAAAGATGGCGGCAGCAGCATCCAAGGGCCAGGTCGGCTTAAGGTGCCGACATCGCGGGCACCCTGGACAGGTAAGTGTCCTTATTTAAAAGTCTGCAGCTGCAGTATTTGTAGTTGCCAATTTAAAAAAAAAAAGTAAAAATTTGGCGGACCTCCGCTTTAAATCCTGACTTGGTTTGCGAGTGTTGTCTCGCATAGCAAGCAAAATTAAAGCCTCTGCGGTGTGCAGTACCGCATTTGGCCAGAGGTGTGGGGGCGCCGGTGACACTCGGAACGGTTCGGAGCCATTTGGAAATACTCGGAAACACTCCGTTCCCAAGCCTTTCCGAGTGCAGCCGAACGGTCTCCGAGTATTTCCGAGTCTCTCCCGCGCCCCCCCCCCACCTCTGACCACATGCGGTATTGCATGCAATAGAAGTCAATGCGGAACAAATTATCGTAGTTCCCATTGACTTCTATGGGGAAACTCGCTTTGATATGCGAATGCTTTGGATTACAAGCATTCTCCTGGAACGGATTTTGCTCGTAATCCAAGGTTCCACTGTACTTTCACCTGGTAATCCTGCCAGTAACACTCTTCCTGTGCTATGGTGACAACGTTCAATCATCGTACTGTATCTGAAGAAGCAGTGTTGTCACCCTAGGACAGGAAGTGTGTTAGGAATAAATTACACCCTCTCTCTTCATCTCAGTAACATAGAGGAGGGTATTCTGTAGTCCACAGAGAACTCTGGAATAAAAGTTTTTTGTACACTTCCCGAATTAAAAAACAAAACAAAAAAACAAACACAACACAATTTTTTTTTAAAGTGAACCTTCAGTAATTTTTTTCAACTTTTCATCTATTAAATCTTCTGCCCTTGTTGTTTTAACTTTGGATGGTAAAAATAAATAAAAAAATTCTGCAAGTAAATACCTTATACAGCCCACTTCCCGTTTCTGGTCTGCTCATTAGCCTAGGCTTATGACATCATTCACAGCTCTCTCACTCTCCTGAGTTTGCCAGAAAAGGAGGGGGGAGTCGTAAGAGGGCCAATCAGGGCTGCAGAGCTGGAGGTGTGCCTCTGTGTAAAACCAGGAAGTAAACAGGCAGCAGCTTCAGCTGCCCACAGTTAAAATGGTTGCAGCCAGACTCAGTGGAGGGAGATTTCTGCAGCATATTTGGCAAGTACAGAATCACAGTATATATAAAATAATATGCAGGGAAGCTTCAGAATGGCAAAGATGTTTTTATTACAAATTATGTGAGCAGACTGCAGTTCCTTTTTAATGATATATTTAACAGAACAAAAAGTGTCAAACCCTTATCTTATGTCTGTTCCCAGTCAGTTGTAATACATTTTGTAATTTATGGTTATTACAAATAGCCATTTCAATACAGCCAGCTATGGATTTTCAAACCTGACACATTAAATTGTAATTTTTATTATAGAAAACATGGGGTCATATTTATTAAGCAGTAAATGTGACTTTCACTAAACACTCAGCCCAGGTTCACACTGACAGCAGGAATTAAATTGTGTGAGTTCAGATGAACTCGTGCGATTTCATTCCCACATGTCAGTCCCGAATTCAGGGGTGATTTCAGAGACATCTGTGCGGGTTTCTGCACAGATGTCCATTTAATTCACACCACCAGGCCATGTTTTGCGATTCGGCTAGTGCTGTAACGGATCGGTGGTGATCCGAACGGGTCGCCGTGTTCGGATCGGATCACCACGCGATCGGCGGAGCGATCCACAGCCTCAGCCTCAGGAAAGGCCGCGGCTTCGGCCTAGCTCCAGAACCGCGGCCATCTTGGTACACCCGGCGGCGGCGGCTGCCTTGTGCGCGCTGAGGTCATCACCCCTCACCCTCGCTGCTCCTCGTGGATCTGAACTGGCTGGTGGGAGAGATTAAAGTAAGTGGGAGAGATTGTGGATATTACAGTGGGGGAGATGCCTATTACAGTGGGAGAGATTGTGGATATTACAGTGAGTGGGGGAGAGGCCTATTACAGTGAGTGGGAGAGATTGTGGATATTACAGTGAGTGGGGAGATTGTGGATATTACAGTGGGGGGGCTGACATGGATTTTACAGTGGGGGGGATGATGTGGATATTACAGTGGGGGGGGGGATTGTGGATATTAGTATTTTTTTTTTTTTTTGCCGATCCGAAAATTATCCGATCCGTGAGTTTTTTTATCCGTTGCACCCCTAGATTCGGCACTGCGTCGCTTTAACTGACAATTGCGCGGTCGTGCGACATGGCTCCCAAACAAAATTGACGTCCTTTTTTTCCCACAAATAGACCTTTCTTTTGGTGGTATTTGATCACCTCTGCGGTTTTTAGTGTCTTCTCATTAAATATCCCCTTTGTGCCAACGGGGGACCTGCTCAAAATTTAAGACCCGCCTATGTTATCACACATACAATGCATATTTCCTTTTTCCTCTTTAAAACATATGCTTCGGGCGGAGCGAGATGAGGGAGGGACTTTACAAAAAGGAACCCTCGCCCTCCGTCACCTATACGTCCAGATGAAGCGACGCACTTCCTGTTTGCAAAACTAGTCAACGTCACTTCCGCCCGGATGCCACGCTGCGGCGCGGCCTCATGCCCATACAGTGACGGCGAGCCCGGGAAGGAGGAGGATGAGAGTTATCGCAGATGTAAACATGGTCTGCTAAATGTGGGACTGAGCTGACCATTTATATGCAAGGCTGACAACAGCCTTTTGGGTAAACGTTCACAGCACGTTACGCGGCCTCTATACATCTCTATACAGCATTCCCTAAAACCAACTAGGAATTTTTTCTACACCATCCCCACAGATACGGCCGTATCATGGACATCTTCTGCACGACTTGTAAAGAAGGAAATACACTTTGAATGGATGCCTTGGAGGTATCGGAGGAGGGGTAATGTACTTATCCACAAACTTTTGTGGAATGTGGTAGTTGCGCTATACCTGTTAGCAGGTTTTTGTCTACATCAGTCAGCCAGGACTGTCATTCTGGTATATACCAGCCCTTGGTGAATCCAGTATACAGCAGCAATCTGTTTGTTTGTTCCCAGGAGGAATTGATTTGATGGACATAGTGAATTCTCAACTAGGATATCTCCCACCCTTCCCCCTCCTCTCTCACACGCTGGTCCCAAGGACCTTGGCAAATCCTTCTGTGGACTCTCTTTGCCCTTCCCACTCTACCCTCGAGCCCTTACATAGGGCTCGAGCCTCCAGGGAAGCTTAGGGTCGGGTCTCCCGGTATACACACAGCCTTGTTGCTGGTACATACAGGATTTCCTTAATCCCTGGGGACCCGTTCCCTAAACTACTTGGCGTCCGGACTTTGTCTATTTTTTGTCTTTTTCCTTCATGTTTGTATGTGTTACATGTTTGATCAGGTATACTATTTTTTGACCGTGATCACATACATGTTTTTAGTCTCCTCGATACAATCCACTTACCATGTTATATAATTTAATAAACTATTTTTGATACTTTTTGCACTTGCTGGTCTGAAGCCTCCTCTTTTTCAATCATCCTGGATTGAAAGTTTTTTGTTTAGGTACGTTGATATGCCTGTCCATGCCATTCTGCCAAGGTTCAAGTACAGGAGGCTGTCGGCAAGTGGTTAAGGCCACTTTCACACTGGGGCGGGGTGGCATCGGCGGTTAAGCGTTTTAGCGGCGCTAATCGGCCGCTAGCAGGGCTCTTTTAAACCACCGCTAGTGGCCGAAGAAAAGGGTTAATAGTGCGGTTGCTGAAGCGATTTGGCAGCGCTGCCCATGCGTTCAAATGGGCAGGGGCGGTGTATACACCGCTCCTAAACCACCCCAAAGATGCTGCTTGCAAGACTTTTTTTTTAACCAGCGCACCACTCTAGTGTGAAAGCACTCAGGCTTTCACACGTGCCCTTTTTAGCACTAAAAACACCTGTAAAGCACCTCAGTGTGAAAGTAGCCTAAAGGCGAAGTTCACCTTTAGGTTGGAAAAAAAAATAAAAAATGATCACACACAAATATTTTTTTAATAATAATAGCATATATTTTTGCAGGTTAAATAAAGTGCATGAATTTTTTTATACAGGAGTCTGCAAAGTATTGCACCTGTGATCAGTGGATCGTGGGTGCAATGGCAGGCTCCGGCACACTCTCCCTCCAGCTTTATGGCTGTACCTCCGTACGGGCTTTCAGTTAGAAAGCTGGAGAAAAATTCAATGGACTATTACTGCGCTGATCAGCACACGCATAGTCCACTGAGGACAAGTCTTCTGCCGCGGTGGAAGATGGGACTTGTAGTTTATCCATTCACAGATCCTTGTAAATGAATGACGCAGCTGTGTGGTCAGGCGATGATTTTAAATGCGACAGTGGCCGCATGAGAGGGAACCCCTGGGAGGGTGTTTGGTCCTTAGCAACATGTTACACCCTAAATACAGGTTTAACATGTTGCTAAAGGTGAACCAATCCTTTACCTGCCTTGTCCGGATACAGTAGCCAGGAGTTGAATAGGAACTCCACAATGACACCAAACAAATAAAGCCTCATATAAACATTTTCTTAGAGTAGCCACAGTGCTGTCAAGGAAAAGTCCAAGTAAAGTGACCCAACACTAACATACATGAGACAGAGTCACATCACAGACAAGCAAAAAATCAACCATTTTTATTCAGTCATACAATTGCCAGACACAGGAGATAAAGTGAAAAGTCAGAGTCTGTAAACGTCCAGGGTCCACATCAACCAACTTCTCCTGAGCTGGACAAGGCCGGTGTTACCAGGGAGGAGACATGGGCTGCGGGTTCTGTAGGTAGGACATGACCACTGCCGAGATGGACAACCTGCAAGAATGCAAAAAAATTGCTTTAAAGGCTAAAAACGCACAATAAACATATATGCAAAGTATATTCAAACAGCGCATTACCTAAACATGGATATATATAAAAAAAAAAAAAAAAGAAGCTAGATTCTGGGAAAAATAAGAATCACAATTTTTTTTGCTTGGAATAAAGATCAGGATTCTCTCAAAATTCTCACGGCGTAACATCGTCTTTCACATTATACAAAATGTTATATATATATATATATATATATATATATATATATATATATATATATATATATATAATTTTTTTTTCATTTTAGCCTTTTTTTTTTATTCATTAAATTGTATTTTTTTTTTTTTTTCATTTTAGCCTTTTTTTTTATTCATTAAAGTGTATTTTTTTTTTTTCATTAAAGTGTATTTTTTTTTTTTATAAAAATAAAAAAAATGTATACAATGTTTGGGGGTTCCAAGTCATTTTCTAGCAATGAATACTGATTTCAACTTGTAAGCAACAAGTGTCAGAAAAAGGCTTAAGCATGAAAGGGTTAAGGTACAAGCAGAGGAATAGCAGTGAAATGGTGCTACACAGAAGGATCCCCACACAGGAAAAGGAAAATATTAGGTTCTCCATATAACAGATTTGCATGATAGGATGATTTTGCAGAAATGTCTTTAGAACAATGTGCTTCAAAGAGAGACAGCAAGGCATTTTAGTGTATCGCTCATGGTGAAGCTTATAAGGTGTTTCAAAAATAGAAATGAATGTTTCTTGAAATGGTTATTTGCATTTTTATGTGCAAACTCCTAAAAAGGAGAAATACAATCAAAGCTTGTTTGACTGTACTTTTCCTGTGGACAGGGCCGCCATCAGGGGGGTACAGGCAATACACCTGTAAGGGGCCCGGCTGGTCCTCCTTCCGTTTTTTTTATTGTTATATATAAAATTTTTTGCATTACCCTCCGATGGTCCCCAGCCCCCCCCCCCCCCCGCTTATCTCGCGGTCAGGAGAGAGGAGAGAAGAGATCACACTTGCCCGGTTCTCTGCTCCAGGGGGGCCCTGCCTAAAGCTGTGTGAGGGGCCCCAAAATTTGTGATGGCTGCCCTGCCTGTGGATCACAGGAGTGCAGTTCGTTCGGCACTCCTGCGACTAGTTTTCAGCAGACAGCGGGCTGAAGCCTGCTGTCGACTGACGTCACAGAGACGGTCCCGCCTGGAGAAAGATTGTGACCATATGGTTAGGATCCACCCAGGAGCCTGGACCGACAACTGCCTCAGCCTCTCAGGGATCCCAGCCACTCCTGACCCTCTACAGCCCAGCACTCCACAGTCACCAGCTCTCTGCTCATGGAGCTCTGAGAACCGAGCGATTAGCGGTGTTTGATTTCTCAGTTTTGGAGCCGGCAGGGGACCAATGCTGCATCCACCTAGGCAAGTAGGATTCCAAAAAAAAAAAAAAAAACATCCTTCTCTTTAAACTAGTGATTGCATTAAATGTAAAATGCTACAGCAATGGCCAAAAGTTTTGAAAATATTAAATTTTCAGTCTGCCGTTTTTAGATCTCTTTGTCAGACGTTACTGAAGTATAATTAAAAGCATTTCATAAGTGCCAAAGGCTTTTGACAATTACATTAAGTTTATGCAGAGTCAATATTTGCAGTGTTGATCCTGCTTCTTTGCTGCCTTCTTGACACCAGGCCATCCTCTAAAAGTCTTCTCCTCACTGTGGGTGTGTAGATGCACTCGCACCTGCCTGCTGCCATTCCTGAGCAAGCTCTGCGCTGGTGGTGCCCGGATCCCACAGCTTAATTAACTGTAGGAGACGGTCCTGGCGCTTGCTGGACTTTCTTGGGCGCCCTAAAGCCTTCTTCACAAATGCAGTGGAAATATTAATGGGATGAAGTTAATGTTCATGGCAAAGAGAAATGCAATTAATTACAATTCATCTGATCACTCTTCATAACATTCTGGAGTATATGCAAGTTGCCATCATAAAAACTGAGCCAGCAGACGGTCTGAAAATTTTATTAATATCGTGTCATTCTCCAAACTTTTTGCCACGGCTGTATTTTCTGGGTGGTCTTATGTGAGAATTGTCCAGGAGTGGAGCCCAAATGCCTGAGCTTCTGTATACATGATAGGTCTTGGCACACTATGTCCAGCCTCCATGTGTGCCAATCCCTCTACTTTCTAATCTTCACATTTACTTTGCAACTCTTATTTTCTATATAAAACCCTTAAAGTGATACTAAAGTTTTTTTTTTTTTTTTAAATAACAAACATGTCATACTTGCCTCCACTGTGCAGTTCGTTTTGCACAGAGTGGCCCCAAACGCCATCTTCTGGGGTCCCTCTGCAGCTTTTGTGGCTCCTCCCCGCATCGTATAACCCCCGCTGGGAAGCTCTCTCCCGGGGGGGGGGGGGGGGGGGGGGGTTACCTTGCGGGCACGCTCCCGTGTCTAGCATTCGGCATCCATAGCCGCCGAATGCAGGACTCGGCCCCGCCCCCCCAGCATTGGATTTGATTGACAGCAGTGGGAGCCAATGGCTGTGCTACTATCAATCTATTCAATCAAGAGCCGAGAACCCTGGGCAGAGAGACTGCACGTCCTCGCCGTGTGACATTCCAGGGCTCAGGTAAGTAAAACAGGGGGGGGGGGGGGCTGGTGACTGCCAGAAGTTTTCACCTTAATGCATAGGATGCATTAAGGTGAAAAAACAGGAGGGTTTACAACCCCTTTAAGGCTGGGTTCACACCTCCGACGGATGCAGCTTGCAGCAGGGGTCCAGTGCGTCCCTGTTCTCCGTTTCAGGGCTGAGTTTTTGGCTGAATTCAGCCCTTAAATAGAGCCAAAGAAGCACAGCACTCCTGTGCAAGCCGCTCCGGAACCGCAGCAAAGATATTGTGACCAGCTCCATTGAGAGCTGGTCACAATTCTCCTGTCATGCGAATTGGATGCAGTGAAACCTGCATCCAATTCACATAGGTGTGAATGCAACCTAAAACTTTTCACTGTGTGCAGAGGTTGTTGTTTTCTTTATCAGATCTGTGTACCTTCTAGTACTGGATCAACAGGCATACAAGAATTCAGCTTTAAAGTTACAGCAATGTATTAGACATCAAGAATGGGACAGAAGAGCTTCTTGTAAATATGCACCAAAATTATAAAATACACGCTCTAAATTTCTTCATTGGTCTGTATTTCCTGCCATAGATAAAAAAAAAAAAAAAAAAAAAAGAGAAGGAGTAAAACCACAATTTACAGGGGTGCTTTGGCATTGGGTGTGACTTCCACATATGTTTGCAACTGTACAACTTCATGCATTCAACTTCAGATCTTTGTTTTAAAAGAAGATCAGAAAAATAATTTAATATTCAGTTCCTTTGAATGAGGCAATTTCAAGCTTAACCTCCGGTGTGGATTAGGAGGGTGCCGCCAGAAAAGTAGTAAAATTATTAAAGACCCATTTCTGGGCTCATTTCTTTTGTAGCTGTGGCACCCCTTCTAATCTTCCGCAGAGGCGAGGCTTGAAATCGCCTCATAAAGTGCTAGGGTTGTCACCTTTTCTTTGAGCCAAACCCGAACACTTTAGCGGCGCACTGCAATTTTTTTTGTAGTATACACTATATGATTGTAAAAGACCTGGGGCACCATTGGGTGCCCCAAGGAAAGTAGTAATATACAGTGAACGTAGTGCACTATAGTGAACAGTGTTTACCAGTGGGAGGGGCATGGTTAAATAAAACCCATAAAATATGCTTAATAAAAAAAATGTCACTGTAACAATATAAACTTAGCCTACCTTAAAGTGGTTCCAAGGGCTGAAGGTTTTTTACCTTCATGCATTCCATGCATGAAGGTAAAAAACCTTCATTGTGCAACTCCCCACTCAGCCAGCCCCTAATACTCATCTGAGCCCGAGCCAGCGATGTGCACAAGAGCAAAAGCGCTCCTGGATCTCTCCCTCCTCATTGGCTAAGGCACAGCAGCGGGAGCCATTGACCTCAGATCATCAGCGTGGCCCATGCAGAACGGTGTCCCTCCTCCTCAAGTCTGTGTACAGGAGAATGTCAGAGCAGAGGAGGAGGTGGCCTCAGTCCGCTCACCAGTGTGTTGTACAGGAGGTGAAGATAGCAAGGGATCCCAGACACCCTGCAAGAGATGCAGGGCAGGTGTGATGGATGCCTTCATCTGGCACTGGGCTCCGGGATTCAGCTCCGCTGGGATGGCAAGGATTTAAATAAAATCTCAGGACAGTCCCAGTGAAAACCTAGACAGGTGGTACTACCCCCCCCCCCCCCCAAAGACACATTGTCAACAAGATCAATGAGTCAGAATGGGATCACCCTGCAATTGCAACATCTGGAAGACTTACATAAAGCTGCTCATCATTTGCTTGGTGTCTTCAGAGCTGCGAGAGTTTGCAAAGCTGATAAAGGAGCAATATACAGCAATCCACGCACACCACTTCAACTGTAATGGAGAAAGTTACAACACAAATTATGCAATATCAACATGCATAGAGAAAGAACTACAGCACCGCCTAGTGGCAAGTGAGCAACACTGAATTCTGCATATTATTATTATACAGGATTTATATAGTGCCAACAGTTTGCGCTTAACAAAATAAAGGCAGACATTACAGTTACATTACAATTTGGTACAAGAGGAATCAGAGGGCCCTGCTCAATAGAGCTTACAATCTAAAAATCAGAAATGTATTTCATCTGAAAATAAACCAATCAGGCCTCATGCACACTGGATGTATTTGGACATTTTTACAGCTGCTGTTTTGGGCTTCAGACGTTTTTTTTCTACAGTCAATAAACTCTCCAGCATGTTATCCTATGTGTCCATGCACACATAGGCTGTTAACCGTTTTTGGCTGAGGTGTTTTTTTGGCTGGAAAAAATGCCCCAAAACTAGTAGGTTCTGAGAGGAGTTTTTCAGCTGTAAAAACACTTGAACGTCAAAAAAAAACACCTAAAAACGTTGATAAACAAAAAAAAACCTGCAAGACAAAAGGCATAATGAGCTAGTATGACTAACATACTAGCTCTTTATGCATTACTTACCTTAGATCGAAGCCCCAGAATCCGTCCTCGTCTCCCCCTCGAGCCCCAGCCCTCTCTCCCGGAGGTTACTTCCAGGTATCGCCGCTCCGGCGCTGCGATTAGCCGGAGCGGCGATGACGTCACTCAGCGCATGCTGTGATTGGCCGTAAAAGCCGGCGTTATTGATAAATCCGGCATTTACAGTGCGCCTGCGCCAATGTCAGTGTACTCTTTTTTTGCAAATATCTCCTTGTAGGTTTAGGAGATATTGCAGACACCTACAGGTAAGCCTTAATCTAGGCTTACCTGTAGGTGCAAGTTTCAAGAGTGGGTTTACAACTCCTCTCGCAGTCCCGCCCCTGACTGTGAGCAGAGCCGAGTCTAGCCGAAGTACACTCGGCTTTCTGTATGTCAGCGGCGCAATCAGTGGAGATGGGCGGGACTGCAAGAGGAGCCGAGTCTAGCCGAAGTACACTCGGCTCCGCTCGCTCCTCTCCACAGCGGAAATCGGCGCCAATTTTAAAGTGCAGTAAGTGAGAGGTTGAGAAATTATTTTGGCAGTGTAAGGGTACCAGAGTCTCCAGAACAGGTATCTCGATTGAGGACAGGTGGAATTACAGCAAAAAGGCTTCTGTCTGGAACTAATGCTGCTTAGAGTGATTGAAGCAGACGCCAATTTTAATGCAAAGAGACTGGCAAGGCTGCAAAGGCACTGGGCAATGCTGCAGATGGACACTGGGCAAGGCTGCAATGATGGACAAGGCTGCATTTAAATGTAAGTTTTTTTCCTTAAAATTCCCTCCTAAACTTGGGGTGCGTGTTATACGCCGAATATATATATATATATATATATATATATATATATATATATATCTCCATCTATACACACACACACACACACACACACTGTATATAGTTTGGGGGGTTCAAAGTCATTTTCTAGCAAAAAAAATATATATATTTTTTTTATGCTTGGGAGAAATATCAGAATTAGCCCGGTAGGGAAATAGCTAAAGGAAGTAGGTTTGCTGTATTCAAGTCTTACCTTCAGCATCAAGCCACACATACTAAAGATCATGCCCAGGAGGTTCATATAGTCCGGGGTTGGATCATCCAGGGTGGGGGAGCTGTCTGTGGTGGGAGGTTTATACCTGGGGAAACAGATCAATGCTTTGTTCAGAGTTATTACAACCTCAATATATATGGATCCAATGATCTATGCAGTTTACTACAGATCTTTGTATTGGTTAAATATAAAACAACATTTGAGCAGCAGCTGCATCTACCTTTCAAAGCAGGGATAAGTAATCACCCCCTCATTTATTGCAAACCAAATTCTACTCTAAAACACTTTTTTTAACCATACATTGTCCCATTTTAAAGAAAAGCAATCATGAGAAAATAATGAAGGTGACCATTGCCGATCTCTCCCTAATGAATGATACTTCCTTGGTTGTCCTGCTTATGCTGCATCTTCATTGCTGTCCAAGTTGCCGACTTGATACAAATTTAGAGCGGAGGATTTCTGACTTATTGCACTAATTTATAACATGCTCGTTTCAGGTCTCTGACTCAAAAGAACCAAAGATCGCTACAGCCAGGCATCTTGCATTTTCAGAAGGACTGTGAAGACTGCCCACATTCTTCCCAAATGGCAGGTTCACGTCAACATAGAAAATAGCTCAGCGTGGTTTATGACCTACCGGAGCAAATCGGTCGGTGTCATTGTTTTTCTATATCCTAGAAACCAGCAGCAAGACCTTCTAAGATGGGTGGCTGGTCACGTCCTGTCACTTTCAATAAACACTCCTCTACATAGCAGCCCAATACTGTACCCAACATGAACCCAGGCCCTGCATGTCACCTTTTTTTTCTGCAGGTCTGTAAGGATTATCCCCCTCATATACAAGTCTACATATAATCCTTTTTTTCTCTTAACCACTTCCATACCGGGCACTTTCACCCCCTTCCTGCCCAGGACAATTTTCAGCTTTCAGCGCTGTCCCACTTTGAATGACAATTGCGTGGTCATGCAACACTGTACCCAAATATAATTTTTATTGGCATTTGATCACCTTTGGGGTTTTTATTTTTTGCTAAACTAAAAAAAAAAAAAAAAAAAAAGAAAATACATTTTTGATAAAAAAAAAAAAAAAAAAAGTTTTTGTTTCGGTTACAAAATTTAGTTTTCTCCTTTACTGACGGGCACTGATGAGGCTACACGAATGGGCACTGATATGTAGAATTGATGGGCACGATAGACGGCACTGATATGCAGCACTGATGGGCACCGATAGGCGGCACTGGATAGGCAGCACTGATGAGGAGCTACTGACATGCATTACTGATTGGCACCTAAAGGGCACTGACAGTTATTACTGATGAGGTACAGACTGGCAGCTGCGCTGATAATCAATATGCTGATTATCAGCGCATACCGCCCCCCCCCCCCCTCTAACAGGGAGAGCCGCCGATCGGCTCTCCCTGTCAGCGCGAACCGAGGAAAGTTGTTTACCGGCACCTCCTGGTTTACGCTGTGATTGGTCACAGCTGATCACATGGTAAGAAGCCTCCGTCAGAGGCTCCTTACTGCGATTGGAGATGCGGTATTTCAGAGTGACACACAGCACCACCGATCTCCGATCTGGGCGCGTGCCGGCATGTTATCCTGAAAGACGTCAGATGACGTCCAGTCGGGATAACAGAACCACCGCCCGGTCATCATTCTGCTATAGGCCAGGCGGGAAGTGGTTAAAGCTAAAATCAAATTAAGTCTAAATTATAACAGCCATTTCCTTGAATCTTGGTGTACTTTGTGTATTTCTTCCAGATCTGTGCAGTAATCCAGTGTGAGACTTTCCCTCTGTGCTTCCTGTAAAACCACTCACTGCTGCTCTCTCTCCTTGTGCAGGGTGACTGGTCTTGTCTCCACCCCCTCCTGTAGTTTTCTGAAGTCAGCCTGTAGTGGGTGGGGCCTACTTAGCACCTTCCACAGCTCTGCTCTCTGCACAGGCTATATATACACACACAGCACAGTGTCTTTGTAAAAGTAGCGGTGATATCATCAATCTATTGGTGCACACAAAGAGCATTTATATATTTTGTGGTAATAGGAGAAGAATATTTAAAATGAAAAATGTTTGTGTCCACAGAGCAGACAAAAAAAACACAACATAAAAGAAAAAAATATATACCGTATATATTGATGAGTAGAAGTTTACCAGGGAAATATTAAGCCAGGCTAGATCAATATAGGAAATGAGCACTTAAACCCCGGGATGTAATGTCAACAGAGTATTAATCTCAGCTGCCTTGAAAACTGAACAGGCTTCCTATCAGCTTGTGTAATCGCATCAATAAAAGATGCACACAATTCATGACATTGGATCTTTCTGCGGGCGAAATGGAACAAAGTCACTATCCTTGGAAGGTGACTCACTCCACTTCTTAGAATCTAGTGGAAGTCATTAATAATCCATTTCTAAAAATATTTATTCCTCTTAGCCTGTCACTGGGGACACATGTTATCCCAGTTTTCCTCCAGCTTTAAAGCAGACCTTCCCCTCTCCCTTCTTAGTTTTGGATAGAGGGGAGAGGGATTAGAACCCCTGTCAGTTTCTATTGCTGTCTGTGCCCCCATTAGGGAGATGATCCCTCTCTATTTGTCCAGTTTATGTTTACCATTATCAGTGAAAGCAAGTCCCCTTTCACACTAGGGGCGCTTTTCCGGAGTTTTAGCGCCAAAAATAGCTCCTCTCCTGCTTCCCTAGTGTGAAAGTCTGAGTACTTTCACACTGAGGCGGTGCGCTTGTGGGATGGGAAAAAAAGTCCTGCAAGCAGCATCTTTGGGGCGGAGCAGGAGCGTTGTATACGCCGTTCCTACACTGCCCCTGCCCATTGAAATGAATAAGCAGCGCTTCAACAAGGGCACTTTTAACCCTTTCCTCGGCCGCTAAAACTAGGAGCGCTTTAGCGCTACCACCCACACCGGTGTGAATGTGCTCGAATAGAAAATCCCAAATTTTGGGTTGTCCCTGGAAAAGTAATAGAGTGGAAATCTTCCAATGGGAGTCCAAGGAATTCCCTTATTTCTCCTTTATTCTTGACAGTAGGGTTTATATGCCGTCTATCAGGAGAGGACTAGGCAGACATGTTAACAGTTAAAAACATGCAACAGCAAAGCTGAACAGTACCGCCCAGGCGGTCCCTCTGGCTATATTCCCTCACCCTGCACTCAGCAGCTCAGTTCGTCAAAAGGCAGTACAAACATAAAAAGGAGGGGTGGGTGTTGTGTCCGTCCATGGACTTCAGAGAAAAGGATTTTACGGTGAGTACAAAAATCCTATTTTCTCTTTCGTCCATGGACGGACACAGGCCCAGGAGGCACCTATTGCCCTGGTCAAATGCGCCGTGACAGGAAAGGGAGGCGCCCGCCCTTTTAGGGCATAAGCCTGAATCACAATCTGTCTGATCCACCGAGAAATGGTGGCCGACGAGACCCCCAGGCCTTTGTTTAGACCAGTCACCGAAACAAACAGTGAGTCTGACCTCCGAAACGGAGCCGTAGCAGACAGATACACCCGCAGAGCTCGGACCACGTCCAAGGAATGCAAAGCAACCTCTTTCTGATGCGACGGCCGAGGACATTAGGATGGAAGTACAATGTCCTCATTCAGATGAAAAGCCGAAACAACCTTCGGAAGAAAAGAAGGTTGCGGGCGTAGCACCGCTTTATCCTTGTGGAGGATCAAGTAGGGAGACTTGCAAGACAAGGCCGCCAACTCAGAAACCCTCCTGACAGATGTAATAGCCACCAGAAAGGCAACTTTGAGTGTGTCAAAAGGGGAATCTCTCTGATGTTCTCAAACGGAGGTTTCTGAAGTACCGAGAGCACCAGATTCAAATCCCACGGAGGCAGTGGTGGTCGAACCGGAGGGGCAACATGTTGAATCCCTTGCACAAACGTACTCACCAGTGAATGAGCCAAGGATCATTGAAAGAAGACAGCCAAGGCTGATATCTGCCCCTTAATGGTACTTAAGGCAAGTTTAAGATCCTGAAAACCGAATATGCCCTTGGACACCACTCCATCTCCTCACACAGAGATGTAGGCCTTCCACGTGCGATGATAGATCTTCCGAGAAAATGACTTCCGTGCCCTCAGCATGGTGGAAATTATTGAATCAGGCCTCGGTCCCTTAGTACCTGACTTTCAACAGCCATGCCGTTAAAACCAGCGACTGTAAAGCAGGATGAAGTATAGGACCTTGCGACAAAGTCCTCTCGCATCGGCAGTCACCAAGGAACATCCGCCACCAGGCGTACTAGGTCAGCGTACCAAGGACGGTGAGGCCAATCTGGGGCAATTAGAATCACGGGAATCCCCTCGGTCTCCACTCAAGGAAGAAGTTTTAGCGTGGGGGCATAAATTAGCCGATACTGTCCCCACGGAGCCACCAACGCGTCGGTCGCGTCCGCCCAGGGATCTCTGGACCTGGCCACAAACCACAAGACCTTCCGATTGAGTCGAGAAGCCAGGAGATCCAAGTCTGGTGTGCCCCATCTCAGGCAAAGGAGTCAAAACACATCCAGGTGTAGTGACCAATCTACTTGGTCCAGCATCTGGCGACTTAGGTAGTCCGCTTGCCAGTTCTCTACACCCGGAATGTACACGGCCGATAGAGCTGGCACGCTCCTTTCTGCCCACCGCAGGATGAGAGCAACCTCCAATGCTGCAGCCGAGCTCCTTGTTCCTCCTTGATGGTTGACATACGCCACTACCGTGGCACTGTCCGACTGGATCCTGACTGGATGTCCCTGCAGCCTCTGTGACCATGTGGAGAGGCACTGCCTGATCGCCCGAAGTTCCAGCACATTAAATCGGCAGGCGGGATTCTTCCTGCGTCCAGCGACCCTGGGCCACCTGTACGCCCCAAACTCCCCCCCAACCGGTCAGGCTGGCGTCCGTCCTGATCACCATCCAGTGAAAGGGAAGGAACGACTTCCTGGACTGAAGAGCCGGAGACCTCAGCCACCATACCAGGGAAACCCTGACTAGCTGGCTCACCCGGATTTGAAAATCCAGGGACAACTGAGATTTGTCCCATTTGGACCAGGATCTCCTTCTGCAATATTTGAGTGTGGAATTGAGCATCCGGTACCGCCTCAAAAAGGTGGCTACCATGAGACCCAGGACTCGCATTCAAAAGCGCAGTGATGACCACCTGCGGGATGCCAACCGCTTCACCGCAGTCTGAAGAGTCTGCAAATTTTCCAAAGGAAGAAAAATTCTCGCCTCTGGAGGAGTCCAGAATCAAGCCCAGGTACTCCAGGCGTTGAGTCAGCACCAACACCAACTTTTGGAGGTTCAGTATCCAACCAAATTCTTGAAGGGTCTGACTGGCAATCGCCACATCCTCCACTAATTCGGAGTCTGAAGCTGCTCTCAGTCCAGGTAGCCCACGATAGCGATTCCTCTCTGTCTCAACAGAGCCAGACTCGGGGCGAGCAACTTGGTGAAAACCCTTGGTGCCGACGCCAGGCCAAAAGGGAGAGCTGCAAATTGGTAGTGATCGTCCCCGACTGCAAAGCGCAGAAATTTCTGATGCCTGACATATATGGTGACATGCAAGTATGCGTCCTTGATGTCCAAGGACGCCAAAGAAATCCCCCGGATGGAGTGCAGCGACCACAGAGCGAACTGATTTCATCCTGAACCTTCGTACTTTTACAAAGGAGTTGAGGGCCTTGAGGTCCAGGATTGGATAAACCCCATCCTTTTTTGGGACTAAACAGATTGAATCCCTGAAACCTTTCCGGCAGCGTCACAGGTACTATTACCCCGCGCATCAGCAGGTCCTGCACTGCCCCAAAAAGGGCGTTCCGACGAGCCGGAAGAAGATGAAGGTTTGAGGGAAAAAATCTGTTTGGTGGACAAGAAAGAAACTCTATCTTGTACCCTGATGAAACCACTGGTCGGAAAGCAGAGAGGCCCATCGAGCTGCAAACTCGCGAAGACGACCACCCACCCGAGAGTCTGGCGGGGGCAAACCTTCATGCTGTCGCAGATTTGTTCGCAGGCTTGTTTGGCTTGCGAAACCAGGGACACTTTTGTCCCTCAGCTGGCCCCTTGTCGGCCTGGGAACGCTTACCTGCGGGCCCGGGCTGACAAAAAAAAAAGCGCTTTTGAGTGGAAAAGAAGGGCCCTGGCCTATGGCGCGGCTCCTTACCTTTTCTGGATTGTGGGAGCAGCATGCTCTTACCCCCAGTGACATATATTAGGTACTCAAAGAGCGAAAAATAGGACTTTTTAGGCAACACACAGAACATATGGTACAAAAATAGTTTTATTATCACAGAAATGTTAAACAAAGATTAAAAGACCATACAGTGTATATAAAGTGACAGTGGAAAGTCCCTTGAACATCGACGTGTTTCGCCGTGAGGCTTCGTCAGGACGGACAAAATAGGGGGGGGGGGCGATTACAAACACACTTGGGACAAAATCTCACTATCTGAAATGAGATACATACAAATTAGTATATGATGTACACAATTAAAAACATATAAAAAATATATATAGTATAGAAACATCCTTGGTGCTATATGGCCACCCATCCACCCCTCCCTGCACAACAAAAGATCCAAACGCCTTAAGCCCCAAGATAGAAAAATGCAAGAATACCTTGGAGAACACTCCAGATAGCAAAGAGATGTACACCAGACTATCAATTCGTATATATTGGTCTGGAATTTGGTGTGAAATTATGATCTGGTAGAGATAAATGAGAACATGTAAAAGTATATGTAAATCTCAGTTTGGGCTTAACACTATTGTATATACAAAATGATGATAAGTTGCAATCATACCTGTTGGTCAGGACAAAAAGTCGCAGGGAAAAAGAAAATCCGCAGAAAAAAAGGAGTTGGACACACTAGATATTTGCAGCTACAATTGGCTGGGCAGATCTATAGGGACCAAAAGACTGTAATCAGGTATATATTGAGGCCCAAAGTATATGTCTATAGGATCAAGAATGAAAAATTACCAGCTATATCCAGGCAAAATTGCCAAAGCGGGGGTAAAAGACGTTGTGGTGGTGAAGTTCTCTAGGGCCAGCAACTCCAACCATAAGCATTCACAATAGAAGTGCAGGTAGATCAGCCAGTATAGTAGAGACTCTGCCACTATACAGAATCTAAAACAAAAGTACAGGCTTGAATATTCAAAGTATTTAAGTAAAGCAAATAGTGTCCAATAAGGACCATGATGTATGGGATGCTCCTTACCTGGCTATTGGACGTCGCAGTGTTAGCCCCCGGGAGTTAGCCTCGTGCTGAACACAAGGACAGACTCCCATTAGTATCATATTTATAGTGCCAAATCGCGGCAAAAAACGGGCATTAGCGCGCGGCGCGATGACGTCATTCATCTGTGTCATACGCGTTGGGGTCATCGCGGCAGTGCGCCGCCAGCAGAAACCGGAAGCGGCACATACGCCATCTTACAAGAGGGAAAGAGGCGAGGAAAAACGAGGAAAAACATATACGCGCCACAATCAAATTATTAAGCACATCAACTTATGGAAAAAAGGCAGGACTGCATAACAGAAGTAATGCTGATAGAGCCATATGCTAGAGGGAAGGTAGCACAGTAAATTAAGGCACTGTTCATGGCAGTTACCATCAGGAATAAAGAATGCGCAGTGAATGGAGTGCTTGCAAGGCCATATACTAAAGATAAAGAAATGAGAAATATATAGTAGCACAGTAAATTGAGGCACTAAACATGGCAATAACCATCAAAAGATGAAAATACGCAGAAAGGAGAGGATAGGCACCAGAGAGCACACAAGGATATCATACAGTTTACCATACATATATAGTGATATATTACACATAATATGAATCTAAATATAGATAAATGTTCCTTGGAACTTAGTTCCATTTTAGTGCGTTACACATATAGTTAATATTAGTTCATATCGCTCTGTCAACACTTAGCAGAGCAATCCAAATATAGGAAGTCTTCTTTTGGTTATGTGTTATACTATTTGGAAACCCTTCAATGAAAATTGGAGTAATATCTCTGAAAAAAGGAGCAGAGAGATATTTCAATCAAGTGGAGATGAATCCATTCAGGGGACATCCCACAAAATCGGCAGCATTAAGGGAGAGAACCATGACAGAGAATAGTGAGGATGTTATAAGAATGGTTTAAAGCTGACCATATCATTAAGGCCCGGATACTGGGTAGCTTTTAATTTATATACCCATTCCGTTTCTTTTTGGAGGACCCTCTGATCAAAGTTGCCTCCCCGTGGGCCCTCATAGACCCGCTCCAGGGTGGCAACCTTGAAGACCTGGGGTTCATAGCGGTGCCTGAACGCCACATGATGACCAATAGTGGTGTTCAGGAGACCACTAGTTGCATAGTATACATGATCTTTGATCCTTCTCCAAAAGGCTCGGATAGTTTTGCCGATGTAGAAAGATCCACAGCAGCAACAAATAATGTAGATAATCCCCTTGGTCTGACAGGTAACATGGTGTTTCAAAACATGAACCTGTCCGTTTGGTAAAGTAATCCTGGGGCCCTCAATTAGAAGGTCACAGTAGTCACAGTGGCCACATCTATAGAGTCCTTTTATCTCTTGAGGTGTGCTTTCCAGTCGCCTGTAATTGCTTTGTACCAGACGATCACGAATCGAGTTGGCTCGTCGAAAGGTAATTTCTGGACTGGTTCCAATGTACTTTTTTAGGACATTATCGGCAGCCAAAATGTGCCAATGTTTTTGCATGATTGTCCTGATTTGGGCATGCTGGTCAGAGTATGTAGTTATAAATCTTACTACATCCGGGGTGTTCTTTTTGGGAGTTCTAGCCAATATAGCATTCCTAGGTCTCATGAGGGCTTTTCTGTAGGCACTCTTGAGACATTTTTTGCTGTACCCCCTTATTTTTAGACGTGTATATAGGAGATCAGCTTCCTCTTTGAATTTGGTGTCATCAGTGCAGTTCCGTCTTAGACGTAGATACTGCCCGAACGGTATACTTTGAATCAAAGAGCGGGGATGCGCACTCGTTGCATGTCAGATGGTGTTTCCCATAAACCCACATTGGATGGAATTAATAAAAGACCCAAAAGAGATACTAGAGGAGATCAGAGAATTTATAGAAATAAACCAAGGCACCGCCTCAGAGCAAGTGGTGTGGGATACACTAAAAGCCTTTTTTAGAGGTATAATGATCCAACAAATCTCCAGGATAAAGAAACAATCAAGAGAAAATGAGCGAATAGCTAGCGAGTTGGTCTCTAAGAATGAAGAAAAATTTATTAGGGATCCAACGGAGAACAACTCAAGAGCATGGATACAAGCACAACAGAACTATAGATTACTAATTTTAAAAAAAAATAGAAAACAAACAAATTTTCCAAAAACAAGTAGCATTTGCAGAGGGAGAAAGCGCAGGCAGAATGCTGGCCCATTTAATTAAAACAAACTCGCCCTCCTCAATAGTACCAGCGATAAAGGTAAACAGGGACAGAATTACTTCTCAAAAATCTGAAATAATAGATAGTTTCCGGGACTTTTATGAGGACCTGTACAGTTCAAAGCAAGAGGAAAGAAGAGAAGAAATGGACTCCTTTTTTGGAAGGTTAACCATCCCCTCGCTATCGGAAATGGATAGAGTAGCACTAGATAAACCCATAACTTTAGAAGAAGTACAAAGTGCGGTACAAGGGATGGCAGGACAGAAATCCCCGGGACCGGACGGTCTCCCGGTGGAGACCTATCGGTACTTCGGGAAAGAGCTGCTCCCGGAGCTTACTAAGGTTCTAAATAGCTCTATAGATAAAGGAGAACTCCCCCCGTCTATGATGGACTCAACAATAATAGTTATCCATAAAGAGGGAAAGGATCCACTGGACACATCATCATATAGACCTATTTCCTTACTTAACACGGATACAAAAATATTGTCAAGGGTCTTGGCTGCCAGACTGAGCGGGGTAGTTGACAAACTGGTGCATCCCGACCAATCGGGATTCATCCCGGGAAGGGCCACCCACACAAATATAAGAAGAGTCTATATGAATCTTCAGATACCAACAGAGGAAGACGGAAAAAATAGGATTTTTATAACAGCTTACCTGTAAAATCCTTTTCTTGGAGTACATCACGGGACACAGAGCGACATAGTCAATACTAATGGGTTATATAGATACCTTCAGGTGCTGGCACTGGCAACTTCCAAAACCGGAAGTACCCTCCCCTATATAAGCCCCTCCCATCCGGGAGCACCTCAGTTTTGTAGCAAAGCAATAAGTGTCCCTAAAGAGGGGTGGGAGCTCTGTGTCCCGTGATGTACTCCAAGAAAAGGATTTTACAGGTAAGCTGTTATAAAAATCCTATTTTCTTTCTCGTACATCACGGGACACAGAGCGACATAGTCATTACTAATGGGATGTCCTAAAGCAATGCCCAACGAGGGGGGGGGGGGGATACACCATACATAAGCTGAGCGCTATCAGACATGAGGATCTTTTGCGGCCTGCAACACACTGCGCCCAAAGGCGACATCCTCCTGACTTCTAACGTCCACCTGGTAGAACCTAGTAAACGTGTGTACTGAAGACCATGTTGCGGCCTTACAGATTTGAGCCAAGGAGGCCTGGTGATGCACTGCCCATGAAGTTCCAACTGCTCTCGTGGAGTGCGCTCTAACTTTGAACGGAGGCGGTCTCCTTCTCAAGCCATAGGCTTGCATAATGACCTGTTGAATCCACTTGGCTAAAGTAGATTTTGACGCTGCCTGACCCTTTCTGGGGCCTTCCGGCAGAATAAACAAAGTATCCGTTCTGCGAATCTGAGCAGTGGCTTTTAGATAAGCTTTAACTGCTCTTACTACATCCAAAGAATGCAATAACTTTTCCTCTACCGAACTAGGTTTGGGGAAAAAAGAAGGAAGAACCACATCTTGGTTCAAATGAAAACCTTGATACCACCTTAGGAAGAAAGGCTGGATGAGGACGTAACACTACTCTGTCCTTATGGATAACCAGATATGGCTCTTTACAGGACATAGCTGCTAATTCCGACACTCTTTTAGCCGAACAAATGGCTACTAGAAAAAACAATTTCCTGGTGAGAAGAACCAAGGAACTATGCTGTAATGGTTCAAATGGTTGTTTCTGTAGAACCGACAGAACCAGGTTTAGATCCCATGGACATATGGGAATATTAACCGGAGGACTAATACGCATCACTCCTTATCTAAAGGCTTTGACTAGTGAATGCGAAGCCAAGGGCCTTTGAAAAAATATTGACAAGGCCGAAAACTGACCTTTGATAGTACTCAAGGCAAGCTTCCTATCTACAGCCCACTGTAGGAAGTCCAGACTCCTACCTATTACGTACTTATGTGGATGCCATCTCTTGGCCTCACACCACGCGATGTACGCCTTCCAGATTCTATAGTAGATCTGCCTGGATACCGGCTTCCTGGCATTGATCATGGTAGATACCACAGGATTAGAGAGCCCTCTCTTTTTTAGAATGTGGGCTTCAATAGCCAGGCCGTCAAACCTAGGGCTGGTAAGGAAGGGTGGTATATCGGTCCTTGCGAAAGCAGGTCCGGACGACGTGGGAGAGTCCAAGGACTCCCCACTGACATTTTACAATCTCCGCGTACCATGCTCTTCGGGGCCACGCTGGAGCCACCAGAATCACTGGTTTCTTTTCTACCCTGATTCTGCGGAGTAATCGAGGTAACCATTGTGGCGGTGTGAATGTATAAATCAGCTTGAACTGATCCCAAGGGAACACTAGGGCATCCGAGCCGCAAGCTAGGGGATCCCTTGTCCGAGAGACAAACCTGTCCACCTTTGCGTTGAATCTGGATGCTAGAAGATCTACATCCGATGTTCCCCACCGCTGACATATTGTCCAGAAAACCTCGGGGTGAAGGGACCATTCCTCTGGGCATAATTGCTGGCGACTTAGAAAGTCCGCCTTCCAATTCTCTACTCCTGGAATGAATACCGCAGATATGGCTGGGACATATCTTTCTGCCCATTTCAGGATGTAATTTACTTCCCTCTGGGCTGCACGACTCCTGGTGCCCCCCTGATGATTGATATATGCCACTGCTGTGGCATTGTCTGATTGAATTCTGACAGGGGACCCTTGGAGTTTGGATGTCCATGCTACTAGGGCATACCGGGCTGCTCGCTCCAGTACTGCTCCCCAGCCTATAAGGCTGGCATCTGTAGTGACCACCTTCCAAGAAATCGGACTGAAGGATTTCCCTTTTTCCAGATTCTGGGGAACCAACCACCAACGGAGGCTCTTGCGAACGGAAGGGGACAAGGACATTGTAAGTCTAGGGCCTGAACTTTTTTGTTCCAGGCTGACAGTATGGCCCCTTGCAAATTCCTTGAATGGAATTGACCGTAGGGTACTGCTTCGAATGATGCCACCTTTTTTCCCCAGCAGCCTCATGCACAGGCGTATGGACGGCTGTCTTTTTTGTACCCACTAAGTAGATCAAATCTTTCAAAGACAACACCTTTCCTCGAGGCAAGAATATTTTTCTCTGGCCTGAATCCAACCTTAGCCCCAAGTATTCCAGACTTTTGACTGGTTTTTAGGGCTGACTTGTCTCGGTTGATAATCCAACCGTGAGATTCCAGATACTTGATTGTCTTGTGAACGACCACGTCTAGTTTTTTCACTGAGTGGTCTATCAGCAACAAGTCATCTAGATATGCCATTATCATTACACCTTGTGTTCTTAGATTATTGGCCAATAAAGGGCCAGAATTTTTGTAAACACTCGTGGTGCTGTGGCCAAACCGAAGGGTAAGGCTCTGAACTGAAAATGGCGCCCTTCTACTGCAAAGCGTAGAAATTTTTGGTGGACTGGAAAGATGGGAATGTGCAAATAAGCATCTTTGATGTCGATCGCAGCTAACCAATCCTCCCCTTGTAGGGCAGTGGCCACCGATCGGATCGACTCCATCGGAAAGTCCTGATATACAGGAATTTGTATAGCCCTTTTAGAATTAATATGGGCCTCCCGTCCGTGTTTGCTTCGGGACTGTAAAGAGGTTTGAGTAAAACCCGAACCCTCATTCTTCCAGGGGAACCTCCATAATTACTCCTTGGAGCAATAGTTGTTCTAGTGCCAACAGGAGGGACTCTCTCTTCCGGGGATCCCTTGGCACGTTTGACCTAAAAAATGGGAAGGAGGAGAGTCTTTTAACTCCAAACTGTATCCCAAACATACTGCGGAGAGCACCTATCTGTTTTGATCGTGTCCCGCCAGGTCTCTTGCGAACAACTGGAGTCCTCCCCCCACCCGACTGAGTGGGGGCAACCCTTCAATGAATTTAACTTTGGGGGAGGTTTTGTACCTCCCCTGACCCAGGGTTTCTCATTACCCTGCTATTGTCCCTGTTTTTTACCCCCGGGAATTGACCGAGGAGGCCGTCGGAACTGTTAAACAGCCGATGCCCCAGGGACTGGAGAAGCAGGCCTCCTAAAGAGGGACCTCTAACTCTGTTTTTAACCGGCAAGAGCGTATTTTTACCGCTGGAAATTTTCTGGATATATTTGTCCAGGTTTTCCCCTGAATAAGCGTTCACCATGAAATGGGACGCTAATCAGCCATTCTTTACAGGGAGCTTCAGCAGACCAGTTTTTGAGCCATAGAAGCCTACGCATATGTACTATAGACAGCGTAAGGCGGGAGGCCTGATGGACTGAATCCTTTATGGCGTCAACCGCAAAGCCTAAGGCTCTAGGTAGATCAGCTAGGGCAAAGCCTGCTGATCTGTCAAGTCCCTCAAGACCTGTTTCAACTGATCCTTCACTGCTTAGCAGACCCCAATAGCTGCTACTGCTGGTTGTGTCACCAAGCTTGCTGTAGAAAGAAGCAGACTTTCATAAGGACTCCAATCTTTTATCTATTGGGTTCTTGAACATTTGGACATTATCCACTGGACATGTCAATGATTTATACATACAAGAGATGGCTGCGTCCACTGTAGGGACCTTCCATTTTTTGATGAACTTATCCTCCATGGGATAGACCACCGGAAATCTCTTGGGGGGGAATAAATATTTTCTCAGGATGTTCCCAATCCTGGTAAATGAGCCCTTCCAGTAAAGGGTGAAGTGGAAAAGAACAGACAGTCTGGGGGCTTCTAGCGACCCCAACGAGGATACAGTAGTGGTTGATGGTTCCGCAAGGTGCATTTTTAAATGCTGATCGGACCATGTTAGTCAAAGACTGAACCCATAATCTTTCAGCTTGAGATGCTGAGAAAAGGTTCCCCCACTGTTGATTCCTCTATAACAGAATCAACCTCATCCTGATCCCCTTCAGGCAGGTCGATCCCTGTATGGGACTGTTGCTCTGCTAACAGGCACTCTGAAGGAGGAGACGGAGATCGGGCGTGCTTTCCCTGACAGGGAGGCAGCGATCAATGTTGACAATCTCTCTCTAATCCTCCCAGAGCTGAGGAAAAAACCTCCTCTGTTACATACACAGGAGCAGGTGAACTGAGGACAGCCACAGTACCAAGTACCCCTGCGGGGTCTCTACGGTCACTTACCTCTGAACTTCAGGGGAGACTGGTGCAGCAGAAGCATGCCCAAGATCCTCAGAGCCCGATGAGACCCCCTTCGCTTCCTGGAAGATTCAGTTCCGGAGCTTCTGGACGGCATATTCCTAAGCCTAAAGCTGAGGTATTCCAGCCGTAATACACCACTTTTACTGAGAATAGTCTAGCACAATTGCTGCTATATCACAGTTGGTGTCTACTAAAGTGCCTTTCTAGGGGATGCCTGCATCAACCGCCTCTGTGTGCCTTTATACTGTTGCTAGCTCTGTCTGTGCACTTCAATAGCCAGCTATAATGTGCTTTAAAACACGCTGGACGCCCGCACATGCGCAGTAGCGCCGCGGCGCACACCTGAGCGTCATCCACCCGCTCCGCCCCTTTTTCCAGATCGCCTCTATATATAGAGGCGCGTGCACGCGCGCGGGCACATGCGCCTTCGGCGCCTTTTTTGAAAACAATAAGGAGCTAGATGGGAGCCAGGGTCTCTTTGCCGCAGGGCCCGGGGATGGATGAGCGCAGCAACAGGGCAGAGGAGACAGCTTCCCAGCAGAGAACATACCAACTGCCTGGATTTGATTCTGGAAGAAAAAAATCCACATTACAAGAAAAAGAACCATAGCGGCCTCTAGTGTCTAACACAGGTACCGCGGTCTTACATTTTTTTTTATTTTTTATTTTTTTCTTGCCTACTATTAAAATTTTTACATTTTCTCAGTAGTAACAGGCATACACAGAATATTAGCGGGAATACCTTAGGTAACAGGCAGAAAGACAAAATAGGCTTGGGGGTCCCTCAATAGAACCAAGTTCCCGAGGGCCCCCACTTACCTTTTCCTCGCCGCAGGACTCTGTTTGGTCCACAGAAGCCCAAACTTCACCTATCACAGCAGGCATTGTAATCAAACCTTCAGGGACCGGGTTCCCAAGGATTCCACTCCCCTGGACCTGTATAGCACCCTGCACAGAAAACATCTTGGTCGTGGGTATGACCAGAGCTCTGGATCCCAGGGTCCAGCCCTCCAAAGAGAGGCATTACAGGCAAAACCTTGCTCTTCTCTTGCAAGGCCCGGGTACCGACCGTTTAGCTATGAAGCTTTTTTGGTCGGATCCGGAATAGCTTACTGAGGCCCAAAAGAGCCTGTACGCAAGCTCAGTGAAAAACACATGTTACTTCTTGGCCAACACCTTAGACACTGGCAAAAAACTGAGGCGCTCCCGGATGGGAGGGGCTTATATAGGGGAGGGTACTTCCGGTTTTGGAAGTTGCCAGTGCCAGCACCTGAAGGTATCTATATAACCCATTAGTAATGACTATGTCGCTCTGTGTCCCGTGATGTACGAGAAAGAAAGAGCAATTGTCTCGCTGGATGCCGCCAAGGCCTTTGATAATATAGAATGGAAATATTTGTGGAGAGTTCTGAGGGAGTATCGGGTTGGACCGATCTTTATGAAATGGATTAAATTATTATATAAAACCCCAGAAGCGAGAGTGAATAACGTTCAGTCTGAGAGGTTTCGATTGCAGAGGGGAACGAGACAGGGGTGCCCGTTGTCCCCCCTTCTATTTGCCCTCGCAATCGAGCCTCTAGCAATAGCTCTCAGGTCGACCCCGGAGATAAGAGGATTTATAAGAGGGGAGATAGAGGAGAAAGTAGTATTATACACGGACGATCTCCACTTGCTACTGGGAGATACACAGCAGTCACTAGGAAAAGCTATGGAACAGATAGGGAACTTTGGAAGCTTTTCAGGCTTGTCTATAAACTGGGGAAAATCTATGCTGCTTCCAGTGGACCCTCTTTTGAACCCCTTACCGCAAGAGGCCACAAAAATACAAATAACAACTCAGATAAAATATTTGGGTGTAAATATATCCAAAGATCCTAACCATTACATTGCAGACAATTTGATTCCCTTGTTTAATAAATACAGGGGAAAAGGTAAAATTTGGAAACATCTCCCACTTTCAGTGGCAGGCCGCTGTAATTTAATAAAAATAGTCTGGATGCCACAGCTTCTCTATGTCCTACAAAACTCCCCAGTGTGGGTATATAAAAAATGGTTTAAAAAAATAGAAAGTATATTCAGGGAGCTAATCTGGAAAGAGGGGGTAGCAAGAATAAAACTAAATACCTTACAGAGGACAAAGAGGGAGGGAGGGGTGGCACTCCCACATCCGTTTAGCTACTTTTTGGCAGCCCAGATTTAATACATGAAGGGCAGTAACATGGAAGGAGGAGAAATAAAAAAGAGAATACTATTAGAGAACCCCACGCACGATACCCTAGTAGAAGCTGTGGAATCAGGCTCATTTACTATGAAAACACCCACTCTGGACCTTATGATTAGAACATGGAAAGAGGTGAAGACTGTGCTGGGATACAACGGTATTAATGAGTATACCCCTATATGGGAGAATGACAATCTGACAGAAATACAGAAGATGGGAACAGTCAATGAATGGAAAAAACAGGGCATAAGATATATCTCCCAGCTGTATCAGGATGGCACACTAAAAACTTTTCAGACATTAAAAGAACAATATAAACTCACAAATAAATCTTTCTATAAATATCTACAAATAAGACATGCATTAGCAAAACAATATAAAGGAACAGTAATGACTTGGAGTAAGATCCCTCTCTTAAAGGAAATTATTAACACTAAAACATCTAAGGGTTCAATAACAAAGATCTATCAATTTTTACAAAAAGGGAGCCAAAGGGGAACACATGGTCAGACATGTAGGAAGAAATGGGAAAAAGATATGGGTAATCTATCTAATGAACAGTGGGGAAGAATCTTGGAGCTTGCTCAGACTGTCTCACGGTCTCCCTCCCAGAGGATGTCCCACCTCTTTGTTAAATCGAGCATATTACACCCCGTATAAACTTTTTTGTTTTGGACGCAGAGAAAATGACAGCTGTCCTAGATGTGGAAGAGAAAGGGGGGACATGATACATATGTTTTGGCGATGTCTGAAGCTACATCGGTACTGGAGGGAGGTAGTGAGAACAATAGAGCAGACTTTTGAGATACACATGGAGTTGGAACCCCTACAATGCGTATTGGGCTGGTTGGAGGGCGAAGGGATAAAGGATAACATTAAGTTAGCAATAACTAGATGCCTATTTCAAGCGAGGAGGCTGATAGCGCAGAAATGGCAGTCAGTCTCCCCGCCGTCTAGCAATGACTGGGAACAAAATATGAATTTAACAATATTAAAAGAAAGGACGACATATATTAGACAGGGAGCTCTAAAAAGATTTGAAAAAATTTGGAAACCTTGGCAGGAGAAAAAAACATTAATTGAAGATAAGTAAAGACATCGAAGATAGGGAGGGACGAGTGGGAGGAAGGAGGGGGTGAGAGTGGGGGATAGAGGACAACTAGTGGAAGGATGGGGAACGGAGTATGGAAGGAGCGACTTGAGGTCAAGAGGAAGGGAAAGTTGTGTTGGTTTTAAGACGATATTATTTATTATCGGTTTTGTATGTGAATTTGGGGAGGGAAGGGGAAGGAATGTTTTGTAAAATGGAAAATGGTTTAATAAAGATATGAAGTATAAAAAAAAAAAAAAAAAAAAGATGGTGTTTCCCGCCAGCTTACCCCCAGTGACATTCTTAATAAAGGGATGGGTCGAGGAGGGAAGGGACGGGTCGAGGAGGGAAGGGACGAGGAGAGAAGAAAGGGAGAGTGAGAGACCCCCTAGTCGACCTCCCCAGCGGTTCCATCCTGCCGAAACAGGTGGAACCCTACTTACCCATCCTACGGGAACTGCTGGACGCATTCCGGACAGACCCATCACCCGAGCAACAGGGAGTGGCTGTCGGCCATGGCCCACTGTGACTCGGCCACCCCTGGAGCAAACGGGGTATGTCGTGGCCGACCCAGCGCGTAGCTAAAGGTCTGCTCACGCTTGATGGCCAGGCTGGGGAGACTACCAGGATCTATATTATCCAGCCGGCAGTTGATAGTAGATCTCAGGATCAAAAAAGTAGAAAAAAATTAAAAATCTCCAGGACCAATGGTCCCAACCGGGAGCCAGGTTCTTCTCCTATGCTAGACAGAAAAAAAATGAGCTGCTGAGTGCAGGGTGAAAGGTTATAGCCAGAGGGACCGCCCCCTGGGCGGTACTGTTCATCTTTGCTGTTATTACATGTTTTTAACTGTTAACATGTCTGCCTAGTCCTCTCCTGATAGACGGCATATAACCCTACTGTCAATAATAAAAAAGGAGCCGTGTCCATCCATGGACGAAAGAGAAAAAAAGTTTTGCTTATAGTTCTACTTTAAAGTGATATAAAAGTTTTTTTTGTTTTTTTTTTAAATAACCAACACGTTATACTTACCTGCTCTGTGTAATGGTTTTGCACAGAGGAGCCCCAATCCTCCTTTTCTCCCTCTGGCACTCCCCCAGCAAACCGCTTGCAACGGGAGGTACTTGTGCAGGATTAATCCTGAGCCACATTGAAGGTTTGTATTCATTTAGAAAGTACAAATCTTCTTGTGAATGCCTGGGCAGCGCTCAGCCCGACATGATTTGACTCCAGGAGCTGGATAGGAAGTTGCCATCCCACTGCCAGAACATGGAGCCTGGGGAACAAAACAGGAAGCGCCACCTAAGTGCAATATTTTAGTCACAATTTATTAAAGACAGAGGAGATGCACTTACAGACATATGTAAAAAAACAGGCTCATCGGTGTGTGTGTAGTTCACGGTGTGATCCAGTCTCAGGTGCATCCAGGCTCATGGGTAGGCAGAGCAGTGTGTTGTTTCCATCCTGTGGCCACCAGGAGGCTAGCCAGAACCAGCAGGAAACGAGGATGATGACGTCACCAGAAGCCGAACAAGAGAGATCACCAGAAGGAAGGACAGGTGGTTCAGCACACCACTGAGAAACCAGGCTACGCGTTTGGAGCTATCTGCTCCTTCAAGAGAACATGGAGCCTCATCTACACACAGTATACAGAACTAACACAAGAACATAGCTGCATGGAGCCTCATCTACACACAGAGTACAGCAAGTGCACCTGTTAGAGTTCCAAATAGTTTGTTTGGGCCATGAACTATTAAAATCAGGCGTAGGCAACCTCGGCCCTTCCAGCTGTGGTGAAACTACAAGTCCCATGAGACATTGGAGGACCCTGACAATCGCAGGCATGACTCCTGGAGGAAGAGGCATGATGGGATTTGTAGTTTTACCACAACTGGAGGGCAGAGATTGCATACCTCTGATTTAAAGGGATATTAAACATGGAGTTTGGCTTCATTAAAGCAGATCTCTACCCTTCCCCTGCCTCCCTTTTTTTGCTTAAAGGTGAACATTTAAGGTACTCACCCGCTGAGCAGATCCAGTGTTGTCCTGCTGAGATCCACTACTTTTATGCTCCCTGCTCGATCACATGCCGCCATCTTCTTTGGTGACATCATCAGGAAGGTGCCGACTCCAGCTGGCGACTTCCTAATGACACACTGCCTGTCCGCCCCCCCCCCCTCCTTTCTTAATGAAGGACTGTCTCCCAGGATATTCCAGGAGACACAGCAGGCAAAGTGCACATCACTCTCCTAGGCGGATGATGTGCATGAGGCTGGGGGGGGGGGGGCGGCCAACGGGTTTTCATTAACAAAAAGTCCTATTAGCAGAGCGGAGGAGAGGCAACATCCTATGGAGGGTGAAGATTCAAATAAATGATAATTTTATTTTATTTTTTAAATCTCACTGCCCATCACCTCCCTGCCTCTCCGCCTCATCCAATCGGGGAATGCCTTGCATTCACTAAGACAAATGATGGTCCTGCTGCATAGTAACACCAGGGGGCGGCTTGCTCGGCATGTGACATTAAAGACAGTGAGGATCACTAATATAGCGACTTCCACAATGGTCAGGAATATGTATACTTACATGGGATCCAAGCTGGATCAATGCAACCAACCAATGAAATCCATACCTGGGGGGGGTTCAGCTTTTAGGCCTCGTTTACACTTGCGGTGCTCTCTGAAGAGGGATTTGTGTTCAGATCGTTCTTCAGAGAGCATCTGATAGGCGGTGAAGGGGGCATTATATTTCCTCATCGTCCATTTTAACCCCTTAAATCACATAGTTGCAGGGTGATTGTAGCATGGCCACACCCCCTCTGTAATGATGAATGTGGGCCTGGCTCCTGTGCTGGAGATAACACCATGTCCTGCACTGAAAGCTCCCAGCACCAAAAATAGAAGTGAACCATTCTTCAGCCCTCCCCCCATCCCCTTGACTATGGCTGGCCTGTGTACACACACCTTCCCTTCCCTGGTGTCCAGTCCTTCCCCCCTCTCTCTCCCACGGCTCTCACCTCTGTATCTTCCCTGGCCTCCTCGGGTCACTGCCGCTGTTCCCCGTCATCATTACTTCCCAGCTCCTAATCCGATTCCTAACCTCCAGCTGTTCTCAGCACTTCCGGCAGCAGAGGGGGCGTGTCCGGAAACCCACCGTCACCTGACCGGCTAACCCGGAAGCGCCTACAGAGCGTGTCACGTGGTTTTGTGTACACCGGGGGTCACATGGTCTGCAATGACATAATCAGCTTCAGAACTCACAGTGTGGAGAGTACAGGACCCAGTCAGAGCAGGTAAGGAGACCGGGTACCAAGGGCGACTGCAGTAGTTCAGGTAAAGAGACTAGAGGCCCCTGCAGCTGTCCCGGTAGACACACCGGGGGCCCCTGCAGCTGTCCCGGTAGACACACCGGGGGCCCCTGCAGCTGTCCCGGTAGACACACCGGGGGCCCCTGCAGCTGTCCCGGTAGACACACCGGGGGCCCCTGCAGCTGTCCCGGTAGACACACCGGGGGCCCCTGCAGCTGTCCCGGTAGACACACCGGGGGCCCCTGCAGCTGTCCCGGTAGACACACCGGGGGCCCCTGCAGCTGTCCCGGTAGACACACCGGGGGCCCCTGCAGCTGTCCCGGTAGACACACCGGGGGCCCCTGCAGCTGTCCCAGTAGACACACCGGGGGCCCCTGCAGCTGTCCCGGTAGACACACCGGGGGCCCCTGCAGCTGTCCCGGTAGACACACCGGGGCCTCTGCAGCTGTCCCGGTAGACACACCGGGGGCCCCTGCAGCTGCCCCGATAGAGAGACCGGGGGCCCCTGCAGCTGCACCGATAGAGAGACCGGGGGCCCCTGCAGCTGCACCGATAGAGAGACCGGGGGCCCCTGCAGCTGCCCCGATAGAGAGACCGGGGGCCCCTGCAGCTGCCCCGATAGAGAGACCGGGGCCCCTGCAGCTGCTCCGATAGAGAGACCGGGGGCCCCTGCAGCTGCCCCGATAGAGAGACCGGGGGCCCCTGCAGCTGCCCCGATAGAGAGACCGGGGGCCCCTGCAGCTGCCCCGATAGAGAGACCGGGGGCCCCTGCAGCTGCCCCGATAGAGAGACCGGGGGCCCCTGCAGCTGTCCCGATAGAGAGACCGGGGGCCCCTGCAGCTGCCCCGATAGAGAGACCGGGGGCCCCTGCAGCTGCCCCGATAGAGAGACCGGGGGCCCCTGCAGCTGCCCCGATAGAGAGACCGGGGGCCCCTGCAGCTGCCCCGATAGAGAGACCGGGGGCCCCTGCAGCTGCCCCGATAGAGAGACCGGGGGCCCCTGCAGCTGCCCCGATAGAGAGACCGGGGGCCCCTGCAGCTGCCCCGATAGAGAGACCGGGGGCCCCTGCAGCTGCCCCGATAGAGAGACCGGGGGCCCCTGCAGCTGCCCCGATAGAGAGACCGGGGGCCCCTGCAGCTGCCCCGATAGAGAGACCGGGGGCCCCTGCAGCTGCCCCGATAGAGAGACCGGGGGCCCCTGCAGCTGTCCCGATAGAGAGACCGGGGGGGGCCCCTGCAGCTGTCCCGATTGAGAGACCGGGGGGGGCCCCTGCAGCTGTCCCGATTGAGAGACCGGGGGGGGCCCCTGCAGCTGTCCCGATTGAGAGACCGGGGGGGGGGGGCCCCTGCAGCTGTCCCGATTGAGAGACCGGGGGGGGGGGCCCCTGCAGCTGTCCCGATTGAGAGACCGGGGGGGGGCCCCTGCAGCTGTCCCGATTGAGAGACCGGGGGGGGGGCCCCTGCAGCTGTCCCGATTGAGAGACCGGGGGGGGCCCCTGCAGCTGTCCCGATTGAGAGACCGGGGGGGGGGCCCCTGCAGCTGTCCCGATTGAGAGACCGGGGGGGGCCCCTGCAGCTGTCCCGATTGAGAGACCGGGGGGGGCCCCTGCAGCTGTCCCGATTGAGAGACCGGGGGGGGCCCCTGCAGCTGTCCCGATTGAGAGACCGGGGGGGGCCCCTGCAGCTGTCCCGATTGAGAGACCGGGGGGGGCCCCTGCAGCTGTCCCGATTGAGAGACCGGGGGGGGCCCCTGCAGCTGTCCCGATTGAGAGACCGGGGGGGGCCCCTGCAGCTGTCCCGATTGAGAGACCGGGGGGGGCCCCTGCAGCTGTCCCGATTGAGAGACCGGGGGGGGCCCCTGCAGCTGTCCCGATAGTAAGGTGACCAGATTTTTAAAATGAAAACTGGGGACATATATTTTTGTTTTTACTTGTAATGGCGACAATCAGCACCGCCGCTGCCCACCTTACAGCCTGTCAAGTCTTACTCTTCGGGCCCCGGCTACTACTGGGTGGGGAGCGGAAGTGATCACTCCGCCAGGGAAGGCAAGGAGATAGGCAGGCGGCTGGCCGCGACTTAAGAACATGCGAGCGGAGCTGAATGGGCATGCACCCGAAACTGAAGAAATATTCCTTCGGCTCCGACCAGCACATGATCATCAGAAAGGGGCACAGATAATGGAAAAAAATACACCCCCCCGCCCCGCCGCTCCTACTAGCTTAGGGGGGTGTATTTTTTTCCATTATCAGATTGTTTTTTTTTGTTCTGCACTGACTGTCTTTGAAATTGCCCCAGCCCCTGTTCAAATCAAAACCGGGGACAGACTTGGTCCAGGGACAGTGTCCTCAATCCGGGGACTGTCCCCTGAAACCGAGGTTGTCTGGTCACCCTACGATAGAGAGACCGGGGGCCCCTGCAGCTGCCCCAATAGAGAGACCGGGGGCCCCTACAGCAAGTGTTTTCCTGTGATCCGTGTCCCCGTTGGCTAGATTTATTCTTGTTTCTGCCAGAAAAGGAAAGGGGGGAGGTGTTCTGTAGTCCTGCCCAAGGATAGCAACACTGCTCGTCCATAGACACTGCGGGTTATTTACTAAAGGCAAATCCACTTTGCACTACAAGTGCACTTGAAATTGCACTGAAATTGCAGTCGCTGTAGATCCGAGGGGGGACATGCAAGGAAAATAAAAAACAGCATTTTAGCTTGCACATGATTGGATGATAAAATCAGCAGAGCTTCCCCTCAGATTTACAGCGACTGCAGTGCACTTGTAGTGCAAAGTGGTTTTGCCTTTCGTAAATAACCCCCTCTGTGTGGTGAGTGAGCGTTGTCAACCTAGGACAGGATCACCAGATGAAAAACCTGAAAAAAAGAACGACTACAGCCACCTGATCAATAAGATCCAACATAATACAATTTTGTTCTTAGGATTAGATAAATTAGTAGTAAACTCTCCGATTTTTAGCTGAACGCAATCAAATAATCATTCCCCAATAAACTATTTGTTTATTTCTTACACCAGCACTTGCAGTTTACACATTTCAATGCTGCTGGCTCCAGCTCTCTCGGTGCTGCTTCCCTGAACTTCCCAGAGGAAATAGTGGACAGCGAAGCTTCTGGTTTATCAAACCTGGATCAGCTGTGCACGGCAACCAATCTGCTTTTATTATCACCGTGATCTGTTAAACTTTGATAAAAAAAAAGCTAGCAACTGATTTGGTTGACATGCACAGCTGCTCCAGTGCTCCAGAGTTGGTACCCCCCCCCCCCCCCCAATGTTCTTAATGAGTCATAAGTGTATTTTTATTGTAGTTATTGGATACTGATTTATTTTCTGTTATCACAGGGTGTCATGGCCTATCCGGCCCCAAAGCCTAAAAAAACAGAGCTACCCCAGCACCTCCAACGCAAACTGCCATGCAACCAGGGAGCTATCAGAGCAGTACGGTTCAATGGTGAGTAATTATCATTGCAAGCTGTGTATATAAGATCTACGTGTGTCACCCTCAGGTGAGATGGACAGACTCTGTGTCACATAACTCCTCCTGTCTGTCTCACCCTGAAGTGGGAGGGAACAGACTCCATGTCACATAGGTCCTCCTCGTTGGTGTCATTCTGTAATGGGGGGGGGGGGGGAGACAGACTCCATGTCACATAGGTCCTCCTTGGTTGTGTCAACCTGTGGCGGGAGGGACAGACTCCATGAAGTTGATTTACTAAAGCAAATATTCTGTGCACCGCAAGTGCAGTTGCTCTAGATCTAAAGGGGAAGCACTGCTGATTTATATCATCCAATAATGTGCAAGCAAAAATGCTGTTTTCTTTTTTCTTTTTTTTCCCTTTTATGTGATTGGGTATTTTTTGAAAAGTGAAGCTTTACCTCATTTACTAAGATGTGGAGCAAGTTCGCTTGCAGTGCACATTGTATTTTCTTTTAGTAAATTACCCCCATGTCACATAGCTCCTCCTGGGTGGTCTCATCCTGTGGTGGGGGAGACAGAATCCATGTCACATATCTCCTCCTGGCTGGTGTCATCCTGTGGTTGGAGGGGACAGACTCCATGTCACATAGCTCCCCCTGTCTGTGTCACCCTGTAATGGGAGAGACAGACTCCATGTCACATAGCTCCTCCTGTCTGTGTCACCCTGTAATGGGAGGGACAGACTCCATGTCACATAGCTCCTCCTGTCTATGTCACCCTGTAATGGGAGGGACAGACCCCATGTCACATAGCTCCCCCTGTCTGTGTCACCCTGTAATGGGAGAGACAGACTCCATGTCACATAGCTCCTCCTGTCTGTGTCACCCTGTAATGGGAGGGACAGACTCCATGTCACATAGCTCCCCCTGTCTGTGTCACCCTGAGGTAGGGGAAACGGACTCCATGTCACATATCTCATCTCCTCATTGTCTTTTCAGTGGATGGGAATTACTGTATGACATGTGGCAGTGACAAGTCCTTGAAGCTGTGGAATCCACATAAAGGAACCATGCTGAAAACCTACAGCGGTCATGGGTATGAAGTACTGGATGCAGCAGGGTAAGTGTGTTTCATGCACTTGATTTGCATGGTTCTGGTTTTACATTATTTGTGAAAGTTATTAGTATTCCAGGATGCTACATGGTACTACACTGCACTCTGTGCCAGATAACTTGGTCATGAACATCATATACAGGGTGGGATTAGGGCAGGGGTCTCCAAACTGCAGCCCGAGGGCCAGATGTGGCTCTTTGCTAGGCTTTATCCGGCCCTTGGGGCACAATTCCTTCCACTAATATGAGGCACTATTCCTTCAACTGACACCAACAATGGGGTACTATATCTTCCACCAATACCAATAATGGGATACTATTCCTTTTACTAATAGGGGGAATACTTCTCCTCCTATTGACCACCAACCCTGAGGCCATATTTATTCTCACTGATGATGGGCCGGTGACATTTTCTGCCCCTGCTGGCAACAATCCGGCCCTCCTAAAGTCTGAAGGACAATAAAGTGGCCCTTTGTTTGAAAAGTTTGGAGACCCCTGGATTAGGGGATGTATGGTGGTCAGTGGTTAAAGCGATTGTAAACCCTCACCTTGTAAATTAACCCATTCAGTGTAAAATGGAAACAAAAGGCAAAACATTTCTGTATATGTATGTATGTTTTTTTATATCTCACATTTCCTCTGTTCTCAGCTGAGTAAGAGCTGGGGGAGGAAAAGCAGCAGCACACCGATCTTCCTAGTGCATGGGTGATGTGTCAGGACAAGTCTGATCATTGGGGGAGAGCAGACTGAGTTCCCAGCATACGTAGAGAACTGACCACTCTGTGCTCTCCTGCTTAGTGTGGTCAGTTTTTAATAGGACAGCAGAGGGGACTGGCAGGATCACCGGGGATTTCACACAAAGGAAGCAATACGAAGAGAACAGGATACAAGTACATGGTACAGCAGCCACATATCAGGAATATAAAGTGTTGGGTTTACAGATTATTTAATTGTTTTTGCATTCTTCCTCCAGGCTTGAACCTTAGCAGATATCCCTTCAAGTAGAACTATAGGCAAAACTTTTTTTCTTGGATAGAGTAAAGGCTTGTACACACTAAAAAAAATCGGGCGAACATTTTCGTCCGAGGAACTTTCGTACAATTTTTGTATAGTGTTTACACAACTTTCGACAGCTGATTCTGACTTTTTGTATGAAAATTCCCGAAGGGACAAATTTCAAAATGCTTCAAAACCGAACAAACAATTTTTGTGTAATGTGTACCGCTTTCGTACAATTTTTGTACAAGATAATCAGAAAAGAAAGACTACGCATGATCAGAAACAATAAACGACAAAAAAAGCCTTTTATTGTACGAGAATTTTTGTTCATCGGTTCCGATTTGCTGTAAAACAACGAGGAAAATCGGATGATCTTTCGCCTGATTTTATTATAGTGTGTACCCCACTAAAGGGAGGATTATAGCTCCTGCTGGTTTATTTTTTTTTTCGCCATCTGCACCCATAGCCAAAACAGAAAGCGAGAGGACATCCCTGCAAATTAAAGGAATCCCTTGGAGCCCCCCCAGGTCACAATACCTAGTGTCCCCACTGGAAGATTTATTACTTCTTTGGGGACAACCCAAAATTTTCTTTTACTTTCAATGATAATGGTAAACAGTACAGATGAGGGTGAATCTCCCTAATGGGGACGCAGACAACAATAAAAACCTGACCGGGGTTCTAATCCCTCTCCACTCCAAAACTAAAAACTTTTGTCTTTAGTTAGGCCCCTTTCACACAGAGGCACCCAAAGCGTCTGTGGTAAAACGCTGCTGTTTTTACCGCCGACGCTATGGGCGGATTTTCGGGGCATTTCGGCCACTAGAGGGGCAGTTTTACCCCCTGCTAGCGGCTGAGAAGGGGTTAAAACTGGTCATGATGCGCTGCCGAAGCAGTGAATTGCGGGCGGTATAGCCGTGCTGTCCCATTGATTTCAATGGGCAGCAGCGGTGGAGGAGCGGTAAACACACCACTGCAAAGATGCGGCTAGCAGGACTTTTTCTAACGTCCTGCTAGCGCAACACTCCAGTGTGAGAGCCCCTCAGGCTTTTACACTGGAGACAATGAAGTAGCTTCTTAAGGGCGTTTTGCAGGCGCTATTTTTAATGCTATAGCGCCTGCAAAACGCTCCAGTGTGAAAGGGGTCTAATACTTTCAGTATACTTCTAATTTTTGTATTTGGAAAATAACAGAGACCTTCTACACTGGTAAGTATTGCATTTAGCACAGAAATTGTGTGTTTTTTTTTTCTCTAATCCTGGGAACCTATAAAGGACCATATTGGTTTATATTCATCTCCTGGTGGATTCTGCAATGCCATTTTTGTTGTGTAGTTCTGTGTGGGAGGGTCTGGTCTAAGCATAGTGTGTTGCACCAGGTTACAGAAAGAAGCACCCATCCAAGGGATTAAAGGCTTTTCAGTCCCGGCAAAGCTGCTTCTGTGTGATAATCCCTAAAATGTGTGCAGTTGCATTTTCTGTAGAAGATTCCTAGAATTAGAGGTGAGAGTGACTTGGAATTGAACCATCATTTTTCGGCTACTGTGACCTCCGAGGCCTGTGACACACAGTGTGTGTGTATTGGGGGCAACCCTTGCTATATGTGACTGAGCTAGCTAGGGCTGAAACTATTAATCGATTATGAAAATAAATAGTCATTTATTTTCATTGATTAGTTAGTCAGCCGATTAGTTGGCCTTCATACAGAATGCATTATTTGTTTTACATATCAGAAAATACAGTGCAGCACACTCGGTACACCATTCATACATGTCAGTATAAAAGAATGAAGAAAGGGTGCACCAACCTTGCGCAATACGCATTACCCAAGTAATATTTATTAACCACTTCAGCCCCGGAGAATTTGGCTGCCCAATGACCGAGCCATTTTTTTGCTATACGGCACTGCGTTGGTTTAACTGACAATTACTCGGTCATGCGATGTTGCACCCAAACAATATTGACGTCCTTCTTCTTTTTTTTTTCTTTTTTTTTTTCCCCCAAAAATAGAGCTTTTTTTTTTTTTTTTTTTGGTGGTATTTTATTTTTTGCGCTATAAACAAAAAAAGAGCTACGGTTTGGAAAAAAAGCAATATTTTTTTACTTTTTGCTATAATAAATATCCCCCAAAAATATATAAAAAAACGATATTTTTTTTTTTTCTCAGTTTAGTCTATGTATTCTTCGACATATTTTTGGTAAAAAAAATCACAATAAGTGTATATTGATTTGCGCAAAAGTTATAGCGTCTACAAAATAGGGGATAGTTTTATGGCATTTTTAATATAAATTAATTTTTTTACTAGTAATGGCGGCGATCTGCGATTTTTATCATGACTGCGATATTGCGGGTGACACATCGGCCACTTTTGACGCTATTTTGGGGCCATTGTCTTTTTATACAGCAATCAGTGCTATAAAAATGCACTGATTACTGTGTAAATGACACTGGCAGGGAAGGGGTTAAACACTAGGGTGCGAGGAAGGGGTTAAATGTGTCCTAGGGAGTGATTTCTAACTGTGTGGGGGCTGGGCTACCATTGACATGACACTGATCACTGCTCCCGGTCACAGGGAGCAGTAGATCAGTGTCCTGTCACTAGGTAGAACAGGGAAATGCCTTGTTTACAAAGGCATCTCCCCATTCTGCCTCTCCGTGACACGATCGTGGGACACCAGCGAACATAAAGTCCGCGGGTCACGGAGTACACGGCGGGCGCGCCCACAATGCCGCGATCTAAAGGGGACATACCTGTACGCCCATATGCGCAGCCGTGCCATTGTGCCGACGTATATCGTCGTGCACTGGATGGCAAGCGGTTAAAATTAAAAAGCAGGAAACATACTCACAAACAAGTGGATTGTAAAAGCATATCAGAGTCCACAATGGACAAAAAGCAACCACGTCACCAGCACTGTGTCCAACACGCCGGAGGACCTTCCAGATCTCTAACGTGTTTCGAAGGGGATCCCCCTCTTCCTCAGAACCAATCGGATATGCTGATATGTTTTTACAATCCACTTGTTTTGTGAGTATGTTTCCTTCTTTTTTATTTTAAGAAATATTACTTGGTTAATGCGCAAGGTTCGTGCGCCCTTTCTTCATTCTTTTACCGTGTTTCCATTGGGTATCCCCTGACCCTTGGAGGGCAGCAAGGCCTGTGCATGTACTGGGAGCCATGGGAATTCCAGGCTTCTTCCATTGCCATCGCACCACTGTTGAGTGCAGGAGATTTTGTTTGACTGTGATACATGTCAGTAAACCAGCGCTCGACAAATCGCAGGTGCTAGGTCACCATGGCAACTGCAAATTACAACCCGGCACCTAGGTTTTTGTCAGCCCATTCACTGTTGGCACCGTTAAGTCTCTTCAAACAGCCTCCTTACTGCTGCCATCCCCTGTGTAACATAATCTGCCTTACTCGGAACACATATACAACAAGTCCTCGGACTGAGGTCAGCACTGTTGACCTGAATACTACTTCTAGGTCACTGAAACTGAGAATGTTGAACCTGTTGTACTAATGACAACCAAGCACCTGGCATTTTTACAAACAGGCCAGCAATGGCAGCCAGTATATTATTAAAGTTTTCTCTTTGAACAAATACTTCTTTAGTTCACGCTTAAAAAAATAAAATCAAGAAGACACAAATTTAACCATGACTGTCATAAGAGAACTATGGGGGCTGCCATTACAGGCCTTCTTCTGAAAATACCAGACACCTGGCTGTATCTGACTTCATTATGTGTCAGTCAAAGTCCCAGAACTGAAAAATTTGGGAGCTCTTTATCTCTATTTTCCAAAACGTCTTTCAGGACAGCACCCGAGAGATCATGGCTCCTCCTCCTACAGGAAACACCTCATCAATTAAGTCTTTAATTGGAGGCCTCCACGTTGCTTCCATCAGTTTTTTGTGTTTCCTCCAGCCGGAGGAACACCTCTGGTGAGAGCCACGATCTCTCAGGGCTTTCCTGAGAGACAAGGTTCTCAATCAGTCTTTTTTCTAGGAGAGTGATCCTCCCACTTACCTCCTAGCATGGACGGTCCCGTGGGCTCCCTCTTCCTCTTCCGTGCTCGGGGAGAGCCTGTACAGCCCGGGAGGGCTGCCTCCTTTTTCTTCAGAGCGGTGGTTGCTGTACTCTCACCAACCACTGGTGAAAGCGGCGTGGAGCTTTGCGGCGGCCGCCATTGTTCTGGTGGCCGAGGAGAGCCTCGGCCACGTCCTGTATGGGAAGAGGCAGCACTTCCGGGTCGGCGCGCGCGTCATATCCGGCCGCAAAGCGCAGAGGGAGAGGGCAGGGTCACCTGGTGCCTTAAAGTTCCGGTTCCAGGTCAGCGCGGCGGCGTTTTCGAATCTGGAACCAGTGTTTTTCTTTACCACGCATCCGCAGACAGCTATGGATAGCGATGCAGCGGATAAGGGGGCAAGCCAAGGCACCAGCAAGGCTAAGGTAAGGGACTGTGTCCTATTTTACACTGGGCCGTTTTCTCCTGTAGAGGGGGGGGGTATTCACCCTTCTCCCCCACCCCCCATCTCCTTGGTGGTGCAGTGGCTGGTGATTTAGCATGTCTGCATAATATCTGGGGGTCTTTTTGTAAAAGGTGGTGGTGCATGGCTTGCGGGGCACAAGGAAGTGAAAGTGTTTTTTCCTATGTGCACCTGGGTGTATTGATTTGTACTGTGTAACAGTTTTTTCTTAGCGTGGTCCCTGTTTTTTTTTCTTTTCTGTTTGTGCAGGCCAAAAGTTCTGCTCAACCAGTGAAGAGAAGGTGCCCTGTCTGCAAGGAAAAGTTAAGCGAGGCTTGGACCAAGTCACTTTGTGCAGATTGCACTGCAAATGTAGTCAGGGAAGAGTCTCCATCCTTTTGTGGCGATCTAGTATCTACAATTAAGGATGAACTCCGTGCCACCTTTCAAGCTTTTAGGTCAAACCTAAGAGAAGAACCAGGCCCTTCAAGGGAACCTAGGGCTCCTCAGCCTTCTTCAGAACCCCAAGACGGCTCTCAAATATTATTGGGAGGTCCGATAGACGCTTCCCAAGAATCTGCTTCCCTTGCTCCGGATGGAACAGACTCTGAGGAGGAAGAAAATGAAGCAGAGAGCGCTTCTAAATACAAGATGTCGCTTGAAGAAGTCGCAGGACTTTTAAAAGTAATCCATGCGACTTTGGGGATTGAAGAGGAAAAGAAGGAGCTCTCCCTACATGACCGCATGTATGCAGGTTTGGGTGATCCAAAAAGCCGTGTTTTTCCAGTCCATTCAATAATCTCGGACATGATTAAAAAAGAGTGGTTGGAACCTGAGAAAAAGCCATTTTTTTTTTTTTCCCGGTTTCATAAGAGAAGATTTCCATTTGAGGATAACCCGGATTCCATCTGGAACAAGGTTCCAAAACTGGACTCTGCTTTTTCACAGGTCTCAAAATCAACTGACCTTGCCTTTGAGGACATGGGCATGTTAAAGGAGCCCATGGACAAAAGAATGGATTTGCTTCTTAAAAGGGCTTGGCAGTCTGTGATGAACAATCTAAAACCAGCAATGGCAACAACCTGTGTCGCTAGGAATTTAGAACACTGGATTAACCAGATGAAGGCCCATGTTACGGCGGATTCTCCAAAACAGGAGATTCTGGACTCATTTACAACGCTTTCTGCAGCAGTATCATATATTGCGGATGCTTCAGCAGAATCCATTCGTATGTCAGCCAGGTCAGCGGCTTTGACCAATTCTGCTAGGAGAGCCTTGTGGCTTAAAACTTGGCCAGGAGATGCTGCATCTAAAAATAGACTGTGTAGCATTCCCTTTGCAGGGGATTTGCTATTTGGTTCTGAGCTGGAGTCCATTCTTGACCGTACAGCTGACAAAAAGAAGGCGTTTCCGGTCAAAAAACAACAGGTACAGACCCGCAAGCGTTTTTTTCGTCCCCAAAAAGGACAACAGGAAGGAAAAACGCAAACCAAAAGGAAGCAGTGGTCTTCCCAGAAACCAAAAGGTAGGAGTGGAGTGCTCTTCCATCCTCCTGCGACCCCCGGAAAGCCGCAGTGACAATCCACCCCAAGTAGGGGGAAGACTCCAGGAGTTCATTCCCCAGTGGAGAGACATCACTACAAATCAGTATATTGTAAACATGCTCTCCCAAGGATATGTGGTGGAATTCACGGAAGAACCCCCAAAGAGATTCCTAGTGACAAACGTCCTGAGGGATCCGGTCAAGGCACTCGCCATGAAATCCCTAATTCAGGAACTGATATCCCAGAGAGTCATTGTTCCGGTTCCAACAAAGGAGTTCTTCCAGGGGTTCTATTCTCACGTTTTCCTTGTACAGAAACCTTCAGGAAAGTACCGCCTCATCCTAAATCTAAAAATGCTGAATTTGTCAGTAGAATACAAAAGATTTCGGATGGATTCCATTTTCTCAGTAAGAAGCCTCCTGAGTCAAGGATGCTTCATGGCGTCAATAGATTTGCAGGACGCATACCTCCACATTCCTATTGCTGCCAGATCTCAGAGATATCTGAGGTTAGCACTGAGAGAAGGGAAGAAGGTGGTACACCTGCAATTCAGAGCTCTTCCATTCAGCCTGTCATCTTCTCCAAGGGTGTTCACGAAGGTAATGGCCAAAGCTCTAGCACCCTTGCGTCTAGAGGGAATTTCAGTGATTCCTTATCTAGACGACCTGCTACTGTTTGCCCAAACCAGAGATGGACTTCAGAGAAACTTGGACAGAGCACGTGCTCACCTAGAATCCATCGGATGGATACTAAACCTCCAAAAGTCCAATCTGATTCCCTCTCAGGAGGTGTTATTCCTGGGTTTCCGTATCAACTCTGTGGAGCAAAAGATTTTTCTCCCAGAAGAAAAACGGGAAAAGCTGTTAAAGGTTGTGTCACTCTTACAAACCAGTCAGCTTCTGTCCATCAGGAGGGTCATGTCAGCATTAGGAACCCTGACCTCTTCCATACCGGCAGTACAGTGGGCAAAGCTCCATTTCAGACCACTGCAAAAGTTTCTGTTAAAAATCTGGGATCGCCAGCAGAATTCACTAGATTCACTGGTGAAGATCCCCACCAAAGTAAAGAGGAGTCTCTGGTGGTGGAAGAACCAGGCAAGACTCTCAGCAGGCCTGTTATGGTCCTTTCCAACCCAGGTAAGGCTAACAACCGATGCCAGCTCCTGGGGTTGGGGGGCTCACATGAGCGGTCGTTGGGCTCAGGGATCTTGGCCCACAAGGGAAGCACTGAGATCTTCAAACTGGAGGGAACTAAAGGCGATAGAAATGGCCTTGTTGTTCTTTGCAGAAGAAGTCCAAGGGCGACATACACAAATCCTGTCGGACAACGCCACGGCGGTGGCTTACATAAACCGACAAGGGGGCACCAGAAGCAGAATACTTCAAGGCCTAGCAGAGAGCATTCTAAATTGGGCAGAGCTCCATACTCAATCCTTGTCCGCGGTCCATCTAAAAGGGACACTAAACAGGATAGCGGATTTCCTCAGCAGGAACCAGGTGTACGAAGCGGAGTGGCAATTGAATCCAGATGTCTTCAATCTAATAGTGAAGAAATGGGGACAGCCAAGAGTGGATCTCTTTGCGACTCAGGAAAATACACAAATATCTCTCTTTTTTTCCCTGAACAGGAACGAGTCATCTCTGGGGGTAGATGCTCTGGCACACAGTTGGAATTTTCACCTCGGCTACGCCTTCCCTCCTTTTCAGCTGATTCCGCAAGTTATAACAAAAATCCGGAAGGAGGATATGACAGTAATCCTCATCACTCCCTTCTGGCCCAAGAGGCCTTGGTTTTCAGCTCTTCTACAGATGCAGATCAAACCATACTGGCACCTTCCATTGAGACAAGACCTTCTGTTACAAGGTCCGCTGTTTCACCAAGAAGTAGAAAAGCTAAAACTCACAGCCTGGCTTCTGAGGAGCAGCTCTTAAGGAGAAAAGGATTCTCGGATAGGTTGGTGGCTACCCTCCTATCTAGCAGAAAGAATGTTACCAGAGCAATATATCGCAAAGTCTGGAAAGTCTTTAACTCTTGGTGCACTACATCTGGCAGACCATTAAAGCAGATTTCTTCTATCTTGGAATTTCTGCAAGGAGCAGACAAGGGCCTAGCGATCAGTACCCTAAAAGTTCAGGTTGCCGCACTGGGGGTATATTTTGAGAAATCTATTTCATCAGAACCCCTAGTAAACAGATTCTTTAAAGCCCTCACTCGGGCTAGACCGATAGTGATCAAAAACTGTCCGTCATGGGACTTATCAGTCGTTCTACAGGCCCTGACCAGGGAACCTTTCGAACCTCTTAATTTAACCTCCCTGAAGCTAATTACTTTAAAAACAATTTTTCTAGTAGCTATTACAACAGCTCGAAGGATCAGTGAGCTGCAAGCTTTATCTATCAGGGAACCATTTTTTTTCTATTTTTTCAGACAGAATTGTGCTGAAGACGGATCCTAACTTTTTACCAAAGGTTGCCTCAGTTCAAAATAGAACCCAGGAGATAATACTTCCTACGTTTTGTTCTAATCCGTTGGGGAAGAAGGAAGAAGAATTCCATACCCTGGATGTTAAAAGAGCAGTCTTAAGTTACCTGGAAGCTACTAAAGACTTTAGGCGTTCAGACGCACTATTCATTTTATTTTCCGGAAATAAAAAAGGAAGACAAGCTTCTAGAGGAACCATTGCCAGATGGTTGAGAATGGCTATCTCAGACGCCTATTCCCTTACAGGCCAGGAGAGTCCAGTAAGTATCAGGGCTCATTCTACTAGAGCTTTGGCGGTGAGTTGGGCAGAAAAAGCTGGTGCCACCCCCGAACAAATCTGTAAGGCAGCTACATGGACAAGTCTGACGACCTTTGCCCGTCATTATAGATTAGATCTCATGACGGCTGGGGACCAGGCTTTCGGAAGGAAAGTCTTACAGGCTGTTGTCCCACCCTAAATGGGGTAAGTCTCGATTATCTTCTCGGGTGCTGTCCTGAAAGACGTTTTGGAAAAATGCAAGTTAGACTTACCGGTAACTTGTTTTCCAATAGGCTTTCAGGACAGCAGGATCCCGCCCTTTTTTTATGCTGTGGCTGTAATACTATGTAATAACTGTCGCTTATGTGTTGCAGCTGGGGCTGGAGGTTCTCTACAAACAACTGATGGAAGCAACGTGGAGGCCTCCAATTAAAGACTTAATTGATGAGGTGTTTCCTGTAGGAGGAGGAGCCATGATCTCTCGGGTGCTGTCCTGAAAGCCTATTGGAAAACAAGTTACTGGTAAGTCTAACTTGCATTTTTCTGTGTCAGCGACTCAGACAGCATTAAAGTCAAAGCATCCGAATGACGGCTAGAGAACTTTTTTTTTTTTTTTTAATAATTGACAATTTATATTAAGTTTCGATCATTTCAATACAAAAATATAGGGCACAAATAAAGAGAGAGTAAAAGGAAAAAAGGAAAATTAATAAAAAATAAATAAAAAAAAAACAACAAACAACTAGCATTTTTCAAAGGACAGGTTGGTAATGGAAGCCTCTTTTCATTTCTTGTGGCAGTGTATCTTTAAATCCAGCTTGTGTATCTTTTGTTATATTGTGTTAGTGACTAAATCTATCTTAATATTTGTTTCCTGTCCCTGTACAGCAGAACTCGGGTGCTTAGTGAAAAGAGGAGAGCGGAGTTAATTTTTTTTATTTTTTTTAAATGTATGCAGTCAGAAATCTGCAAAAAACTCAGTATTGCCTAAAGCAGGCATCACTAAATGGCGGACCACGGTCCACATCTGGACCAACTCACTGTTCTTCGGTACTGCTGTGGTCCTGCCATTTAGAAGCATGCTGTGCCCTGAAGCCATCACCGCTGTCACCCACAGTGGAAGGCAGGACAATTCTGGACAAAGGGTTTGCTTCCTGTGTTCGCAGGCAGGTGATTGGTTGCTAGAGCAGTCCTAGCATCCAATAACCAGCTTGCAGCACCTGCCCCCTATCCAGATCAGCTCTGCCTCCCGCTCTCCTGTGTCTCTGTAAGGTAGGACAGGAGAGGGGGGCTATGTGAAGAAAGGCTGCTGAGGAAAATAATGGGGGGGGGGCGAAGGACAGTAATATGAGGGGGGGGGGGGGCTAAGGACAGTAATGTGAAGGGGGGGGGGAACTGTGATGTAAAGAGGGACTGTGATACAGGGCTCAGTTCAGATCTGAGCAATTTTTGCGCACATTCTCCAGCCACAGAAATGTGAGCCTAGCCTAGGAGAAGGGGGGCCGTGATGTGAAGGATCTGCGTCATCACACAAACTAGCGATTCAGACCTCCTGCTAGAAGAATATTTTACCGACAAGCTCCATGATTTTTTTAATTGCCTACCCTTGGCCTAAAGATATACAGTACTGACACTTTCTCTATTCAGGGCCATTTGTCACACCGCTGTACTGTGCCAGTGTTTTGTATTTGGTTTAAACTGCCCTGGGTTTCTTCTACAGGTCATTTGACAATAGTCAGCTGTGCTCGTGCAGTTCAGACAAAACCGTGATCCTCTGGGATGTGGCACAGGGTCTTGTGGTCAGGAAGTTTCGTGGACATGCAGGGGTGAGCATTGTATAATATTATATACAGTATTTTCATTATTACAGGTATACAGTATAGAGCCAACAATTTATACAGCGCTTTACATACTGTGCGTTCACATCAGTCCCTGCCTCCAGGGAGCTAACGATCTAGGACCCTACCTCACATACTAGGGCCAGTTTGGACAGGAGCCAATTATCCTGCCAAGATGTCTTTGGCGTGTGGGAGAAACCTGGAGTACCCGGAGGAAAAGCATTCAAACACAGGGAGAACATGTAAACTTCAAGCAGATAGTGTCCTGAACAGAATTCAAAACAGGGACCCCAGTGCAAGGTAGAAGTGCAACCCACTAAGCCAGTATATTTTTGTGTCCTGTAGTAGTATTGGGACTTTTCTGGCTACCTATGAGGAGAAGTTGCAATGCTATGCAATTTAGACCCTTTCTATTCCTAATACCATTCATCACTAAGGAAGTTGTGCTTTGCTGGAACCCTCGCTAAAGATGCAACGGGCAGGAGTTTTTAATGTAGTCTGACTCCTCCTGAGGATTTGTGCTCTGCAGATAACAAACTTGTTCATTGGAGCAGAGTGGATTCCTGTTGCTTGGTCATTGACGTTGCCCCATGTGGGATGCAGTGGGGACCTGCCCCGACTCCAGTTTGCAGACAAGTTGCTACATTGCACCTAAATATAAGGGCAGCGGGGTCCCAGGGGCTGTGGCCACCCATGAAACTTTCTGAGGACAAAAACCTGACAGTGACTTTAATGTCAAATACACTTTTTACATATGTTCCTCTGTATTGTCCCATGTTCCCGGTAGAGTTCCAGCTAGTGAGTGCCGGAGGAAAATCAGACCTTCCCAGAATGCCATCTAGTGGCTGTACCGTCTGCTTACACAGTGACTGCCTTTGGGTGTTCATTAGTACTTTTTCTTCAGTGTTATGTATTTTGTTGTATCTGATGCTCTCTGCCCTGACCCTTTCATGTTCTTTTGTAGAAAGTAAACTGTGTGCAATTCAATGAGGAATCTACAGTGATCATATCAGGTAATTGTGAACACTACCTACTGATGAGTGATGGTTACTGTCCCCTTTCCAGATGTGCCAAGTTGTAGTACATTATTGTATTTCTCGTGTCAGTTTTCCATCCTGAACAATGCTTTTCTGACTTTTACCATTGTCCTTTCAGGCTCTATAGACTCTTCTATTAGATGCTGGGATTGTCGCTCTCGTAAACCAGAGGCTATTCAGATACTGGATGAAGCCAAAGATGGAATATCCAGTATCAAAATGTCTGATCATGAGATTCTTGCTGGGTGGGTGTTTCTTTTTTACTTTTTGTCACCATGTAAACGCAGGGCCGGACTCGTACCTTCTGTCTGTTCCACCCTGTAATGGGAGAGACACAGACCCCATGTCACATGGCTCTCCCTATCTGTGTCGCCCTGTAATGGGAGAGACAGACTCCATGTCACATAGCTCCCCCTGTCTGTCTCTCCCATTACAGGGCGGCACAGACTCCATGTCACATGGCTCCCCGTGTCTGTGTCGCCCTGTGGCAGAAGGGACAGACCTTGTGTCACAAAGCTCCTTTTATGTGTATCACTCTATGGTGGGATGGGTAGTCTTCACATTGCTATTTGTGTCCTATATTGTCTGTCTCGCCCTGCAGATCACATAAATAATGTAAATATGTACCAGTTTTATCTTTGTCATCTTAAATACAGTCTCCAGTAATGGGTACTCCCACTGTGCTTTACAGCCAGGACATTCAAAGACTTCTCTTTGTCTTCTTCAGGTCTGTAGATGGACACTTGCGTCGGTATGACCTTCGTAAAGGAGAGATGTGCGCCGATTATGTTGGCAGTAAGTTCCTGTCAATATGGACTAACAATCCCCCTATTTTATACAGGGAGCAGTCTGATACATCAAATATTGTTTTTGAAAGCCAACTTTGAAACATTTTTAAATAAACTCATTGTATTTCTGACTAATTCTGACTTCTGTATATACGGTGCAGTGTGATCATTATTAGTTTATAAATACTCAGTATCATTGAGTACAGTGTGATCATTATCAGTGTATATAAACTCAGTATCATTATACAGTGGTGTGTGTGTGTGTGTGTGTGTGTGTATGTATGTACAGGTCCTTCTCAAAAAATTAGCATATTGTGATAAAGTTCATTATTTTCTGTAATATACTGATAAACATTAGACTTTCATATATTTTAGATTCATTACACACAACTGAAGTAGTTCAAGCCTTTTCTTGTTTTAATATTGATGATTTTGGCATACAGCTCATGACAACCCAAAATTCCTATCTCAAAAAATTAGCATATCATGAAAAGGTTCTCTAAACGAGCTATTAACCTAATCATATGAATCAACTAATTAACTCTAAACACCTGCAAAAGATTCCTGAGGCTTTTAAAAACTCCCAGCCTGGTTCATTACTCAAAACCGCAATCATGGGTAAGACTGCCGACCTGACTGCTGTCCAGAAGGCCATCATTGACACCCTCAAGCAAGAGGGTAAGACACAGAAAGAAATTTCTGAACGAATAGGCTGTTCCCAGAGTGCTGTATCAAGGCACCTCAGTGGGAAGTCTGTGGGAAGGAAAAAGTGTGGCAGAAAATGCTGCACAACGAGAAGAGGTGACCGGACCCTGAAGAAGATTGTGGAGAAGGACCGATTCCAGACCTTGGAGGACCTGCGGAAGCAGTGGACTGAGTCTGGAGTAGAAACATCCAGAGCCACCGTGAACAGGCGTGTGCAGGAAATGGGCTACAGGTGCCGCATTCCCCAGGTCAAGCCACTTTTGAACCAGAAACAGCGGCAGAAGCGCCTGACCTGGGCTACAGAGAAGCAGCACTGGACTGTTGCTCAGTGGTCCAAAGTACTTTTTTCGGATGAAAGCAAATTTTGCATGTCATTCGGAAATCAAGGTGCCAGAGTCTGGAGGAAGACTGGGGAGAGGGAAATGCCAAAATGCCTGAAGTCCAGTGTCAAGTACCCACAGTCAGTTATGGTCTGGGGTGCCATGTCAGCTGCTGGTGTTGGTCCACTGTGTTTTATCAAGGGCAGGGTCAATGCAGCTAGCTATCAGGAGATTTTGGAGCACTTCATGCTTCCATCTGCTGAAAAGCTTTATGGAGATGAAGATTTCATTTTTCAGCACGACCTGGCACCTGCTCACAGTGCCAAAACCACTGGTAAATGGTTTACTGACCATGGTATTACTGTGCTCAATTGGCCTGCCAACTCTCCTGACCTGAACCCCATAGAGAATCTGTGGGATATTGGGAAGAGAAAGTTGAGAGACGCAAGACCCAACACTCTGGATGAGCTTAAGGCCGCTATCGAAGCATCCTGGGCCTCCATAACACCTCAGCAGTGCCACAGGCTGGTTGCCTCCATGCCACGCCGCATTGAAGCAGTCATTTCTGCAAAAGGATTCCCGACCAAGTATTGAGTGCATAACTGAACATAATTATTTGAAGGTTGACTTTTTTTGTATTAAAAACACTTTTCTTTTATTGGTCGGATGAAATATGCTAATTTTTTGAGATAGGAATTTTGGGTTTTCATGAGCTGTATGCCAAAAACATCAATATTAAAACAAGAAAAGGCTTGAACTACTTCAGTTGTGTGTAATGAATCTAAAATATATGAAAGTCTAATGTTTATCAGTACATTACAGAAAATAATGAACTTTATCACAATATGCTAATTTTTTGAGAAGGACCTGTATATGTGTGTGTATATATATATATATATATATATATATATATTACACATACATACACTCGGTATCATTATACAGTGCGGTGTGATCATTATCGGTGTATATATACTCAGTATCATTATACAGTGGCGGTGTGATCATTATCAATGTATACTGTATGTACACTGTAATTTTAATTAGCACAGGGTAATTATTGTTGATGTATAGAACTAGGTGTCATTATATGGTTGAATGTGATTGTCAGTATTGTTGCTCAAGTTTATCAGTTTGGTTTCCTGTATTTTTCCTATATCATTCTTTCTTGCAGGTCCCATTACATGTGTGAGTTTCAGCCAAGATTCACAGTGTCTATTGGCTTCATCCCTAGACTCCACGCTCCGCCTCCTCGATAAGGACTCAGGAGAACTATTAGGAGAGTAAGTGGAACACTCTAGGGTGGTAAAGAGTGATGACTCCAATCAAGGCCCAATCCAGTGGTGCCACTTGCATATCATAGAACATGTCAACTTCTGACCTTGTATAGTGTATTGGCGATGCAATGAAGATGTGAAAAGCTTTGTAAACTATAGTAGCCAATAGATTTTTTTTTTTTTTTGCAGATCAGTAAATTCTGATTGGTTGCTCTGGGATTTGCTGTGGGTTACAGAACTTGAACAATAGACTAGATTAGCCATTCTCGACCAGCGTTCCTCCAGAGGTTGCTGAGGTTCCTTGAGCTGTGGCTAATTGACCTCCTTCATAGATCCAGGTCCATCACTACTTGGCAGAGCCAGTAGCTACCAATGATTTGTAAAGCTGTCTGTAAGGGTGGCATTCTAACCACCACTGTAAGGTGGACATTCTTTTCACTGACCACCAATCCAAGGGACATTTTTCTAATGACAAAATAATAATCCGAATGTTATCATGCTGGTAGATTTAAGAAAAGCTGCTGGCACAAAACAATCGAACGTAATAAAAAAAATTGGTAACGCTATAAAAAAAAAGAATAATAATGAGAAAAAAAAAAAGTATATTCACAGCAAATTACATCATAAAACACCCATGTAATCTCAGTCCAAAAATGAATCCATTGGGGGAAGTTCAGAAGGGTGAAAAAAATAACATAAATTTCCGTGCTCAGATAAATATACATCCAATTTGCGTGGTGAACGTGGATGAGGTTAATACAGCAACAAGTGAATTACCGCAGTGCTCCTCCACCATATAATTAAAGTGGCTGCTTACCAGAGAGAGTGGACTCTAAATTATAAGAGCCACAAGAGCAGTGTAACAAAATGTCCCTCAGGGTAAAGGTCCTTGGTTCATATCTGCCTTTTGGGTGGAAGAGCTCTCTCAAACGGAATAATGGTCAGTCTTTGGAGGCTGTAGGTTGGAATGGATCTACCAGTGCCATTAGAGCCTACTGCCATTCCCAGAGGGGGACATTGTCAGGAGAAAGGGACTTTGTTCGGTACTTGAACTAGGAGCGGAGACAAAATCCCCCCCCAGTATACAGGTGATTTTTTTTCATTTTCCGATTGGTGGATGGGGGAGGGGGTGTGAGGATGGTGTAAAGCAAGAGGAACTTGGACAGCTTTCTTTCCTGAAATTGCCCATAAGATGGGTGTCTGCAGTATCCCACTATCTAACTAGGTGTGTCAGAGGACATAGCCGTTCATAGAAAGAAGGCAGAACAGAGAACCCATTATACCAAGCGGCTCCTCTGGAGACCGACCATTATTCCATAGGAGAGAGCTCTTCCACACAAAAGGCAGATATGAACCAAAGGAACTTTACCCTGAGGGATACCTTGTTACACTGCTCTTATAATTTAGGGTCCACTCTCTCTGGTAAGCAGCCACTTTATATTGTGGCGGAGCCCTGTGGTGATTCACTTGTTGCTGTATTAACCTCATCCACGTTCACTACACAAATTGGGTGTATATCTGAGCATGGAAATTTGTTTTTTTACCCTTTTGAGCTTTCACCAATGGATTCATTTTTGGACTAAGATTACGTGGGTGTTTTATGATTTCATTTGATGTGTATATACTTTATTTATTTTTTTTCCTCATTAGTCTTTTTTTTGCGTAGCCAATTTTTTATTATTCTTTTTCTAATGACCCCTATTGGACTAATCTTAGCAGGGGTTCCCTGAGATGTGAAAATCATTTTCAAGGGTTCCCTGGAATAAAAGTTTGAGAGACTAGATCAGATCATTGAGCAGTAAAGCAACGCTACCCACCTAGATGAATAAATGCAGCATTTAACCCAATGAAAATCCACACTAAAATACTCCCCCCCCCCAAAGGAAACTAGTCATTGCAAATTGTGTTTTAAACAACCAAGGTATGCATCCACAACTTTCTAATTTGTGTCAAAATTGGGTACCACCAGCCTTCTCTAGGCACTCCTATATTAATTTTGGCAGCAGTGTATTTGGTAATGGCCACTGCACTCCAGTGCCATACCTTGTGAGGTCATTTGTTCCCAGAACTCGCGTGCCCAAAGATGTGAGGTGGCATAATGCACGTGGATGATTGTTGTAACATAAGAGCCATGGCTGTAGGAGGTATACAGACTGGATTTGTATTTAAAGCGTATCCAAGCCTAAAAATAAAACATTTATTTGAATGCAGTATAATGTTCTTTAGACGGCATACGTTTTAAAAAATTTTTTAGGCCAAGAGCATTTTCAGAAAATACCTGTTGAGCAGAAATGCTGTGAGCTTGTCATTTCCTGTGAGCTGAAAAGAAGTCACAAACATCCTTCTCTAAACTGCTAGCCCCTTCAATCCACCATGGAGATCTTTTTTAGTGCATTTGGCAGATTTGCACTACAGTCCATTTAACATGGAACACGTTCTGCAAAATGCAAATGGCACTAAAAATGCCATGCCTTAAGGGAGATCAAAAACGACAGACATGGTAGAAGTCCAGCCTGTGTGATAACCATGGCTCCCTCTGTAGATGCATTAAGGCTGGGTTTGCAATAGCAGGGGATTTTGACCAGCTCCCTATGGAGCCGGTTCACATATCTCTGCTGCAGCTCTGGTGCGAATTTGCCCTGTGCATCTTTTGGTCCGTTTCAGGTCCAAATTCAGCCAAACATTTGGACTGAAATCAGACCTGAAACGATGAACAAGGACACAAAGACCTTTGCTGTGAGCCGCATGCGAAGATAATGTGAACCCAGCCTAAAGAAATTAGTGTGCACAGGAAGTGTTTTTTTTTTTTTGCAGGATCACCAGCTATGCAGAAAGGGGGGGGGAAGCAACTAATGCAGCTACCACATCCAAGGTCTAGTACGCTACAATATGTTACATTTTTGTTTTTGGGTTTTAATACAATTTAGTGAGGGTACAGTTAAATGTTTGCACAGTTACAATGTGATGGTGTGAGCGGACCCCTAAAATGTTTGCCCCAACAGGTACACAGGACACCAGAACAAGAGCTACAAGCTGGACAGCTGCCTGAGTGAGAAGGACACGCATGTGGTTAGCTGCTCTGAGGATGGGACTGTCTGTTTCTGGGACTTAGTAGAGGTGATTTGCTTTGCATCATTATAAAAGAATATATACTTTTTGTATCCAACATACCCAGTAGGAAGCAATCTCACATATGTTCCCTGCATTAGTCTGACTTCCTTCCTATAGGTGGTAGCTAAGGCCCCTTTCACACGATAAGCCCGCTCGGATCTGCCTGTCAGTTTTTACAGGCGGATTTGAGCGGGCTATCCATTGACTCCTATGGGCAGGAGGATGTCAGCGGAGATGTGTCCGCTGACACCCGTCTTCCAATCCGATCCGCTCAAGACAGACGTATGGCCATACATCAGCCATCGGTCTTCTCAAAACGGATGAGATCTGATGAAAACAGACATGCTGTCCATTTTTGTCTAAACTCCCCATAGAGATCAGCGGGGCTCCGACAGGCCCCTCCCTGCTCAGTGAGCAGAGACGGACCTGTCATCCGCCGGCTCAGCGGAGATTAACAGAGCGATCTCCCGCTGAGTGGATCTGCCCCGTGTGAAAGGAGCCTTAAGCCTCGTACACACGATCAGATTTTCCGATGGGAATTGTGTGTTGACAGACTGTTGGCCGAAAATCTGACCGTTTTGTACGCTCCATCGGACAATTGTTGTCGGATTTTCCACGGACAAATGTTGGATGGCAGGCTTTAAAATTTTCCGTGGACAACGGTCTGTTGTCGGTCTTTCCGATTGTGTGTACACAAGTCCGTCAGTCAAAAGTACAAACGCGCATGCTTGGAATCAATGCTCACCAAACACGACATTAGCAGAAGGTGCCCAAAGGGTGGCGCTCAAGAGCTGAAAAACCACGTAGTACATCACTACGTTTGTGTTTGTTGGCCAACAATTGTGTGCCGTTTGTATGCAAGACAAAATCCAGGCACACGCCCTTCGGACAAAAGTCTGATGCTTTGGGGAAAATCCGATCGGGTGTACGAGGCTTTAGAGTTGTCATATGCATCCGTGCTTCACTACCTAGCAAGTCCTTGACCCAGAGTTAATGACGTGGTAATTCTTGACTACTGGACTTGGCAAGCAATGGTTTAGAAAGACAGCTCAGAAACTTGCAGTTTTGAAAAATAAGTCGGAAATGGAAGCATCCATATTGCCATCCTGACAGGTTCTCTTTATGTATTTGCCAATTACACAAAATAAAATTGCAGACTTAAAAGTGGTTCTAAAGCTAAAACACTTTAAGGCTTAAAAAAAAAAAAAAAGTGGTTGTAAAGGCAGAAGTTTTTTTTAGCTTGATGCATTAAGATAAAAAGCCTTTTGTGTGTAGCAGCCCCCCTAAAACTTACTTGAGGTCCATCAGTGCCAGTCAAATACTGTAAACAGAGAGCGGGGGTTGGAGCGGAGCTGTGTATGGACACACAGCACGGCTCAGGAGTGAGCCTCGCACGTCAAGTGGCTTGCTATTGGGGCAAACACAGAAGAGGAGGAGCCAAGTCAGTGACGGGGGACCCTGGAAGATGATATTCAGGGGCATTATGTGCAATACCATTACACAGAGCAGGCGAGTATAACATGTTTATTTTATTTAAACAATGTTTACTTTTAGAAACTCTTCGATTGGATGAATCTTCTAGGCAATGTGACAGAATTAAAGGGACACAAGAAGTTTGTAAGTCTTCATAGTAGCTGGTTTGGTTCTCAGATGTCTTCTTTTCTAAATGGTACAAGCAGTAAATTCGCTACTGAAGGGAGTTAGACAGATTAGTTCTAATCCAATAAGATAAGTGAATCACAAACGGGGTTATTAGTGTCAGTGTGCTGCCCATAATGACCAATTCAGTCATGCTTCTCATATTCATGGGAAGGAAGGGAAAAAAACCTGAGAAATCTTTCTGGCTACTATGGGCAACATTGACGCTTGTCTTTACTCCACATCCTACAAATCTGGTTGACTTACAGGAAAGCATCTGATATTACTCAAACGCTTCTTCTGAGAATGCTAGTTCCGTGGCTGCTATGCTGACACAGAGGTTTATTTACTAAAGGCAAAGCCACTTTGCACTACAAGTGCACTTGGAGGTGCAGTCGCTGTAGATCTGAGGGGGGCATGCAAGGAAAATAAAAAATAGCATTTTAGCTTGCACATGATTGGATAATATCAGCAGATCTTCCCCACTTGTAGTGCAAAGTGAATTTGCCTTTTGTAAATAACCCCCCCATAGTTTTCATTACTTTGAGTCACTTACCTGAAAAATGTATGCACATTAAAGCGGAGTTCCACCCAAAAGAACATCCATATATGACCACACTCCTTACACTACAAACATGTACAGTAGCCACTTTTTTTTTCTGTACATACCGTACTATTGTCATTTCAATTCCGGCTACTCACTTCTGCGGGAGTAGGCGTTTCTATTCTCCCGCAATGTAATCTGGGAGTTCGCCCAGATGTGACATGTCCTGCAGAAAAAGTTCCCCGGCAGATAAGGTTCCCCCCCCCCCCCCTGTACTGCGCATGCGCGGCACGAACCTCAACGGAGTTTCCGAAAGTAGCCGAACATGTAGAGCTGCGAGTCGGCTCTACACGGCGCCTGCGCAGTCAGCTCTACACGGCTCCTAGTCATTCCGCAGGCGCCGTGTAGAGCTAACTCGCAGCTCTACATGTTCGGCTACTTTCGGAAACTCCGTTGAGGTTTGTGCTGCGCATGCGCAGTACAGGGGGGGGGGGGGGGGGGGGGAAGAGAACCTTATCCGCCGGGGAACTTTTTCTGCAGAACACCGTCCACCGCTACCAGGAAGTCAGTGCTTGTGGGCTTCACAATGCCCACAAGCAAAATGGAAAATTCTAACAGCTGATTTTAAAAGTGCATTTTTTGCCAGAAAAAAAGACAGGGGAGGTTAAAAAATCACCAAACACGTGAGTACTAATTGGTGATCTACAAATACTTTGCATGCAAGCTAAAAAAAAAAAAAAAAAAAAAAGATTTGCCGTGGAACCTCCGCTTTAAGAGTTCTTAAATGAAGATGGTTTATTTTATGCTTGTTGTAGGTCAGTGACTTGAAACATATCAAAGCATTTAAAAAGCGGAACTAAACCCTCCTATCCTTACAGCCAAGGAAGCTGCCATCTTTGTTTCTGTCTGTTTCTGTTTGATCTCTAGTTGCTAAACATGTGATCAGTCATTTGATAGTTCAGTTGAGAGCACAAACAACTGACTTTTTACAAAAAATTTAATGGAGGGGTTTAGTTCTAATTTAAGATGCAGCTTCCAGGTTCCCTTCCCATCCCACCAGGAGACCCGAGCCACCAGCCCGTGCCTAGGCAGAGACCCACACAAAGCCAAATTTGGCTCTGATCAGGTCTCAGATGTAAAATCCTGGAAGCGACATCACTTTCAGTTTACACAGCTGCTAATGGTGCCGATTTAAAAAACGAACCCCCCCCAATGTAAAAAAATAATAATTTTAAAGCGCATACATAAGTTGCGCCTGCAAATGTGAACAGTGTTCAAATCACACGAGGTAGCGCCACGATTGTCAGAGTGAGAGCAATTCTAACAAAAGACCTCCTCTAACTAACCTGGTAACCGTAAAAAAAAGTCGCCTATGGAGATTGCTTTTGGTACTGTAGTTTCTCGCCATTCCACAAGTGTGCGCAATTTCAAGGCATTACATGTTTGTTATCAATTTACTCAACAAAACCACTTTCACATTTAAATAAAGTTGTGCTAACTTTACGGTTTAGTTTTTTTTTTTTTTTTTTTTTTATTCATGAAATTGTTTCCCCCCCAAAAAATTGCTTTTGAAAGACTGCTGCGCAAATACCGTGACCTAAAATAATGCAATGATCGCCATTTTATTCTCTAGGGTCTTTGCTAAAAAAAAAAAAAAAATTATGTTTTGGGGGTTCTAAGCAATTTTCTAAAAAAAAAAAAAAAAAAGTACTTGTAAGCAACAATGTCAGAAATAGGCTTAGGCATGAAAGGGTTAACTACCGCAGTTTGCCACCATTCCACGGGCAGACGCAATTTTAAAGCATGACATTAGATATCTATTAACTCGGCATACATTATATAAAAACATTTTTGGGTATTTGTGTGCAGTAAAATTCATTGCGTTCGTCCGTTTGCATTTGAAAAGCTGCTGCACAAATACCGTGTCGTAATTGCAACACCTATCGTTTTATCCTATAGGGCAGCGATGGCAAACCTTGGCACCCCAGATGTTTTGGAACTACATTTCCCATGATGCTCAACTACACTGCAGAGTTCATGAGCATCATGGGAAATGTAGTTCCAAAACATCTGGGGTGCCGAGGTTCACCATCACTGCTAAAAAAAAAAAAAAATATATATATTTGGGGGTTCCATGTAATTTTCTAGCAAAAATTTTTTTTTTTACATGTAGGAGCGAAGTGTTGGAATTGGCCCAGTTGGGAAGTGGTTAATATCCTGATTAGAGTTAATATCACATTACAAAAAAGGCAGCAATGACAAGTAACACTGTATTCTCTTCTTCCATCTTGCAGGGCTCCCTCGTCTACAAACTCCCAGTTAGTAAAGTAGTTGTCCAGTCTCTCTCGTACCACCCCAAAGAACCTTATCTACTAACGGCCAGTGAGGGGGAAGTCCAGGTATGGAGAGAGACAGCTCCTGAAGAGGACTTGTGCAGCTGACCAATAAAATAATAGAAAGAACTCTGTATATATGCACAACTTATATTTTATTTCTTTGTAATAAAACAGAAGCAAATACTTGTTTTCAGAAATTTATTTTCATCTTTGTCAAAACATTAAATAGATAAAATTAAATTACAGCAGCCATGGCTGAAGCAGATCAGCTTAACTGTGACAACTCTGCTATCTTGATCTAATGCAGGGACATGGGAATCCGACTGTAGGTTGTAACACAAGGGACAGCTGGGTCTGTACACCACCAACATATCCAGGTGTATACAAGTAGCCACGTAAAAAGGGAACCTGTCAATATAAATATGGGAACTGCTCCCTTTTCTTTAAATACTACAACTTAAGACATTTCTGCAAATACTAAATTTCAAAAATGTACTCATGACATTAATAAAGCCCTGAACTGCTTGTATTGTTATTTGCGAATACCATTAGGCCCTAGGGGGGAGGGGACACCAACCACTGTAAGTGGTACATATAAAATCGGGCTTCAAGGGAAGTACATTTTTTTTTAACCAAACATAGTAAAAATAAAACAAGGAATAAAAAGCACCTCTCCATCCTTAAAGGATAAGTTCACATTTTTAAAAGAAATAAAATGCACATCTTTTTGCAGGTTAATAAAAAAAAAAAAAAACTTGGAGACTGGAAAGCATTGCACCCACGATCAGCATTTGCCATGTGCAGGACTCCTGCAGACTTGTCAGTGTATCTGTCTGCTCATACGGCCAGGTAGATGCACACTGACAGGAAGAATGAATGACCAGAGCACTCAACAGCGCCATGGTAGTTCATTGAAACTACAAACCAACAGCTGCAAAGCCTGTCAGGCTTGTAGTTTTCCATTCAGACTATAAAATGAATGACATGGCTGGGCAGGCAGAGCCCCGCACGGCCACGTTATTTTCAAACAGTGACAGCTGGTGCCCGCAGTCACTGGGGAGAGTCTGCAGGTGCTGGAACTTGTTCCAAAACTAAATAGCTTTTAAAGCCTTAGAACACTTTAACCCCAACGCACATGTTCCTGTATAAATGGTTGTGCATCAAAGTGGGTGCTGTAGCGAGCTACAGCTAGAACCACGTCAAAGCAAAAAATGTCACCAGCACACCAAGGATCTCCAGAGTGGGTCCAAAGCTTAAATCTGCCATCGCAACGTTTCAGATGCCACATACCCGATGAAGGGGTCCTGCGTAGCAACGTTTCGGAGCTACGCAGGACCCCTTCATCGGGTATGTGACATCTGAAACGTTGCCATCTACTGTAACAATACAATTACTAATAAAAGCTTTGGACCCACTCTGGAGATCCTTGGTGTTCTGGTGACTTTTTTACTTTGACTTTAAAACCTTAGTTTACATTTTGTGAGCATGTTCCACCCATATTTAGGGTGTAAATATGCTCCATCATTAGCAGGAATCTGGGTATGAAAAAACTACGGGTCCTGTTTGCCATCAAGGTAGAGGGACTGTAGCTCTCAATGGAGCACAAGTGCCATGATGTCACAACACTCGTCTATTGAAAAGTCCTGCAGGACTGGAACCAAAGGCTGCAGCATTAGTCTGCAGGAGCCAGAGCATTGCACCAAATATTAGCCGATTGCATTTGCAAAACTTTCCAGTATCATATGCAAAAACAAAAAAAATATATATTTTGGGTGCATTTATTATTTTGTATACAAAGGGTAGGACTTTAAAAAAAAAAAGTCTCCTGGATTAAGTAGCAAAGAAAGATGACAGCCCTGGCACTTGTCCCTTTATCAGTCTCACGTTTTCATTGTGATAGGTTGCCAGTGACATTTATACAGTAATCAGTGGCTATTAGCTCTAATCGCTGTATAAATGTCAATGGTCCCAAAAAAAGTGTCCGATCTGTCCGCCGCAATCCAGACCATTACTAGTAAAAAATAAAAATGCCATAAATATATCCGATTTTGTAGACGCTATAAATTTTGCGCGAAACCAATCAATATACGCTTTTTGCGTTTAACCAAAAATATGTAGAATACATATTGGCCTAAACTGATGAAGAAATTAGTCAAGGGGAGAAAATCTTCTGGTCTGTAAGTGGTTAAAGAGATCATCTTTCTAGCTATATTTGTTTTATGTAAAATGTTGCAACAAGGGAGAAGCGACCCTAATGTAAACTTGCACTTTGCCCATGCAAGGTGTAAAGCAGATCCCTGTATAATCTCAAACGTACATTCCATTAGATCATGGGTGCTCAACCTGTGGCCCTCCAGCTGTTGCGGAACTACAAGTCCTGTCATGCTTTTATCAGTCAGCCTTGCAGTGCTGCAACAGCTGGAGGGCCACAGGTTGATCACCGCTACCAGGAGCAAGTCAAAGAAGCGGCTCTATGTAAGCTCCAAATGGATTCCAGTCAGAGCTTACACAAAAAGGCTGAGATCCATCTTCCTGCCCCATGGGGCAGCAGTGGTCCAAGTAGCAAGCACTGTAGCATAAGAGGAAGGGAAATTAGTCACATTATCCACGATACCCAGAAAACTGGGTATTTATTTTGCTACCAGTGTGGGAGTGAAGAAAAGGCAAGTATATGCACGCATGGACACTAACACAAATTATCAAATCTAACCCGTATGCACAAGAGGAAACACCACCTACTTATCCTAATAGCACCAGCAAAGACGACCCTTCTTAAGGGCCCACCAGTCAAGAGAAAACTGCATGTATTCTGTAGAAAATTTCTATTGGCTGAGCAGAGGAACAAGAGCTTTAACAGCTGTTGTCATACTGTTAAAATACCAACCTAAATTATATGACACCACTCTTGCTCAGCCTTTAGCATCAGAGTGGGCAAGTCAAATGTCAAGCAGTAGGTACCCTTAAAGAAACCAATACTGAGAAAATAGGGAGCATATCACTGCAGACCTCTCCCTCATAGAAGCCATTGAGCTAGCATTCTCAATTTCCAGATCAGGACACATGTAAATCTTGTGTTAGGACTTTACTAGCTTCTTGCATGGTTTTAGACACACATTACCGAAGCCGGAGACAAGAAAACTGGTATTCTTATGAGAAGGTCAGCCATAGACTATATCAGCTATTTTCAACCAGGGTTGTGTGCACTGGTGGCTTGACCTCACAAAATGATGGTGCCTACATAGTGCTAGGGCCAATGTCACTTAGCAGAACCAACTGCATCCAGGTTTTTTTTGGGGGGGGGGGGGGGGTAATCTTAGAGAAGTTGCAGTAACCGTATGCAACATTCTTCACATTGACTACACTGCTCATTGAAATAAGGGGGTCCGCCTTTAATTTCTATTTTTTGAAAATTTAAATAAATACTGTTGTATTTTTAGAGCAGGAAGGTTAAATAATCCACCTGGGGTGTTAGATATTTTAGGTATTCCACTTTTAGCATATCCATTTCTTACCCAATGTGTACCATGAGCTGTACATACAATCAAGTTGGGGTTCTTCTCTACCCCCCCCCCCCCCCCAGCCATAAAATTGATGGACCCTTTAAGGTTGAGAAAGGCTTCTCTATATTATCCCAGTACAGGTTTCCTAGAACTTTTTAAAGAGCTAAATTAATGGGCATAAACTTTGCTCGACTTGGTGCAATGACAGTTGTAACTAGCTTTCCCATTTTAATAACACTTCCACTAATGGACTGGTAGTCCAAGCATTCCCGGCCACAGCTTGCTGGGAATTAAAGTTTCAGCTGCTTGACTGTAAAACAGCATATATACATATCTATTTACATACATATTTTCTACATGGATACATAAAATTTATATATTTACATGCATGTGGCAGAAGCCCTGCTGCTACTGAGGATAACAGGTAAAAAAAAAAACTAAGGTAAAACCTGGGTAAAAGGTAGCAGCACCCCAGAAAACCAGCATGCTTTATGAGTAGGAGGGATTCTTAGAGGTGTACATTTCACCATCTTACGGATCCTGGTCTTTCTGCTTGTTTGTGAAATCGGTGTGTCTCTGGGCAAATGTCTGGCCACCAACAGAGGAAATACCAGGGTAGCATCTGCATAGACCTGTAAAGAAGAATTATTTAAAATCAGAGTGGTGCCAGTTTCAGGAATTTGGTTTTATGATGGAATATAGACACTTACAAACCTTGACAGGGTTGGCATCCATACGAATCTTCCCCCATGACACGGCTTCATCAGGTCTGGCACCAGCATCCGAACCATCAAATTCCTGAGCTGTGTTAATATACACGGCATACTCTGCACCGTTCCGCTGCAGCAAAAGAGAAAGGATAGCAAAAAGGATTTGTACAAGGCTTGATCATAAATGTATGGGTTTGCAGTAAAGGAGGAGGTTAGGGAAGATAGCTTTATTTTTATTTTTTTATTCCGAACATTAAACATTTTAGTACACCTTGGAGAAGTGGTGTTAAAGTAGAACTATACTTAGATTTTCCCCCCCCCCCCATTGTGGATAGAATAAGAGTGTTAGAACCCCTGTAAGGTTTATTTTGTCCCATTGGGGAGATTTACCTTCCACTTCCATTCCATAGACAAATCAGGAAGCGAGAGGAAATCCCTGCAAATAAAAATGAATCTCCCGGGGGACCCCCCAGGTCACCAGAACTAGTGTCCCCTTAGGAAGATTTCCCTCTAAAACTTTTCTGGAGACAACCCAAAATTTGAGATTGAGAGAGAGAGAGAGAGAGAGAGAGAGAGAGAGAGAGAGAGAGAGAGAGAGAGAGAGAGAGAGAGAGAGAGAGAGAGAGAGAGAGAGAGAGAGAGAGACCTGACGGTGCTCCAATTCCTCTCCCCTCCATCCAAAAATAATTAAGTTTTGCCTCAAGTTATTCTTTAAAGAAAAAACAAAATGAGCAAAATACGTTACATGAGAGGAATTTAAGACTGGAGCAGCTGTGCATAGCAACCAATCGGCTTCTCCCTCTCGTTTTCAAAGCTCAACTGAAAAAGCTGGAAGTGGATTTGTTACTATGCAAAGCATTTCTGTGTGACATCTGCAAAATATAGGGGAGGGAGGTGGAGGGGAATTACTAAAACTGGACCCGCCTGCCACTAACATTTTACAAAGCAGTCAGTGTTTCTCTCGTCATGTCCACCAGGTACACGCGATCGGCTGTTACAGAGGCAGGACGTGGATCTCTGTGTGTAAACAGAGAGATCCACATCCTGTCAGGGAGAGAGGAGACCGATGCTGTGTCCCTTGTACATAGGGACACAGCTCGGTCACCTCCCCCAGTCACTCCCCTCCCCCACACAGTAAGAATCACTAAAAGGGAACATTTAACCCCTTGATCGCCCCTAGTGTTAACCCCTTCCCTGCCAGTCACATTTATACAGTAATCAATGCATATTTATAGCACTAATCGCTGTATAAATGTGAATGGTCCCAAAATAGTGTCAAAAGTGTCCGATATGTCCGCCGTAATATCGCAGGCCTGACAAAAAAAAGTCACATTTTATCCCCTATTTTGTAGGCACTATAAAAAACTTTTGCACAAACCAATCACTATACGCCGATTGCATTTTTACCAAAAATAAAGAATACGTATCGGCCTAAACTGATAAAAAAAAAAAAATTGGGCTATAACAAAAAGTAAAAAGTGTTTTTTTCTTAAAAATTTTGTCTTTGTTTATAGCGCAATAAAAACCGCAGAGGTGATCAAATACCCCCCAAAGAAAGCTCTATTTGCGGGGGGGGGGGGGGGGAATAAAAATAAATTATATAAATTTGGGTGCAGTGTTGTATGACCGCGCAATTGTCATTCAAAGTGCGTCAGCGCTGAAAGCTAAAAATTGGTCTGGGTACGAAGGGGGTTTAAGTGCCCAGTAAGCAAGTGGTTAAAACCCCCCATACTTTTAGTACATAGCGGCTGTCAGGATGGTAAAGTATATCTAAAGACACACAAAAAAGAATGCTTGAAGGTAAAAACCTTCACTTTAAATAAGGGGGGGGGGGGATCTTTCAGTGTGCAGCTCCGCCCTCAGCCCCCCCTAATACTTACCGGAGCCCCCTCTTGATCCCGCAACGTGCACTAGACCCAAGGCTCTCCCTCCTCCGGGAGCAGGGCTGAGCCGCAGTCTGTCTTATGGATGCAGAGAGCCAGCTTGGGAGTGAGCACGCACGAGTGCCCCCAAAGCAAGCGGAGGATCAGGACGGCAGTGTGCAAAACCACTGCACAGAGCAGGCAAGTATGACAGGTTTTTTTTTTTTTTTTTTTTTTACACAATCACTTTAAAATGTCCGCCTCACTTCCTGCTCTCATCGCTGCCAGAAGTAGTGAGGGTAACTTTTTTTTTTTTATTTATTTTTTACACATTGCACTGCCAGGCTTCTCAAAACAGAGCAGCTGCAGGAATTGCCATTCAAGGTCCTGTCGCCCCAAGCCAGAGGCAGCAAACGATGAGGAACTGCTTGAAAGATCTGCAATGGTCTTCTTTTCCCTAAAGAAAGTGTTTCATGCATAGATGCCACTTGTACCAGTGATTGAGGATAGAACCAACTCATAGAAGAGCTGGCACCGAAGACATAGCACCGGGTATCCTCTACCTCCGTACATAACACACAGGGGTACAGACAACACCCAGCATGCCAAGAAATGGAGGATGATGGGTTTTAAGAGTTATGTATACAGGAGCTCATTGCTGCACAGTGACTGGAGGTCTCCACCTTCTTACCATGAGATTAGCATTGCAAATGTGGTGTTTAACTAATCCTCCTCCCAAAATAAGCATTCCTGTCTTCTTGGCAAAGACCACCGAGGAATTCAGCCTGCGGATATCTGGATGGAAAAAAATAAAAATTATATATCCCCCCCTTTATTTTCCCCCCCCCCCCACTTTGTTTTTTGATTCCTGTGAAAAACAATCACAAGATCTAAAAGGGGAACCTGCAGAATGGCACCAGAAAAATAGTACAAAGTACAGAGAATATTAGTATACATGCAATGTTAAATATAGCTCAGACCAAGGATAAGACATTGGAGATAGCAACCGAAAGATCCAGATCTGTGGAAAGTTTGGCATTTCTATAGATGACCATAACAGCCGTTCCCATAAACATGTATTACGAGACCCCTTACCAGCAAAAAAAAAAAAAAAAAAAAATGTAAAGTGTAACAATTAGTTTTGTTTAATGTAAACCTACAACCCCCCCCCCCCCCCCCCTTATACAGGCGATACTCCAAAAATTTGAATATCGAGCAAAAGTTCATTTTCCTTTCACTAATGCAACTTTAAAAAGGTGAAACTAATATGAGATAGTTCAAGCAGTGATTTGTCATAATTGTGAGGATTATAGGTTACAGCTCATGAAAACCCCAAATCCACAATCTCAGAAAATTAGAATATTGTGAAAAGTTACAATATTCTAGGCTCAAAGTGTCCCACTCTAATCAGCTAATTAAGCCGTAACACCTGCAAAGGGTTCCTGAGCCTTTAAATGGTCTCAGTCTGGTTCAGTAGGAATCAAAATCATGGGAAAGACTGCTGACCTGACAGTTGTGCAGAAAACCATCATTGACACCCTCCATAAGGAGGGAAAGCCTCAAAAAAGGTAATTGCAAAAGAAGTTGGATTTTCCCAAAGTGCTGTATCAAAGCACATTAATAGAAAGTTATATGGAAGGGAAAAGTGTGGAAGAAAAAAGGTGCACAAGCAGCAGGGATGACCGCAGCCTGGAGAGGATTGTCAGGAAAAGGCCATTCAAAAGTGTTGGGGACTTTCACAAGCAGTGGACTGAGGCTGGAGTCAGTGCATCAAGAGCCACCACACACAGACAGATCCTGGACATGGGCTTCAAATGTCGTATTCCTCTTGTCCAGCCTCCTGAACAACAAACAACGTCAGAAGCGTCTTACTTGGGCTAAAGAAAAACAGACCTGGTCTGATGCTCAGTGGTCCAAAGTCCTTTTTTCTGATGAGAGCAAATTTTGCATCTTATTTGGAAACCAAGGACCCAGAATATGGAGGAAGAATGGAGAGGCACACACTGCAAGATGCTTGAAGTCCAGTGTGAGGTTTCCACAGTCTGTGTTGATTTGGGGAGCCATGTCATCTGCTGGTGTTGGTCCACTGTGCTTCATTAAGTCCGGGGTCAACGCAGCCGTCTACCAGGAGATTTTGGAGCACTTCATGCTTCCTTCCGCAGACGAGCTCTATAGGGATGCTGACTTGATTTTCCAGCAGGACTTGGCACCTGCCCACACTGCCAAAAGCACCAAAACCTGGTTCAATGACCGTGAGATTACTGTGCTTGATTGGCCAGCAAACTCGCCTGACCTGAACCCCATAGAGAATCTGTGGGGCATTGCCAAGAGAAAGATGAGAGACATGAGACCGAACAATGCAGAAGAGCTGAAGGTCGCTATTGAAGCATCCTGGTCTTCCATAACACCTCAGCAGTGCCACAGGCTGGTCGCTTCCATGCCACGCCACATTGAGGCAGTAATTGCTGCAAAAGAGGCCCAAACTGAGTACATATGCATGGTAATATTTTTTCAGAGGTCCGATATTCTATGTACAATCCTTGTTTTATTGATTGCATGTAATTAGAATTTTCTGAGATTGTGGATTTGGGGTTTTCATGAGCTGTAAGCCATTATCCTCACAATTATGACAAATCACGGCTTGAACCATCTTGCTTTGCATGTAATGAGTCTCTCTCATATTACTTTCACCTTTTAAGTTGCATTAGTGAAATAAAATGAACTTTTGCACGATATTCAAATTTTCCGAGTATCACCTGTATAACCTACAAAATTGCCTCATCAGCTCCCTCTACCCAACAAAGCCTGAACAGCAATGTCATTTCCCCCCCCCCCCCCCCCATACTTAAAGGTTTTCATGAGCTACAAAAGATCACAGAACAGCCAGAGTAATGTTAGAAATTTGGGGGTCAGGGAGCCACATGTGATGCATATTTTCAGCATAAACACTGAACCCCTGGTGCTGTCTTAGAAGAATTAGGCTTCGCAATGGAGCAGATAACAATGAAAAGGAACTATAGCATACATTTATGAATCAATATTCTAGTCTTAAAAGAGGACTATGTATGTACCTTCTATAATGTCCAGCTTTAAGCCAGCATTCTTGTAGGAGTGGAAATAAAGCATATCACCCAAAGAGCCATCTGTCAGTGCCGGACTGTACACGGGGATATTGTTCTGTTCAAAGAGAGAGTAACAATGACTGTCATAACCTGCGTCTCATAGCTCCTCCTGCATCACCCTGTGGTGGGAGAAGGGACAGGCCCCCCCCCCCCCCCATGTCACGTAGCTCCTCTGTCACCCTGCGGTGGGAGGGACAGGCCCCTTGTGTCATACAGGTCCTCCTGTGATGGCAAGGACAGACTCCATGTCACATAGGTCCTTCTGTATGTGTAATCATGAGCACTTACCTTATACGCCCAGTAATATACAGAGTCTGGGTGATTAATTTCTTTTCCTAGACGAGCAATCATCTTTGATGGTGTCCACTTAGTCCCCTGCAGTGGGAGAAATGAAAATCATTGCAGTTTGGTGTATAGCACACAAATAAAATGTATTTCCAGTCCTCACATATTCCCCTCACCTCGGTATCTTGTTCTAGCACCATCTGGTCCAGTATTGGGGTGATCCAGTCCTCAAACAGACAGTAATTATTATTTGGAACAAGAAGATTACCAATCCTGTAGAAAGAAAAGAAAAGTCTTATGAGGCACACAAAAAAAAAAAAAAAGCAGAGAAAGGGTCAGCAGATGTATAAAGAAGGTTTAATGGGCAGCAGATGGAGGATCACTGGAGTGAGGGATGACAAAGTCACTGACCCCATTAAAAACAAACAATGTACCTGTTGATGCCCTTTGGCCTTAAATCTGACCCCTTTAGGCTGAAGTCCCCCAAATATGTAGGTGCAAGACATTTTAAGACATTTTATCAAGTCCTCCTCTATGCCACCTGCTGTTGTTACAATAATATCAACCTGCACAGAGGAAAAAACAAAAAAACAGATTAAAAGTGCAACTCCATGCAAAATTCATTATGTGCAATTCTTCATTTACCATCTTTACTTGTTGATCTTGTTTGCATTTCACACTTTAGGTCATTCCCAGCAGAGGGCTGACAACACTGCTCCTGAATTTCCAGCTCTCTGCAGGGCCTCCAGTATGGATTAGAAGGCTGTGTAGGCACTTTCCAAAGCCCAGGTGTTGTCATCATGGGAGGGCTAGAATGATTTTAGCCCAGGTTCACACTGTGGCTGCGGGAGTGAAGCCGTGCGAGTTCAGCTGAACTCGCACGATTTCACTCCCGCCTGTCAGTCCCGATTTCGGCCGCCATTACAGAGACATCTGTGCAGCTTTCTGTACAGATATCAATGTAAATCGTAGGCCGAAATCGCAAATACTACAGAAACTACTTTTTGAAATTGGTGCAGCGTCGAACCGATTTGACAATGACTTGTCAAATCGGCGGCAATGGCACCGTCCTAATCGCTGCACCGATTTCAAAAAGTAGTTTCTGTACTACTTATTGCGATTTCGGCCGCGATTTACATCTGCACAGATGTCTCTAATCGTGGCGAAATTGGGACCGACAGGTGGGAGTGAACTCGCACGGCTTCACTCCCGCAGCCCAGTGTGAACCTGGGCTTAGTCTCATTTGGAAGGGTCTTGTTTAAAATATATCTGAAGCCAAAATTTCTTCCCATTTCTTCTCACCAGTCATCAAACTGCAACCTGGCAAAATTTGGAAGGAAGGACCTGCCTCTACCAAGATGGCGGCCTCCACACAGAGTGCAGAATAAGGCAGTAATGGGAAAGAATCGGCTGCAAGGAGATCACAGGCAATTCTGATGACCAGTTCTTTGCAATTCCTCTGTAACCTGAAAATAAATATCTGATGCTAGGTCCACTTAAAGTTCACGTTTTCAATGCATACTAATTTTTTTTTTTTTTAATTATATATATTATTAAAACCTAGAGGTATACTTGAACTTCTCACCATGCTGTGTTCTGCCAAATAGCGAATGATCTCTCGTACACCAGAGCTGATCAGATTGGAAGTGTATCCCAGCAAGATGACACATCCTCCAGGGGATGAAAGCTTGGTCTCTATCTAAGGAAAAATCATATTTGGCATCAACATTAATTGGACTTTGAATTATAATGTAACCATGTACAATGATCTTGTAATAATAATATTATTAAATAATAATAAAAAAAATAGAGAGCAATTTACATCATGGCAACCTTACTGGAATCCTTAATATTGGTTACACCCAAAATATAGTGAATAAACTGAGCCATGCCAGGATTGTAAGGTCACTGGAAGTGTCTAGATGAGAGGGGATCATGGGGAGCTGAATATACGCTTTGAGATAATGGTGCGATGTGCTTTGAGAACTTAATAATTGTACTGGCTTTTTTCAATTATATATGGGATACAAAACCTTCACTTGCGGGATGAAATGAAGTCCCCCTTCATATCAGAGGCCCCCCCCAATCACACAGAGCCCTACCTTTTATCTCAAGCAGCATGACAGAAGGCGGGAGGTGGACTTCTATACCATAGCAATAAACAGCACCATGCCTCTTGCCCTAGAGCAGGGGTCTCCAAACCTTCTACATAAAAAAGTGCCAGTTTACTGTCCTGTAGACTTAACGAGATTGTAACGGTTTCGAAGTTTTAGAAAAAAAAAAATAATTTTTATTTTATATATATATATATATATATATATATATATATATAAAAAAACATGTCATACTTACCTCCACTGTGCAGCTCGTTTTGAACAGAGTGGCCCCGATCCTCATCTTCTGGGGTCCCTCGCCGGCTCTTGGCTCCTCCCCGCATCAGATAACCCCCTCTGGGAAGTGCTTCCCCCCCCCCCCCGGCGGGTTACCTTGCACGCTCCCAAGTCCAGACTTGGCCCCGCCCCCCGCGTCATTGGATTTGACTGACAGCAGCGGGAGCAGATACCTACCTGTGCAATCCAGGTATTTGCTCCCACTTCCGGGCATAAATCAACGCGGTGACCTATGCCGCGTCCAGCGCCTACTCTGCTGTTTTCTGGGTGACACAGGTCCCAGAAGACAGCAGGGACCAGTGGGATCGTGCAGTGCAACTCTCGCAGTAGGGAAACCAGGAAGTGAAGCCGTAAGGCTTCACTTCCTGATTCCCTTACCGAAGATGGCGGCACCTCCACCCCGAGAGCCAAACCGGCTTCAGGTGCCGACATCGCAGGCGCCCAGGACAGGCAAGTGTCCATATATAAAAGTTAACAGCTGCAGTATTTCTAGCTGCCGACTTATTTTTTTTTTGCTGAAACTCTGCTTTAAAAAGTGGTTGTAAACTCGGGGGGGGGGGGGGGGGGGGGGGGGGGGGGGGGTGGGGAAACCTGCAAGACAAAGCCATAATGAGCTAGTACGACCAGCATACTAGCTCATTCTGCATTATCTACCTTAGATTGAAGCTCCCAAAGCCGTCCTCGTCTCCCTCTCCGGCCACAGACATCTCTCCGCAGATAGCCGGAAGGTTACTTCCGGGTATCGCTGCTCGGCTGATGCGCACGGGAGCCATCAAATCTGGATTTGTGAATGGGATTTACAGTGCGCCTGCGCTGTTGTCTGCTGCGCGCATGCGCCGTAGACATTGTGTAATCCCA
>CM055118.1:308545193-308827693 GCA_029206835.1 Rana muscosa | reverse complement strand
TGGGACTTAGCCCAATTAATACTCAGACCCGAATGGCCACCCATACGTTCTATGGACTGGAGGGCTGCTATAAGAGAAGGACTGGAGTCCGCCAGATACAAAAGTGTGTCGTCGGCATACATCCCAATCTTTTCTTCCAGGTTCCCCATCCTGAGACCTCGGATGCAAGTGTCCGCACGGACCATTATGGCCAACGGCTCCACAGCCAATGCGTAAAGCATGGGGGAAAGGGGGCAGCCCTGCCGGGTCCCCCTCTCCAGCGGGAACTGGTCAGAAAGCCAACCATTCACAAACACTCTGGCCCTCGGGGATTGATAGAGGAGTTGGACCCAGCGAATAAAGCTGGGGCCAAATCCAAATCTTGAGAGACACTCCCACAGGTAGTTCCACTCCACGGAGTCGAAGGCCTTGGCGGCATCCAGCGCCACCACGACCCTCGAGCCAATTTCATCATGGGACCCCTGAATATTCATAAATAGGCGGCGAATATTCATGGCCGTGTTCTTCCCTGGCATAAAGCCGGTTTGGTCAGGGTGTATCAATGACAGAATAACCTGGTTAAGGCGGGAGGCTAGAATCTTAGCTAATATTTTAATATCTACCTGCAACAGGGAAATGGGCCTATACGACTCCGGGTATTTAGGGTCCTTTCCGGGTTTGGGAATTACGACTATATGGGCTTCTCGCATAGATGGGGGTAGAACTCCTGAGTCAAATATAGATTTATACAGGTACTTAAGTTCAGGGATTAGGATTTCAGAGTAGGTGGCATAGAATTCAAGAGGTAGGCCATCCAATCCTGGGGCCTTGGATGAGGCCAGACAGGAAATGGCCTCGGAGATGTCCTCCTCAGTAATAGGGGCTTCCAGAATTTCAAGCTGGTCGTCTGTCAGTTTAGGGAATTGAACTCCCGCTAGGTAGTCCCTGGTGTCTTGGGGAGTGTGGGTGACCCTGGAAGTGTAGAGTGCACGGTAGAATCTCCCAAATTCCTCCGCCACCAGTTGCGGATCGGTGATGTCGTCCCCCTGCGGGTCGGTCAAGTACACCACCACAGGGGGACGCATATCCAAGTGGGCGAGATATGCGAGCAGTTTGCCCGATCTCTCTCCATACTCAAACACCCTCTGTCTACAGAAGAAGATACGTTGTTTAGCCTTCTCTATGTGCAATTGGGAGACCTGGCGCGCCTGAATCTTTAGATTGTTGGCCGCGCTGGGCGAGGGGTCCCGGTGGAACGCCTCCTCCAGCGCCTGCAGGTGCTCCGCAGCCTGCTGGACAATAAGTGTTGATGACCGTTTAAGCCTGTTAATACGTGTGGAAAGTAGGGAACGAGCGTGAAGTTTAAACATTTCCCACACCACATCATGCGTGGCAGTGTCCCTGTTGGCCGTAAAATAGTATTGCAATTCTGTGGGGATGTCATCCTGGTCCTGCAGGGCAGTCAGCCAGAACGGGTTTAGCCGCCAAGAAGAAGCAGGGGAAGCCTTCAGGAGCTGGATCGTGACCCAGTAGGGGGCGTGATCCGAGAGTACTCTCGGAGCAAAGCCCACATCTCCTAGCTTAGGCAGCAGGGACATTGAGATAAAAACAAAATCAATTCGTGACATTGTGTTATGACTGGCTGAAAAGCATGAGAAGACTTTAGTGTGCGGGTGTCTGTGGCGCCAAGTGTCGACAAGAGCAAAGTCGGTCATTATGCGGTGCAGTCTGGTATGGGTCGGTGGGTTAAGGGGGGGATCCAGTGTGCCCAGACGGTCCAGAGCGGGGATCAGGGTCATATTGAAGTCCCCCATCCACACTGCCGGTACGGAGGGGTATTGTGTCATAAAGGCAAGGCCTTCCTGAATTACAGCTGAGTTGTACGGGGGGGGAATATAGCAGGCAAGTAGCAGGATAGGAGACCCATTAATGGTGGCGTGCATAAACACATATCTGCCCTGCTGATCCGTGCGGAGCAGTATAAGCTCAAAAGGTACCCGTTTGGCAACCAGGACCGATACTCCTCTGGAATATGAGGTGTGAGTGGCATGATAAGCCCACCCCACCCAAGGTTTTTAAGGGAGGATTGCAAGTGGCCCGTGACATGGGTCTCGACCAGTGTGATAATGTCAGCTCTCTGAGATTTGAGAAATGTCAGGACCGCTGTGCGTTTGATCTTATTGCGTAAGCCTCTAACATTCCACGTGAGGAACTTCAGGGAACTCATGGTGGGTATATGGTGTGTATAATAGACCGCAGCCAGACCAGGACCAGCAGAGCAGATAAGGACACATCAGACAGTACAGAACACATCAGCAACCAATATTGATAGTGCATGTATGACAATGACATAGTACCTTTAGCAGAAATAAACAATTGTGAACATAGTGGCAAATAAAAACAGCCAAAACATTTCCCCTCCCTCCCAGTCCAGTGCCACCCCAACTCGGCATGAACATAGTATCCCAAAACCAGGTATCAACCGGGGACATCCAACGTGAAAAAAGCATTGGAGGCGAGGGACTTAATTTCAAAGGGACATAGATACCTGTGATGAACAGAAAACAAAAAAGGAGGAAAAAACAATCGGGTAAACGGGGGGAGTGAAAAAAGTCCATAGAGAACCTAGGGGGGCGACTTCTTCTCTGAGAAGTGCATGGGGTGTAGGGGCCACAAAAGCACAACACCATTGCAGCCGTGCAGAAGGGAGCCCCGCCTGCCATCAGGGTGGTACGTAAAGTAGGATAGGAAGTTCCAGCAACGTTCGGTAAGCTGCCCTCTACAAGCATCTCCCATGCGTGGGGAGAACGGGGAATTAACAGTTAGGTCACCCGAAGGTGGCGAGCATGCTGTGAGATCCGAGGAGGGGCGGAAAAGTATTTTAGGTCTGTCTCCCCCGTCCCGGCGGAGGGCACCCACTAGCAACAGAGCAACCGTGAGGCGAATCACCAGGGCACGAACAGGGCGTGCCACCGGCACAGGGGGCAGCAGGGGAGAGAAAAGAAAAGTACTCACAGCTCCCAGACAGCGCGGTATGCTCAATCTCGCCGATCTCTCCGGTCAATCCAAGTGGATGCCGACTCTGGGTCCTCGAAAAAGTGGGTCCGACCGTCGCACTCCACACGAAGCTTTGCAGGGTACAGCATGGCGTATTTGAGGTGTAGAGTGCGGAGGCGCTTCTTAACATCCTGGAACCTGGACCGCTGCCGTTGCACCTCATTGGAGAAGTCCGGGAAGACGGCAACACGAGCATTGGTATGGGGGATATTCCCCTTCTCTCTGGTTAGGCGGAGGATCTTGTCGTGATCCCTGAAATTAAGGAACTTCGCTATCAGGGTACGCGGTGGAGCTCCTTGGGGAGGAGGGCGGCCAGGGATTCGATGAGCTCTCTCCACTGCAAACATTACCGAAAATGCGTCTCTGCCGAAGGTTGAGGTTAGGAGGTTTTCAAGGAAGCTCTCCGGATCGGTGCCCTCAGCAGACTCAGGAAGACCGATGAAGCGGAGGTTACATCTCCGAAGGCGATTTTCCATGTCATCCTGTTTTGCGCTAATCTGTTGTAACTGGCGGCGCACCTCATCGGTGGTATGTTGTAAAGGGTGTAAGATATCCTCTGCTCTGCTAATACGGGTCTCCGTCTCCGTCACGCGGTCCCTGAGGGTAGAGAGATCCTGCCGGATAAGGGACACATCAATTTTTACCTCCTCGATCTTGGTGGTAAGCGTGCTCTGGCACATGGCGATGGCACCCAGTAATTTGTTAGTAGCCACCACAGAGTGATCCGCATCCAGGAAAGCAGCAGCGCCGTCTCTGACCTGCCGATCCCCCTCCTCAAGCCGGCGGTATCTGGCCAGTTTATCGATGGCTTCAGAATTATTTTTAGACGGAGACATGCTGTAAGGCGACAGGGAAGATCCCTGGGTGCACCAATATGGCCGCTGTTAAGGAGGCCGGGTCCTCCACAACCTCCCCCCCCCCCACCGCTGCCCAGGGACGGCCCAACGTAGGCAGCAGGTCACTCTCAAGCAGCTGTAATGGCAACAGGCTGCATGCAGGGGAATCTGAGCTCAGGGGAGTCAGGGAGGCCTGTAATACTTGCCAAAGATGTCTCCGGGTGGAGCAAGATGGCCGCCGTTCCGGGAGTCAAGCCGAGACCGCGGTCCGCTCACACAGCAGGTGCAGAGTGCAAAGACACCCCAGCAGCTGCAGCAGGTAATCCGGGGGCCGATGTAGAAGAGGATGGAGCCCAGTGCGCCCAGGGAGGCAAGAAGAAGTGTCTAGGGCCGCCGTCGGGAGGGCCAAGATGGCCACCGAACCAGGAACTAGGCCAAAGCCGGGGCCTTTCCTGAAGCAGATGACCGGGAAGCGCCGCGACGGCAGTGGCGGCAAACCAGCGGGCTAACAGGCTTCAGGAACCACAGGGAGAGCAGGACACGTCCTCGGATGTAGGGGATGGCAGGAAACGAGCAGGATGCAGGCAGGATGGTAGGTTAGGAGTATGGGCAGACGGAGCTCATCACATGCGACCTATCCCATTGCTATCCAGGCCACGCCCCAAATGTTTTTTATTTTTACTTTGCCTGCTCCTTTCTTTTTTCTTTTGAAAAGAAATATGTCTAAAAAATTCAATAACTGAATCTTTACACTCTGGGTCTTTTAAAGACTTTAAGACTCTACCCAGCTCGTGACATGCTCTTTGGGCAGCATATTCATTTCAAAAGAAGTGCCTGACCCATTTTTGAAATTGTGCCACACCAAAGCACTTGGTACTGTTCTGACGTGGTTTGGTGCGCACACATTATCAACATATATAGGGGTGCCATTAAGATTTAATGTCACCACCACGCATCTACAAAAGAGCATCTCGTTTTTTGTGCTTTGTGAGAGAGCCCATGATTTTGCTTGTTCTTGCAACACACACGTGTCAATGTAGCCGACACTAGTACACATGGGCTGAATGTCGGGCGGTTTCTGTCGATGGGGCATGACCAAAAAAGGTCTGCGATTGGCTCAAAGCGATGGCCGGAGTGTTCTGGCAGGGGCCCACCCACCCCGTCAGAACACAATGGCACAGCAGGGGAGGTTGCTGTACTTAACATCAAATAGTTAGTACAGCGACTCCTTCTGATCTGTCAATTTTGTTTTGTCGTTCAACCCGCTGGGTTGAATGGAAAAAAAACGGTTGGTGTGCACTAGGCTTTAGTCAGAGAAAGAAAGCCTAAAGCCTCATACACACGATCGGCTTTTCCGGTGGGAATTGTGTGATGACAGGCTGTTGTCGGAAAATCCGACCGTTTGTATGCTCCATTGGACAATTGTCGGATTTTCCGCAGACAAATGTGGGATAGCATGTTCTAAAATTGTCTGCCAACAAATGTGTGTTGCCGGATTATCCGATCAAGTGTACACGGACAAAACTCCAAAGTACAAACACGCATGCTCAGAAGCAATGCTCACCATAACACAACATTAGCAGAAGTTGCTCAAAGGGTGGTGCAAAAGAGCAGAATTTTTTTTTTTTTTTGTTGCCGTTTTGTATGCAATACAAGATCACGGCCAACGCCCTTTGGATAAAAGTCCTACGCTTTGTCCGCAGCAAATCTGATCGTGTGTACCAGACTTAAGGCAAATGTCACCTGCTGTGGCCCCACAGTGGTCATTGGCATCAGTGTCATTGAGGTGCCCTGTAATAAATGATTCTTTGCAAACTAATGAGGTTGTCCAGCGTGAGTATTGCTGGTGTGGTGGGAGAGAGGAAACTGCCTTGTAAAGGCATAACTGCTTTTTTTTTTTTTTTTTTCCCTTTCTTTTTAGGCAGACTTGAAGGGTATCTACAACTAAGCACAATAATGCACCGTTACATATGGATTTTTTTAGGCTAGGAACATTATAAGCAAGTACAGAAAATTCCTGTTGATCCTGTCAAATGCAGTGTCCTAGTCACTTCTAATGGAGATTGACAAAATGAATAAAGTAGACCTGTTTGAAGTCCAGCCTGGGTGGCAAACATGGCACCCTCCATAGATACAGTGGAGGACAGAGTGTAGCTACCCAAGGGAGGAAAATTTTACGTAACTGTTGAGCTGCAATATCTTTAAATTTTGGAGTTGTATTTTGATGTGTGTCTGTATTTTCTCTGCAGGTGGCCAGGGACCGTGTGGTTAAGGGCTGGAAGTTCATGGAGGATCTGGGAGGAGTTAATACCGAGTACGGCTCCGGCTATCCTAATGGTTAGTTATGGCAGTCCATACATTTAGTAAATTTGTTGAATGAAAAAAAAAAAAACAGACCCAGTTCCTCCATCCACATATTTGAGGTGGATGGGAGAATCCTCCCCGCTGAGTTATTGGAAGTCTCCCTGCTGTCAGAATACGACAAAGCAGTTGTTACAGAAGTCTATCGGTAGATCGACTTCCTCCTTTACAACCACAATTCCTATACATGGATTAAAATTTGACCCTTCTCTGCTGAACCTGCCACATTTTGTTCCATGTATGGGCAGCTTGAGGCCTGGTTCACACCTATGCATTTTTTTTAGTGCGTTTTTCAGTTTTGCAGAAACACACTACAGTCCATTTAAAATGGTTTCCTATGGATGTAGTTCACATCTGTGCATTTTATGGAAAGGGCCAGGGACTTTTTTACTGTTTTTTTGGTTTCATAGACTTCAATGAATGAAAAGCGCAAAATGCACCTGGAATATGCAACCTGCATAGGTGTGAATCAGGCCCAAGTCATGTTAAAGGTATGTCTTGCTGTGCAACATCATTCTCCTTGTCTGGTAAAATATTAAGCACCCCCTAATTCTATTCACTTTACTGCATGTTTCCCAGTTTTGAGGTTAAACTAGTACTTTCATAGCAGAATATTTTAACAGTAGACGCATACACCCATATGTATACACGAAATTACACAATAGCAGGGAGGATCCATATTATTCCTCTATGGCAGGATGGTAATGTCAGTATGCAATGAATAGATATTTTGTTTATCCACTAGAAAAATGTGCCGATGCTGGAAATGTATCCTTTTCATCCATTCTGTGTTTTACTCATTAGACAAACACATGCCGACAATAACCTTGGAATGTTTGTTACATCAATCCGTTTCCTTAGTCCTCCCTCCTCACCACATTGTCCGATAACATTGACATTTTGGGGGTCATTTACTAAAGGCAAATCCACTTTGCACTACAAGTGCAAAATGCAATTGGAAGTGCAGTCGCTGTAAATCTGAAGGGTAGATCTTAAATGAGGGGAAGCTCTGCTGATTTTATTATCCAATCATGTGCACGCTAAAATGTTTTTTTTTTTTTTTATTTCCTTGCATGTCCACCTCGGATCTACAGTGACTGCACTTCCAAGTGCACTTTTCACGTGTAGTGCAAAGTGGATTTGCCTTTCGTAAATAACCCCCTCTGTGATAGTAGAGATAGATGCCAGGGGTGCAGCATTTGTTTCACAAAGGAAAACCTTACTTCTTATTGAATTTATTATGGAAGAAAAGCCAATAGCTGGCAATAGAAGAATCGAAATTCGGCTGGTTCAGCAGGAATTATTTCAATCCGTGTATGGTCAGGGAAGGTTGTCCATCTTATGATAAACTTTTGTACAACTGCCCTGTTGGGTTTTGCTGTGAGCAGTGCCACTGGCTATAGCCGGCAGCGCTGATTAGTGTATTCTGATGGCGGGGGAGCCTCTGCTGTCCGAATGCAATAGCTCAGCGAGGATTCCCCCATCCACATCTGTAGGTTGAACAAAAAATAGATTCATCCATGACCAGCTTAACACTATCTATTCTTAATGTTCCCTCCCCCTTCCTCCTACCTATCCTGTATAAAAAGGAGTGTGTACTTACACGTGTGTGTGTGTGTGTGTGTGTATAATATATTACACACACACAGAGATCACTTTTATACAGGTTAGACAATATAGGTAGGAGAATGGGGGAGGGAACATTTTTAAGAATAGTTAGATTTAGGCTTTTCTTTCCATTTAAAGGAAACCTCTACTGAGCAAAATATGGATGTTGTCATTGCTGACCTATCCTGAAAATGAGTTCTCTTACGTTGATAGTTTGAGTCACTAGCCCAGAACAAGCATGGAAATGATGGAAAAATAATGTTCATCGTCAACACACCTTTGTATAGTGATAACCTTCTTTATTCACATAAAGCAACAGGCATCACAGGCTGATCTTTCGGGACCTCGCAGGGCCCTTCTTTTTTTTTTTTTTCTAAGGCAGAGGGACACCTCTGAACTACAGAACACCTCTACCTTAGGTTAAAGGTGAATGAGGAAGCGGATGTGTGTTGTAGTCCTGCCCTAGAGTAACAATGGTGCTCCTCCATAGATGACAATAAAAAAAGAAATGGGTGCACTGACCTAGTGCATTACCTCGATAAAATGTAATTCAAGATAAAAACATCTGTGTCCTATCTGTGTCCTATCTGTGTCCTATCTGTGTCCTATCTGTGTCCTATCTGTGTCCTATCTGTGTCCTATCTGTGTCCTATCTGTGTCCTATCTGTGTCCTATCTGTGTCCTATCTGTGTCCTATCTGTGTCCTATCTGTGTCCTATCTGTGTCCTATCTGTGTCCTATCTGTGTCCTATCTGTGTCCTATCTGTGTCCTATCTCATACGCATATCATAGCAAGTGAAATCGGCTGTCTAAAGGTCTAATTAAGTTCTTGGTACTGACGGAAGACCAGGAGGCGTCCAAATTGGCTGATGCGTTTCAATGGTGAACTCGCTTCGTCAGAGCCAGGATAGTGAATGACCCTGGCTTGATTAGACCTTCAGGCAGTCGACTTCACTTGCTATGATATGCATTTACACAATATAAGTTAGTGTGTGTGTGTGTATGTATATATAATATAAAAAAATGTTGCTTTTTTTTTAAATCTTGAATGCATTTTATTGAGGTAGAGGTAATGCGCTAGGTCGGTGTGCCCTTCGTATTTTTTATTGTTTTTCAGTCCGAGGACACCCATTGTCCTGAGAGGGCAGCAAGACCATTGGCGTTGGGAAGAAATTTTACACTGTGTACCTCCCTGGGTTAACCACTGTGAGCGCAGGAGAATGTTTTCTCCTCCATAGATACAGTATATAGTGAGTGGCTCTAGGGCAGGAAGTATGTTACTAGCAGGATCACTATTACTAATCTACAATAACATCTAAAGACTGGTAAGATGTATTATAATAAACTTTTGTTCTTTGATAGAAAGGGAAAGATTGCACTTTGATCGCAGAGATTTTCCATCTCATGTTTGTACTTCTCTATTCTAACAGATCCAAAGACTAAAGAGTGGCTCGTTAAGCATCTTGACCCGGTCTTTGGGTACCCTCAGTTTGTGCGATTCAGCTGGAGCACAGCGCAGACTATCTTGGACAGTAAAGCCGCCCCGGTGCTATGGTAAGGGTGAATGTGTACAATACATTGAAAAGACCACCTAGCTTATTGTGCTGCCTTTTCTTCCAAGTCTGTTTTTAGCTTTAAAGGAGGATGGTATCAAGGAGAATCTGGCTGATAAAGGTGGTCCCCTACTTACAAACATCCGACTTACAAACGACTCCTACTTACAAAGGGAGGGAGACAACAGGAAGTGAGAGGAAATCTACCCCTAGGAAGGGAAATTCTCTCCTGTAAGAGTGAATATGGGGAAATGGTGTCTCCACTGATGCTTTATCACCAATCCTAGTTTCCCTAATAACCCCAAATTTTCAAAATCCAAATGTCATTGGGACAAAAAGTGAGGTGAAATCTTCTGAACAGGGGCAGACAGCAAAACAAATGTTACAGGGGTGATAACCCTTCCCTATGATACCCAAAAAGCTTAAAATTTTATTTTTTGGCTGGAGATACACTTTAAAAATGTACCTGTTCCAAATTACAAACAAATTCAACTTAAAGGGGTGTTCTGGCCTGTGACAGGGGAAAAAAAAATTAAAAGCCAGCAGCTACACATACTGCAGCTGCTGGCTTTTAATAAATGGACACTTGCCTGTCCTGCAGTCCCTCGACGTTGGCACCGCAGCTGATGTTTCCCATCAGCTGTCAGGTGCCTCCACCGCCATTGCGGCTAAGGGAACCCGGCAGTGTAGCCTTTTGGCTTCACGCCGGGAACCCTGCGCATGTGCGAGGTCCGCTCCTCTCTCCCATTAGCCCGGCGGCCAGGGGAGGAGGAGGGAGCCCAGCGGTGACGCCACGGCCGGACTCCAGGAAGTGGGAAAGAATACGTGTGTGTGCGCGCACACACACACACACACACACACACACCCCAAACCTCAAACCTCAATTTGTTAATGGGATCTACTGGTTTCGTTACTTTGGGTCTGCAGCAAAATACCTCCTATGAGTGGATCCTTTAGCTCCGTTGTCTAGGCACACCGACGACTCCTTGGAATAAGGCCAATGTCCACACTTGAGTAAAACCTAATCAGCAAGGCTTTATTCTTTTTTCTGCACTTTGAGTTAAACTTGAAGAAGCAAGAATAGAAGAGTTGAAAGATGTGGGGAAAGGTTCAGGCACGCAACACTTAAGTCCAATATCTACACTCGTCGCCACTCAAGCCTGAGTGGGTATTGCTCACCCGGATAGTCCCTATAAGAGCGGTCCTAGCAGCAGGGATGGAGCACGGATGTCAGAGATGATGGATTCCCCTTTAGGTAGGCCTCCAGACCTCTCCCCGAGACAGCAGTACTGTCGCTATCTCCGCCGGGACTGTTTTTCCCCTTTCCTAAAGATGGGCAGCCTGGGATCCTTCTCCAAAGCATAGGCCCTAGTCAGCGGAGCTGGGCCTACATTGCAGCAACGGGGCCTCGGGCTAAAGGTGCCCAAGGCCTAAGCGCTCTAGCGCACCTCGTGCCATGCGGGCCACAAGGCACACTCACTGGACCAGAGGTCCCCCCTGTAAGCCCTGGGGTCCCCCTGGAATTGCCTCACGCCACAAGGCGTCTGTCCCTTTTGTACCCTCCCCCAGCCTGCACAGTGGGTAGACCACGCCCACTGCACGGCTGCCGAGAGAGGACACCCAAGGTGCTGTGATACCCCCGTAATCCAGCCCGTGCCGGCGGTGACAGCGCCACCTGCAGGCAAAGGAGAATAACACTGCCGGACAGTATCACACCCAGAGCAGAACAACAACTTGAACACAATTGGTCTGAGCCCAACTACTGGCTCAGACTGCCCTTAAATTTCACATAGCGCGCCCAAACATTGAGGGGCGTGCGCTATAGATGGATAATTTTATTTTTCATAAGTCCTTTTTAAGAGGATTTTTTACCTGTACTTTTTGGCCTTAATCTACCAACAGGGGGCAGTGGGTGAGAATATCCACAGGGCCTCTCTCCTCTATTTGCGTGCAGTTACTGTAACAGTAGGTCATGGATTTCTGCCGGAGCTGGCCTTGGTTGGTAGTAACATTGGCGCTAATTAGCAGTGTCAGATTATGCCGGCTGCTGGAGGGGGGAGGAGGTCAGACAGACCTTGTGTTGTAAAGAGGATTTTCCTGCACGTCTTCTCTCCATCCCCCAACTGCTCACACGTCTAATTACCCACTTGTAAAATCACTGCAGATCCTTGAGTGTTTCTGTGCCTCTAATTCAGGTCTCGGCTTCCTGCGGCCTTCAGTTTGATGAGAAGCTAAATCTGCTCAGGCATTTATATAATCAGATGGGTCAGACAATACTGGAACACGGATCAAAAACGCACTGGAACACAATTATCATTACTTAAGGTTAAGAAAAAAGAGGGGTGATAAAAAGCACTGGAACGCATCAAAAACGTGCATGCAAAAAAGCACCTGGAACGCTTCCAGATTGCGTTTCTATGGTGTGAACTGGCCCTTAATGTCTGTAGGCATCAGAAGACACCCCTCGCTGATAGTGCTAGTGGGGAGAGATCATCCAAACAGGTTTGATACATTTTTGCTATTCACCCAAAATAATATGGTGACACATTTCTGCATGTGTCTCCTTGTTTCCATAGTATAAACTTGCCTGCTTGCCTCAAATCTGTCAAAAATGACTTCCTGGTAGCCGGATTCTTCCACGTTGGTTGGCAATTTTGAAGGTGCCCATAGATGTTGCAAAATACCTTTTCAACCATTTGTTGCGTATAATCAGCCTTAGTGCATACAAATAGGAATGTAATTGGCCAAAAACCTCATTATTACATATATTGATCAATCCTGTTGTGCCTGCTTATGGGCAACTAGTGCCTGTCCACACCACCATCTAGTAGAGTTACTGGTCATCAGTCAAATATACTGAAGATTGAGCCATCTGCAGGGGGGTCTGGTCTGCCCATATATGGACAGTTTTACACAAGGGGTTCTCAACTTAGACAGGGTTTAGACCAGGGGCCTAGTAAATTCTTCTGAAACCTTCCATACCTCAACAGTAAAAAATAAAGTTTTATACACAATTAAAAAGTATGGGAATGTAAAACCTTTTATTGTAATGCTGGATGGGGCTGAGTCTTACTGTGGGGGAGATGTGTGTTGAACTCTACAGCAGAGTTGATGGCCCTGTAGGCCCTGTAGGGGATGGTTTCTGGAGGGAGCTGGGGGCACTGTGGGAGGTTGAGGGGCACTGTGAATAACTGGAGGTTCTGCAGCACAAAGATTTCCCTGCACACTTGCCTGCCAGCCTGCAAAACTACCCACTTGACCCTGTTTAACAAATACGCTTAAAAACAGAGTGTTTTGTTTGCACACATTTGCAAATATATGCGTCTGCTGCAGTGCCCACATCAAGGCTTCTCTGTGTACTGCGGTCCTAACTCTATAATTTTTATAGTCTCCCAAGTTGGAGTACATATAGTAGTGGATAGATTAAGGGCGTCTGCTTCTATAACACTGTGGTTTCCAAACTGTGGCCCATGCGGCCCTTTGCTCGCCTTTTCCAGCCCTTGGGACACTATGCCTCCCACTGACTCCAACAATGGGGCATAATTCCTACCACCGACACCTAAAATGGGGTACTATGCCTCTCCAAAATCAAAGATGGGGCACTGTTTACTCCCACTCACACCAGGACAATTGTTACCCTCACTGGTCACACCGTAAACTGGTCCTTTTTTTGTTTAGAAAGTTTGGAGACCCCTGCAAATTCAAAGTCAGAAGCTATTGGCTGCGGTGGACAGCTAAGACGCTACTTTTTGACAATTTTCATTTTTATATTTAGCCACATCCTTCTGGCCCCCCAGTCAATCCCCCAGAGCAGGGGGTCTCCAAACTTTCTAAACTAAGGGCCAGTTTATTGTCTTTCAGACTTTAGGGGGGGCCATTGGGAGTAGAAAATGTCCAGGTGTCCAGCGGGAGTAAACAATACCATATCTTTGGTGTCAGTGGGATGACTAGTGCCCCAGCATTGGTGTCAGTTGGAGGGAGGAATAGTGCCCCATTGTTGTTGTCGGTGGATGGAATATTGCTCAAAGGGCCAGATAAAGGCGAGCAAAGGGTCGCATCTGGCCCCAGGGCCGCAGTTTGGAGACCCGTGCCCTAGGGGCTGGCTGTTTGTGTTTTTTTTTTTTTTTTTTTCATTTTTTATGTACTTGTCTTTTCCAGAAGTTTCCACTCAAGTCATGTGACACCTCTTCTCATGGTTGGCTCATTCCATCATTGTATGTATGCAGGGTGCTGTGGTGACACCCCCTTAGGGGAATCCATGACGCCCTGTACTCACAGGATCACCTCTGTCTTCGCGATGACTGGGTGTCATGGAATCTGGGAAGACAGAGGACATCTTTTGGGTTCAGGACTTCACGGGAATGTGATTTATCCTGTGAGACTGGGGTCATGTAGTGGCAAGAAAAACCACAGCAAAGGGACAGCTCTGGAAAAAGGGATCTATTATAACCAGGGCGTGTGGTGTTGTTTTTTTTTTAAATAATGCACATCGCTGATTTTGCCTTTTTTTTTTTAATTGGCTTCTGGTAATCCATTGCTCAGCAGCACTCAGGCTGGGTGATGAGAGAGAGAGAGAGAGAGAGAGAGAGAGAGAGAGAGAGAGAGAGAGAGAGAGAGAGATGCTGTTTTCATTGTCCAATCACAGGCAGGGCAGGGATGTGACTAGGCTGTATTGCCTAACTGCAGCAGAGCAAAGGCAGGCTAGCAACTTGGCTGTACTGTCTCTAATATGTCTGTGTGTATCTCTGGAATGGATAGACAGAAATCCTTTTGCAGGTAAAGCATCTTTCATATATGTATATCAATGGCATATTATGCTGTTTCTCTGAAGTTCAGCTTTAATATTTAAATCTTGTTTTGGTATCTCTTGTGCAGGGATGATGAAGAGGAAGACGCAGATAAGTCATCGAAGTCGCTTCTGTCGTTCTTCTCTGCAACAAAGGAATCCAAACCGCAGAGGCACCGATTCTTTCTGGAGAGACACCTGGAGCCTATGACTGATTTATAGGAGGGATCAGCCCAACGTAACTGATATTAACTAGTTTTTATAGATCCACATCAATACTGCAGACAGATAGCAGAGAGAGTCCTCCAAACACAACCGTGTCCTTCAGACAGATATACCAAAATGGCATCCCTAATAACAAACGCAATTTTTTTTTTCTTCTCTTTTCTTGTGATTCAGTCTGCACTTGGAAGTTCTTTGTTTTGTTGCCTAAAAGCTTGTATGTTTTTTCCTTAATTGAGTTTGAGAAAAAGTCGAGGGGGGGAAAAAAAAAGTACAGCAGGTTTGAAGTTCTATTTCAGCTTCCATGTATAGATTGGATCAGAAATTACAAATTTAATGGTGATTTTTTTATTTTTTTTTATTACTCCTCCAACACTTTAAAATCAAGCCACCCTCACACTGTGGTAAAATGCACTTGTTACCACAACACATGGTAATCTGCAAAGGGTGTTGCTGTTCATTTTGAATGGCACTTTTAAAGCACTGTTACAACAGCAGGCAATGCACCTGCACTGCAACTCATTACAACGCACAATGCTCTGTGTTTGTGGTGCGTTGTGTTAAAAAAAAAGGGGGTCATGTTTGACTTTTTGTGTCAGGTTGGCTGCCAGGCCAAAATCAGCGGGCTGCCCCAAACTCGGTGCACCTTAAAGTGTAACTATATGCATTGATTTAACAGTTTACCAAAGCCTCAGGGAGGCTGCTGATTGTGATGGGCCAGTAGGATTGTGCAGGTGTGTTCATTTCATACCTGTATCGGTTGACCCCCCCCCCCCTTCTCGGGTGACTGGATCTCCTTTTTAAATTGGAAAAGTGCTGGATCCTGCACCTTTCTTAAGGAAACAATCTCACACACACTTTTAAACTACAAAAGGAACTCTGCTTTGTCCTCGTTAACTAGTTTATCAGGAAATCAATTTGTGTTTTTTTTTTTCCTCTGCTTCTGTAAAAGGAAGCCTTTAGGAACATTAAACTTATTATTTTGTAAATGCTTGTCGTGTTTTCATATTCTAAAAATGAGAGACTGGAGGCTAAAGCCTCGTACACACGATTGGATTTTCCGAAAACAAATGTGTGATTTAAGGGTTTTGTCGGAATATCCGAACGTTTGTACGCTCAATCGACAACAAATGTTTTATAGCATGCTTTAAAACGGTCCATCAACAAATGTGTCTTGTCGGATTGTTCCAATCGTGTGTACACAAGTCCGTCGGGGGAAAAAAATTCCAAAGTACAAACACGCATGCTTAGAACCAATGCTAACCATAGCACAACATTGCACAAAGGGTGCCGGTAAAGAACTGAAAAACCACGTAGTTTCGTGTATGTTGGCTGAAAAAGTTCTGCCGTCTGTATGCATACAAAGTTCATGGCCGACGTCCTTCGCACAAAATTCCCAGGATTTGTCCGATGGAAATCCGATCGTGTGTACAAGGCTTAAGAGACTGAAAGTAAAAAAGAAACTGCGCTACAGGTGTGAAACTAGGCAGATATATCAAATACCTAGAAACAAACAAGGGGAAAAAGCAGCAACTATTCTGAAAACTAACAGTGCATACAAATAAGAAAAAATATATAGTCGCGCTAACTTATGAGTATAAACATAAGCCCACCACTGAATGATTGAAAAAAATTTCAAAATCACCACAGTGATAAATTATGTAAGTGCTCAGTGAAGAACAATAACTAAACAGTGTAAACAAAACATATAAAATAATACAAACTTAATTAATAATATTATTACATGCTTGAATAGGACCCTTAAATAATCAAGTCTAAAGTCCATACAAAAAAACACCCGTGATCAAGTGTCCATACTAGATGAAAAAAGAAAAAAGAAAACAAAACAAAAACGATTCCAAATCTTCTTGTATTCGTGACTTTCACCACCACCAGTAAGAATTCCTGCTTACCAAAAAGCGATGGTCCCCTATGACGGAGGACCCCAAACAGCCTCAATTGATAATCAATAGGACTCCAAACTTCAGTGTATGTTGAGCCTCAATTTTTTTGGTAGCCAAAACGCTCATATACCATCATGCAGTACTCGATACGGAACATGGAAGGAAGGGAGGACACTAGATAGTGTAAAATCCTTGTCCTCTGGAGGCTACGATTTCCTCTTGTTCTGAAAGCCAGAAAACCCAATTATCGACTCTGTGGACGAGTTGTGGGGTGTACCAAGATGGCCGCGAGGCAACGTCACTTCAGCTGCGCATCGCGCATGCGCAATAGGATGAGTAGCGGCTATCTGATAACAGCTCTGTTTCAACGTTCGTTATTCCGGGCACCGGTCTTAGTTCCTTAAAGCGAGCCTTCGAAAGCGGCTGCCCTAAAAAGCCGAAGCAGACTCTAACGTGTATTTTTTTATTTAGTTTCCCAAGACCAAGAGTCTTGGTCTTGGGAAACTAAATAAAAAAAGCTGAAGTGACGTTGCCTCGCGGCCATCTTGGTACACCCCACAACTCGTCCACAGAGTTGATAATTGGGTTTTCTGGCTTTCAGAACAAGAGGAAATCGTAGCCTCCAGAGGACAAGGATTTTACACTATCTAGTGTCCTCCCTTCCTTCCATGTTCCGTATCGAGTACTGCATGATGGTATATGAGCGTTTTGGCTACCAAAAAAATTGAGGCTCAACATACACTGAAGTTTGGAGTCCTATTGATTATCAATTGAGGCTGTTTGGGGTCCTCCGTCATAGGGGACCATCGCTTTTTGGTAAGCAGGAATTCTTACTGGTGGTGGTGAAAGTCACGAATACAAGAAGATTTGGAATCGTTTTTGTTTTGTTTTTCTTTTTTCTTTTTTCTTTTTTCATCTAGTATGGACACTTGATCACGGGTGTTTTTTTGTATGGACTTTAGACTTGATTATTTAAGGGTCCTATTCAAGCATGTAATAATATTATTAATTAAGTTTGTATTATTTCATATGTTTTGTTTACACTGTTTAGTTATTGTTCTTCACTGAGCACTTACATAATTTATCACTGTGGTGATTTTGAAATTTTTTTCAATCATTCAGTGGTGGGCTTATGTTTATACTCATAAGTTAGCGCGACTATATATTTTTTCTTAAGAGACTGAAGCCCTGTACACACGATCAGTTTTACCGACGAAAACCGTCCGATAGATTTTTTTCATCGGACAAACCGATCGTGTATGGGCCCATCTGTCTTTTTTCCATCGGTTTTAAAAAAATAGAACAGGTTTTAAATTTTTCCGATGGATCCAAAACCGATAGCAAATTCCGATAGTCTATGGGCAAGTCCATCGGATAAAAAACCCACGCATGCTCAGAATCAAGTCGACGCATGCTCAGAAGCATTAAACTTAATTTTTCTCGGCTCATCGGAGTGTTTTACGTCACCGCGTTTGGAATGGTCGGTTTTTTGACTGATGGTGTGTAGGCAAGACTGATGGATTTGTCCATCGGACTAGAATCCATAGGAAATCCGATCGTGTGTACAGGGCTGAAGGCAAGGCCATACACAGTGTATTTTTTATTTTTTTCCTGCAACCCTGAGTTGCAGTTAAGATATTTGCACGATTCCCCCATCAACGCTGACAGGGGTATCCCTCCTGCCGAGACATTGCTTCCGGCAGAACTGGCTGAGATTTGTACATTTTTATACAATTTTCTTATTCAATTTCCTTTAGATTTACCTTCACCTATGTAGTGCAAGGGTCTGCCTGATTGCATACAAATTGAAAGTGTTTCAGTTTGACCTCATATTATATGGTTCTATCTAAAGGAAAATTGTATAATGAATGGTCAGCCTAAGGCTGGATTCTCCCCTTTTTGCTTGTTGCATTTTCAATTAAAGTCAATGAAAACATTGGAGTAGATTTACTAAAGCTGGTGTACTCAGAATCTAGTGCAGCCATGAATGGTAGCCATTCAGCCTCTAACTTAAGCTTGTTCAATTTAAGTTTTGGCAATAAAACCTGGAAGCTGATTGGTTTCTATGCAGAGTTGCACCAGATTTTGCACACTTCAATTTTAGTATAAACCCCCACTACATATGTTTTTAGATGCTTGTCAGTGCACGTCAATATGCCTCGATGTGTGTTATGCGTGTAGACATTGAGTGCATTGCAAATGTGCAATAATGCAGATGAAAACACTTTGATATATGCGTTTTTGATGGTGTTTCCATTGAAAATGCATTGGTGGGGAAGAACACCTAGGTGTGAAACCAGCCTGAAGTGACACTGGTATGGTTTTTTTCTTGTAATTTCCTGATCGTGATATATAATTAACACAAACAGGAGTCAGTTGCAATGCCTGCAACTTAAAATGGAACTTCAGTAATTTTTTTTCAACTTTCCATCTATTAAATCTTCTGCCCTTGTTTTAACTTTGGATAGTAACACTTTTTTTTTATTTTTTTTTCTGCCAGTAAATACCTTTTTATACAGCCCACTTCCTTTTTTTTTTTTTTTTTGTCTGGTAAATAGCCTAGGTTTATGACATCGTACACAGCTCTCTCTCTCAGGAAGGGAGTGGGGATGAGTCATAAGAGGGCCAATGAGAGCTGGAGGTGTGCCCCTTGTAAATCCAGGAAGTGAACAGGCAGCAGCTCAGCTGCCAACAGTTAATGGTTGCAGCCAGACTTGGTGGAGGGAGATTTCTGCAGCATATTTGGCAAGTACAGAATCTCATTATACATAAAATAATATGCAAAGTGATTGGCGGGAAGCTTCAGAATGACAAAGATGTTTTTATTACAAATTATGTGAGCAGACTGCAGTTCCTCTTTAAATATGTTGTGTAGATCAAAGAGGTACAAAGTGCTACTCCAGCCAAAATTTCACAAAGAAGGGTCAGAACCTTTTTTGTGAAGTTTTTACTGCTCTGCCCTGGATAATTACCCTTCTTGGCAACAAGAAGTAAGCCAAATCTTTGTAACAGGGATGTAGACCTTCATTAAAAAAAAAAACCTGACCAAAGTTGTATTTCTTCTCCATTTGACCTAAAGCTAGCGGGTTATTGCCATTTGTGTCCCCATTGAAGGCCTTTTATCTCACGTTTTATCCTGGTGACTACAGTCACTGCAACAGAAAGGGAAGAAAATCTTCCCAGTAAAAAAAAAAAACTGTCGAAGGTGGAAGTCTAATTAGTCTCCACTCACTCCAAAGCAAAGAATAATTTTCGGCTTGAGTTCCATGTTGCTCTAGCTCTGCAACTGTTCTATGTTATCCAGAATCGGGTCCGGACTAGGCAACTTCATAACAACATCATGTGATCCCAGGAGAGCTCCCTACAGATATACATTGAAAGGATTGATGTCAAATGTGTCGTCCATCTCTTCCCCCTCTGGAGATCCAAAAATGTGTGACTCCTTGTAAGCCCCTTGGTGTTGGTGCTCGTCTGGAGGAATGGGGTTTGGCATATGAGGATCCTTGGATCAGTGCTTTTATTTACAAATCTCTGGATATGTGACAGCTTTTTGAAATTCATATTTTGAGTGAATACAAATCCCCTTAAAGAAGACCGCAACAGCATTGGTTGAAACGCGTCGGGATTATTCATGTGGATGTTTATTTTTTTAATGCACTGTATTGTTTATCATTCTTAAATATTGATGGAATATTCTTTTAGACATGCCAGTAACCAGAGCTCATTTTTTTTAAATATCGATTAATAGTTTGTATATGACATTACTCTTTGTATCAAATGATTTTTTATTATACTCATCATCTTTTTTTTAATCAATATATTATGCCGCTTAAAAACCCCTTGGGGCAACTATCCCATTTTTTTTTTTCAATTTCTTTGGGGTGTGCGGCCTTTTGACTTCAATTCATGCGTTTTCCCATTTTGATACTTCATAACAACAATTCTGCATCAGACCTAATCCCATTTTTGGATACACACAAGCTTACAATAAAAGAAAACTCGGGGATTACACTTTAATATATAGATTTATTTTCTTTGTATGGTTGGGGGGTACATAACCAGGAAGAGTTTTGCTTCCCAACCAACAGCTTTGTTTCAAGAGCCCACATGCTGGTGAGAAGTTTAAAAATACTGCATTTATAAAGGGCAGAGTAAAATCATTGTAAAAGACACTTTATTAGTGTAGCAGTGTCATGAAAGATTAGAAGCTCTTTGGCTCAGCTTGTGCTTGCGTATCTTGTTTCTGCTGTAGCTTGATCACCTGCTGGTTATAACTTTGGTTATATGGGCACTTTAAAGGTTAGGTGTTAAGGGATGGAGGGAAAGGGTGGGGTGGGTAGCTTGTCAGAGGGAAAGGTGGTTAGCACGAGTAAGAAAGGTTGCTGTGCTTCTATTATGCCCCTATCCCACTGCCACTCCCTTCACCGTCTAAGTGGGCGTTTCTCTTCCACACAGCTCTTCTCATCCTTCTCTTATGTGGGATTTTGTGAGGATCCTGGGCACACATCTCTGGGTATCCCGATGAGCCCTCCTGGGCAGCATCTAGCTCAGCATGGGCGTGATCCTCTTGTAAAATATCCGCCCCCTCTTCCAGAGGGGTGATGCAGAAGCACTCCTCAGTTACTGCTGCAAAGGAGTGCCTCCAGATCGTGTCACACAGCTGTTCTCCCGATCCAAATTTCTGTAAGACAATTGCAGATCATTAAACGAGCATGAACCTTTTTCTAAGGGCATGTTAACCAGCGTCCTTGTTAAACTGCAGCCGCTTGTGTGTGCTGTAAGGAGAGAAGCACTGATGCATCTTAAATGACGCATGGCAGTGTTTTGTGACACTTCAGTAAAGGTACAGAAACTTTATTCACAATAAGTAGGTTGTGATGTACTGTATCCCAAAAAAATTGCGCTGAAATAAAAGCTAAGGGTACTCAGTGCTGATGTAGTTTTATGTCGGGTAAAAGCTAAGTTCACCGTTGGAACATGTTACACCTGTATTTTAGGGTATGTTCCAACCCTCCCTCTGTGACCGCATACAGAGGTTCCTCTCCCCCCTCAGCCACTGTCGCATTTAAAATTTGGTGCGGCCGTGCGAGGTTCCACCCATAGAACCGCGCCATTTATTAATTCACAGACCGCTGTAAATGATTAAGTCCTGTCCGCCACTGCGGCAAATGACTTGTATTTTTCAATAGAATACAAGTGTGCTGATCAGCACGCTACTAGTCCATTCACACGTCCTCTGGGTTTAATATTTAAAAATACAGTGCCTTGAAAAAGTATTCATACCCCATAAAAAAAAAAATCCACATTTTGTCATGTTACAAACAAAAACGTCAATGTTTTTTATTGGGATTTTATGTGATGGCCCAACACAAAGTGGCACATAATTGTGAAGTGGAAGGAAAATTATAAATGGTATTTCAATTTTTTTGTTTTTTTACAAATCTCTCAAAAGTGTGATTTGTATTTAGCCCCCCTTTTCTCTGTTACCCCAAACTAAAATCTAGTGGAACCAAATAGTCTTCAGAAGTCACCTAATTAGTAAATGGAATCAACCTGTGTGTAATTAAATTTTAGTATAAATACAGCTGTTCTGTGAAGCCCTCAGAGGTTAATTAGAGACCCTTAGTGAAAAAACAGCATCTTGAAGGCCAAGGAATACACCAGACAGGTCAGGGATAAAATTGTGGAAAAATATAAAGCAGGTTTGGGTTATAAAAAAAAATAAAAACCTGAGCTTTGAACATCACACGGAGCATTGTTCAATCCATCATCCGAAAACGCAAAGAGTACGGTACAACTGCGAACCTACCAAGACATGGCCGTCCACCTAAACTGACGGGTCGGGCAAGGAGAACATTAATCAGAGATGCAGCCCATGGTAACTCTGTAGGAGCTGCAGAGATCCACGGCTCAGGTGGGAGAATCTGTCCACAGGCCAACTATTAGTCATGCACCACACAAATTGGCCTTTTATGGAAGAGTGGCAAGAAGAAAGCCATAAGAAGTCCCATTTACAGTTTGCGAGAAGCCATGTAGGGGGACACAGCAAACGTGAAAGAAGGTGCTCTGGTCAGATGAGACCAAAATTGAACTTTTTAGGCTAAGAGCAAAATGCTATGTGTGGCGGAAACACTGCACATCACCCTGAACACACCATCCCCACCGTGAAACATGGTGGTGGCAGCATCATGTTGTGGGGATGCTTTTCTTCAGCAGGGACAGGAAAGCTGGTCAGATTTGATGGGAAGATGGATGGAGCCAAATACAAAGCAATCTTAGAAGAAAATCTGTTAGAGTCTGCAAAAGACTTGAGACTGGGACGGAGGTTCTCCTTCCTGCAAGACAACGACCCCAAACATACAGCCAGAGCTACAATGGAATGTTTTAGATCAAAAGCATATTCATGTGTTAGAATGGCCCGGTCAAAGTCCAGACCTAAATCCAGTTAAGGGTTTTTGGCAAGACTTGAAAATTTCTGTTCACAGACATTCTCCATCCAAACTGACAGAACTTGAGATATTTTGCAAAGAAGAATGGGCAAAAATGTCACTCTCTAGATGTGCAAAGCTGGTAGAGACATCCCCAAAAAGACTTGCCGCTGTAATTGCAGTGAAAGGCGGTTCTACAAAGTATTGACTCAGGGGGGCTGAATACAAATGTACACCACACTTTCCACATATTTATTTGTAAAATAAAATTGAAAACCATTTTTCTTCCACTTCACAATTATGTGCCACTTTGTGTTGGTCTATCACAGAAAATCCCAATAAAATACATTGACGTTTTTGGTTGTAACATAAAAAATGTGGAAAATTTCAAGGGGTATGAATACTTTTTTAAGGCAGATGGTGGATGTAAACCCTCACATATGCCCAGTGAAGTGACTGGCCTCAGATGATACACAGAGATGAAACAAATCCTCCTACATAACTTGAACCTGTCTATCTGCTAATAACACTATAAGCTAATGCCACTAAACATGTAAAGTGCAGAAGGTGGGGCAGTCAGAGACCCTTCACATTGATGGGATAAAAGGGTCTTGTAAGCCATTATTCGCAGAAGGTAAGAGGATCAATGTACCATTCTACCCTCCCCCATCTTGGGATAATTGAATCTTCACTAAAGGATTTCTGTAGTATAATTGGATGATACAAACCTTGTATACGATTTGGGTAAAAGCAATGAAATCCCACTGCAGCTACTGTCAATACACGTCCACTAATTCCCCTGCCTCATTCATCCTCTTATTTTTATTTATTTTAAAGGGACATTGCATGTGTTATCAGTGAGCTCATATGTTTAAGCTGATTCAGCTTTAGACCTATTATTTAACATGTCAATGCACAGCTAAGTAAAACAGGAGCCCTTATGACACGCTATGTAATGTAGTGACAGATTTGCTTCAAGAAAAGATTAACCACTTCAGCTCTGGAACGTTTTACCCCCCTTCATGACCAGGTAGTAGCACTGTGCTACTTTAACTGGTAAGCTCGCAGTCATGCAGTGCTGTACCCGAACAAAATCTATATCATGTTTTTCACACAAATAGAGCTTTATTTTGATGGTAAAGTTTATCTGGGAAATATCCGATTGGGGGATCAGGAAGGAATTTTTTTCCCCTACTGTAGCAAATTGGATCACGCTCTACTGGGGTTTTTTTTTTTTGCCTTCCTCCTGGGTCAACTGTTGGTGTAGAATTGGGTATATGGGATTGTACGATATTTTTATTTTTTTATTTTTATTTTTTGTGGTTGAACTAGATGGACTTGTGTCTTTTTTCAACCTGACTATCTATTTGATCACCCCTGGTTTTTTTTTTTGCGATCTAAAAAAATTAATACAGTGATCAGTGATAATACTATACACTGTCACTGTACTTACTAATGACACTGGCTGGGAAGGGTGTGATGGAGTTGATAAAATGACTGTTATGTCTGTTATCCCTCTCTTTTAACCACTCAAATATTATTTTCTTTTCTTCTTTATTATTTGTATTGTTTCTTTTCTTTCTTGTTGCGGTGTGTGTGTGTGTGTGTTATATAAATATAAAAAATAAATATATATATATATATACACACACACACATACACACAGTGGTTACGGAAGGTATTCAAACCTCCTTAAATTTTTCACTCTTGTTATATTGCAGCCATTTGGTAAAATCATTTAAGTTCATTTTTTTTTCTCATTAATGTACACACAGCACCCCATATTGACAGAAAAACACAGAATTGTTGAAATGTTTGCAGGTTTATTAAAAAAGAAAAACTGAAATATCACATGGTCCTAAGTATTCAGACCCTTTGCTCAGTATTTAGTATTTGCACCCTTTTGATCTAATACAGCCATGAGTCTTTTTGGGAAAGATGCAACAAGTTTTTCACACCTGGATTTGGGGATCCTCTGCCATTCCTCCTTGCAGATCCTCTCCAGTTCTGTCAGGTTGGATGGTAAACGTTGGTGGACGGCCATTTTTAGGTCTCTCCAGAGATGCTCAACTGGGTTTAAGTCAGGGCTCTGGCTGGGCCATTCAAGAACAGTCACGGAGTTGTTGTGAAGCCAGTCCTTCGTTATTTTAGCTGTGTGCTTATGGTCATTGTCTTGTTGGAAGGTAAGCCTTCAGCCCAGTTTGAGGTTCTGAGCACTCTGGAGAAGGTTTTCATCAAGGATATCCCTGTACTTGGCCGCATTCATCTTTCCCTCAATTGCAACCAGTCCTCCTGTCCCTGCAGCTGAAAAACACCCCCACAGCATGATGCTTCCACCACCATGCTTCACTGTTGGGACTGTATTGGAAAGGTGATGAGCAGTGCCTGGTTTTCTCCACACAAACCGCTTAGAATTAAGGCCAAAAAGTTCTATCTTGGTCTCATCAGACCAGAGAATCTTATTTCTCACCATCTTGGAGTCCTTCAGGTGTTTTTTTTTTTTTTTAAGCAAACTCCATGCGGCCTTTCATGTGTCTTGCACTGAGGAGAGGCTTCCGTCGGGCCACTCTGCCATAAAGCCTCGACTGGTGGAGGGCTGCAGTGATGGTTGATTTTCTACAACTTTCTCCCATCTCCCGACTGCATCTCTGGAGCTCAGCCACAGTGATCTTTGGGTTCTTCTTTACCCCTCTCACCAAGGCTCTTCTCCCCGATAGCTCAGTTTGGCCGGACGGCCAGCTCTAGGAAGGGTTCTGGTTGTCCCAAACGTCTTCCATTTAAGGATTATGGAGGCCACAGCAGAAATTCTTTTGTAACCTTGGCCAGATCTGTGCCTTGCCACAATTCTGTCTCTGAGCTCTTCAGGCAGTTCCTTTGACCTCATGATTCTCATTTGCTCTGACATGCACTGTGAGCTGTAAGGTCTTATATAGACAGGTGTGTGGCTTTCCTAATCAAGTCCAATCAGTATAATCAAACACAGCTGGACTCAAATGAAGGTGTAGATAGAACCATCTCAAGGATGATCAGAAGAAATGGACAGCACCTGAGTTAAATATATGAGTGTCACAGCAAAGGGTCTGAATACTTGGGACCATGTGATATTTCAGTTTTTCTTTTTTAATAAATCTGCAAAAATGTCAACAATTCTGTGTTTTTCTGTCAATATGGGGTGCTGTGTGTACATTAATGAGGGAAAAAAAATTCACTTAAATGATTTTAGCAAATGGCTGCAATATAACAAAGAGTAAAATTTACGGGGGTCTGAATACTTTCCGTACCCACTGTGTGTGTGTGTGTATATATATAAAAAATGTGTGTGTTTTAGTAATCTTATAACAAGACAGCAGTAAGTTTAGTTAAATGAGAAACAGATGTTTTCTTCACTCCGTACTCCTTTTACCCCCTCCTTTCTGCCCCTCCCATCGTGTACTAAAATATGGCGCTAAGCTAAGGAATGTGGATACCTCGTGGCAAAACAGATGTCATCAGGAAAAGGGCCATATACAGATGAACCAATAATATACTCACACATATGATGACGTTTGCTTATGTCCCTTTGTTTATATAAGGGGCTGTGACCTTGAATAAACGCTGGTTGATGAAAAAGAGCTCATACTGACTGGTGTGTCTCAGTGTAATCCTTTTTGCATGCATGCATTCACATCACTTTGAATTTGGGTCAGAGGCAGAATAGAACATACATCCTGGAATTGGACCAGGGATAAATCTATTACAAGGGTTTAACATCTAGGGCGATCAAGGGGTTAAAAGTGTGTCTAAGGTCCCTTTCACACAGGCGATCAGTTTTTCAAACGGACATCAATGCATCTCTATGGAAAAATAGACAGTAAACAGATGATCGTCTATGGAATATCAGTTCATTAACATCTGATTTTAAACTGATCAAAGCTTTATTTTTCTTCCGTTAAAAAACCGGATCAGATGAAAAACGCATGAAAACTTTGAAAAGACGTGACTGAACTGATGAAATGAATGGTCTGCATGTGTAAAAGGGGCCTTACTGTGTAATGTGTGTAAAGTGTGCTGCTTTTTACTAAAGATCGCCAAGTTTCACATCCCTTCTTAGCAGGGATGAGAAACTGACAGATCATTTCTGGTGTACAGAGCCCTGTATTATTTACCAACCCAGAACTCTGGGCTGTCATAGCACACAGGCCGTCAGCAGGTCCCCCATGTGAATCATTGACCAGGGCTTGCTGACTGTATAATCACAGCAGGGGAGGGACGAGCATGAATGCGCCCTAAGCCTTGAAATAGGCAACAACGTATGGGTGCGCCGCTTTGCCTGCAGCCGCTTCTCACCCGCATTACATTGCGGGTGGGCGGCAAGTGGTTAACCACTTCCCTATAGCAGAATGATGGCCGGGCGGTGGTTTCCGTTATCCTGCCTGGACGTCATATGATGTATTTCAGTATAACAGCCCGTAGGCAGTAGTGTATTTAGGTTTTGTGCTGCTCTAGGCCTGACTAAACTCGCGCACCCCCTAATTTAAATATGACCCACCCCTTCCTGTCAAGGCCACACCCCTTTCTGTTTAAGACCCGCCCTCAAATTTTCTAGTGGGGACACTAGTTCGGAGGGCCTGGGGGGGAGGGCAATGAGTTCCCTTAATTTGCATAGATTTCCTCTCACTTCCTGTTTTGGCTATGGGGCAGGAAGTGAAGGAAAATCTCTGCAATGGGACAGGGATGGTAAAAAATAAACTGACGGGGGCTATAACCCTCCCTTAAAAAAAAAAGTGTTATCTATAGTTCTATTTTAAGCACAAATTTATGGTAATTTTATGGAGAGGACTAAGAAGATATAACTATGCCAATGGTGCAGCAGAAAACATATAGCACAGTGAGGAAGGTTTGTGGTCCAGGACGATAGGACAGTAAAAATTAGAAGCCGCGCTCCCCCACAGTTGCGGAATTACGGCCGCCCGCATACCGGAAGCAGTGCGGCCGCTTTATGGGTGCGCTAGACTAATTTGCCTCTCAGCCCAGTCTGCCCCATAAGATTGGGGCTGCACTTATGCCCCATACACACGATTGGAGTTTCCACAGCAAAAGTCCCATATGAGATTTTGAACGGAAATTCCGACCGTGTGTATGCTCCATCGGTCTTTTGCTGTCGGAATTTCTGCCAACAAAAGATTGAGAGCTGGTTCTCAATTTTTCAGACGGAAAAACTTCTGATCGGAAAATCCGATCATCTGTAGCAATTCAGACGCATGCTCGGAAGCATTGAACTTCATTTTCTTGGCTCGTCGTAGTGTTGTACGTCACCGCGTTCTTGTAGGTCGAAAGTTCCGAGAACTTGTGTGACCGTGTGTATGTAAGCCAAGCTTGAGCGGAATTCCGTTGGAAAAACCATCCAAGATTTTTCAGACGAAAACTCTGATCGTGTGTACAGGGCATAACCGTGTAGAGCAAGCCGGCGGGGACTCTTTCCGTGCTGCCCCCCTGCAAAGTGCTGCCCTAGGCCTGGGCCTTGTTGGCCTAGGTCAGGTTACAGCATTGCCCGTAGGGGCGCGCAGCGCGGCGATTGGTGGTGCGGCGTGTCAGGGTGTCGCGATTGGTGGAGAGCCAATCAGCGGGCTCTCCTGACGGGGGTCTGCGCTGATTGATTATCAGCACAGCCTCCCGCGGATGCCCACACTGGACCACCAGGGATGCCCACCAGTTATTATTATTATTATTATTATACAGGATTTATATAACGCCGACAGTTTGCGCAGCGCTTTATAACCTCAGGGAAGACAGTACAGTTGCAATACAATTCAATACAGGACGGATCAGAGGGCCCTGCTCATTAGATATGTATGCCACCATGGACCACCAGGGATGACAGTCAGTGCCCAGACAGATGCCAATCAGTGCCCATCAGTAATGCCTCCCAGTGCCATCTATTATTGCAGCCTTTCCGTGCCCATCACTGTCGCCTGAGTGCCCATCAGTGCCACTTATGACTGCCCACCAGTGCCGCCTATCAGTGCTGCATATCAGTCCCCGTCAATGAAGGAGAAAACGTACTTATTTACAAAATGTATACCAGAAACAAAGAAAACTATTTTAGTTTTTCAAAATTTTTGGTATTTTTTTTTTTTTTTACTTGATTAGCAAAAAAAACAAACGTAGAGGTGATCAAATACCACCAAAAGAAAGCCCTATTTGTGGGAAAAAAATGATAAAAATTTAGTTTGGGTACAGTGTAGCATGACCGCGCAATTGTCATTTAAAAAGTGACATCGCAGAAAGCAGAAAATTGGCTTGGGCAGGAAGGAGGGGAAGAGGGGAAGTGCCTGGTATTGAAGTGGTTAAACGAAAATGAAGATTGAATAGCGCACTCACCTGACTGTAAGTTATACAGCCTTTGCTGCAGTTGCTTTCAGTGCTTGTGTATCCAGAGCATATTAAATCTTCTTTACATGCATCAAACCTGTGAAGACAATGTTAGTACAGTTATGTTTATGCATACAGTTAGGTAGATAAAGCTTTTAAAATAAATGTTCAGTGAACATATTAAAGTGGATTCCAGTCGTTTTTGTGCTTATTAAAAGTCAGCAGCTACAAAAAGTGTCCCACGGTCCAGCAATGCAGCCGTCCGAACCCTTGGTTCTCTCCCTTGCCTCTCCCTGGCGCCGGCATCTTAAGTGTGGGCACCTGGCTGTGACAGCTTGCAGCTTCAAGCCTTCTGTGTTTACAAGGGGCAGTTTTGCTCTTAGCAGCTCCTGGAACTAACAGATCCCTGCATGCATGCACGGCGGGAACAGAACTCCAGAAGTCCTCTGCAATGCGAGACAGACACAGAGAGGTACTAGAGCTGGACCAGGTAGGAGAAAGAGAGGAAGCTTGGGCGGGGGGGGGGGTGTTCCACACTGCGCATAGTGCACCCCTAAACCCTGCACTCTGTACATAGGGCACCACTGAACCCTGCACTCTGTACATAGCGCATCACTGCACTCTACACTCTGTACATAGCGCACCACTAAACTCTGCACTCTGTACATGGCGCAACACTAAACTCTGCACTCTGTACATAGCGCATCACTGAACTCTGTACATAGCGCACCACTGAACCCTGCACTCTGTACATAGCGCACCACTAAACTCTGCACTCTGTACATAGCGCACCACTAAACTCTGCACTCTGTACAAAGCGCACCACTGAACCCTGCACTCTGTACATAGCGCACCACTGAACCCTGCACTCTGACCATAGCGCATCACTGAACCCTGCACTCTGTACATAGCGCACCACTGAACCCTGCACTCGGTATGTAACGCAATCCTAAACCCTGCATTCTGTGCGTAGCACACTCTTAAACTCTGCACGTAGCACACCCCAGATACAACTGGCCCTTTGAAGGCAACCATACTGCTGATGGTTGCCAGAAAAGAAGTTTGACACCCCTGATCTACTAGGCACAAGGAGCTTCATTATAGATTATGCCCTCTGGTGCCTACACATAAAGACTATCTAAGATGCCCATTTTTATCAAATAGATACCATAAAATCCCAATTTCTGACGAGGCCGGTAAAATATTTAAAGGGTACCTCCTGGGCTCATTGGCATTATTAAAAATGAGAAGCTGCCACTTTGTCCATTCTCTTGAACGCCCCTTCTCTTTCCAGCTGATACTCACCTCCCCTGCACCCCCCCCCCCCCCCCGCTGCTACATTAATCTGAGGGAGCCCTTGGAAATACCCAATGTCCTGGGTCTATGGCAGCATTTGACCTTCTTTTATTCCTCCCAGGATGCAGTGCTTGAGTCTGAGCAGGCCTGAATACTGTCGCATGGGGGGAAGGGAGCAGGTTGTTAATCCTGTGTAAGCTCTGATACAGAACCCTGCATTGCAGAATGATGCACGGCTGTCTTCTCTCAGTGCCGCTATGCCATGATCCCTGAAGCTGTTTACCTAAAGAGGAACTACACTGCATCTGAGCACCACAAACCAAAAGTGCTATTTAATTAATTTTAATGTTCAAAGCAAAGTCCCCCATCCATCCGTGTCTCTATGCTTAATTGTGCTGAGAGATCACTTTGAAAAACACCCCCTAGCATTTCTGACTGTGGCCATCTTGAGTAAGGGATGGTGACTCATGCAGCATTTACTCGCTGGAATCCATCTTCCCTTAGCCCAGGCATGCATGCAGGAGGGTGTGCTTAGCTGAAAAAACTTCTCCACTCCCCTCCTAAAGACTCCTGTGATGTATGACAGCATTTGCCTAGGCCTGAAAACCAGAAAAAAAAACTGGATAAATGTAAAATAAAAAAATACAAACTGGTTGTGACAGGGGTTACTTGGGGCACAGGGTGAATGAGAACCCCAGTATGATCTGTGCTAATCAGATTCAATGCTGTATATACATTGTTGTGACAGGGGTCACGTTGGGCACAGGGTGAGCAAGGAAATAATGGACATTGAGAATATGTATTGGATTGTTTTTAAATGGGTCTGTAATATTATTCCCCAATATTTCCCAGGATCTGTAAATAGTTGTTCTGTTGATCCTGAACTCAACAGGTTAAATTAAGAGATGCTGATATGTTCCCTGTCTGCTTGTGTAATGGTAATGAACCTCACTTATGCTACAGAGCCTTTCATTGGGAAATGTGTATTGAGAGCCGTTATGTATCTATTGTGGCTTGTGGAAATTAAGCCTGTAATTATAGGTATTGTCCTCTGGTAGCCAGACAGGCTGGAGGAACACAAAAGGTCTTGCATAATCCTTTAAACTGAAATGTGGATTGGATGGGGATTGGGAGACAGAAAGGTTATGTGTCTGAGCCATTCACTGTAGTTAATTGGCTCATGTAAATTGGGTCTGGTCAGAGGTGTATGATGAGAGGAGGGTCAGAAGCTTCTCTCTGTGGATATAAAAGTTGTAATGTTTTGCAATAATAAAGCAGTTCATTTTGGAAAGATACAGAGTGCGTCTCGTTCTTTTGGAAGGATTAATTCCTATGGGAAGTGGTCATCTGACTGTGGAGGATCGGCAGTGAATTTGTGTCCAGGAGAGGGAATATCTTTAAACGGCGTTGAACCCCTTTCATATTTGGGGTGTCGTTACACTGGTGCTCTTGGCGGGGATGTACGGTTCCTCAATACTTTTATCATTGACAGATATGAGCCGGCAACTAGGTGGACTCAAACGTTGAGAATCTTTATTGGCTACACAAGTACATCCAGTAAAACAATACTAATGTGGTTTGTCTGCTGTGGCTTTACTCATCGCTTCATTGCTATGTAAGGCCACAGCGGTTCCTTGCAGTGGTAGGTTTACAAGTTTTCCTTTGTAGCACATAGTCATCTTTCCTTTACTTCTCCAATGTTCTTTTCAGCAGCAAAAGAAACATCCGGTACTTCAATATATGAAGGAGCATGTGACTCGCTCCATGTGACAGTGCTGGGCCAATTAGCTCTGTCATAGGGGAGCCCATAACACTCTGTAAGCTACTACGCCAGCTACTCCCAGCCAAAATAAGCAGAGGAGGAGCAAAAGATGGGTAGTTTAATAGAAAATGCCCACCTACATAGGGTGCTTCCGTCATGTCACACTCACAAGGTGGCATACATTTTGTTAGAGTACACAAAACAGCTATATTAATTGTGCTTAGGGAAAACAGGTGTATAGGTGCTACAACCTTCCCACATAACAGCTCTGCCCGGTACTCAGACCTCAAGGCTGTGACACCTCCAACGTGCCAGAAGAAGAAAAAGGATTGGTTGGCACTCAGGATGACATGACAAAAACAACCTACACGTTTTGGATATTAGTCCTTAGTCATGACTAAGGACTAACGTCCGAAACGCGTATACAGTTTTTACAGCGTTGTACATGTCTTTTCAATAAAGGAATACTAATTTTTTTGGATGTCATCTTGAGTGCCAACCATCCCTTTCCATATCAATTGTGTTTACATCTCCTCTACATTAATAGCAGACCACAAGTGTATTCTTACCATTGGTCACAAAATCTGTCACAGAGGGGCAGCTCGTGTATCCCAGCGAGCGATCCAGGCAGACCCCACTTGGCGATGTGCGGGGAGCAGAGATACATACATTGCACACGGCTCACGTATTCTTCACACCTTGGAAAAATGAAGGGCAAAGTTTTGGTTGGGTTGTGTTCACCGGAAAGGAACTGTAATTGTCTTTAGTAACTAATTGGATTTTCTTCTGTGCTGCAGTTGAAGAACAAATAGGATCTGGTTTGATTTAGACCAGTCTTTCTCCACCAGGGTTCCCCCAGAGGTTGCTTGGGGTTCCTGGAGCATTGAGCAATTTCTGCTTCTTAGATAAATAATCACTGACAGTATTGATCTCTTTAGCTATCTGTAAGAGGGGATTCTTCCCAATAATCACAAATGTAAGGAGTTGTTCCTCCAAGTGACGATAGCACTAATGTACATTAGCTGTAGATGGACTACTTATTTGCAGTGTTTCCTTGAGACCAGAAAGTTTTTTCAAGAGTTTTTCCCATGCTAAAAAGATTGAGAGAGGCTGATTTTGTGTCAGGAGCGTATGCGCTCCTGCTCCGCTATAGCTTCTGGTTCCAGCATCCTGGTTATGGCTGTGGTATTCTCCTTGTCTGTCTGTTCACCTGCAAGGTGATTGATTGTGACCAGGCTATGGGTGGAGACCAAACCTGATATAAGCTAGCCAAGCATGCAGTCTCATGCTTGTGATTAGGGATGAGCTCTGGCGTGTTCGCACACTCCATGTGAAGAGCCCGCCAGGAAGTCAGCATGGCGCTGCGCTAATCACAGGCAGGGAGATATGTCCCGATGCGCGGCTGCAGAGATCGGGACATGTCTCCCTGCCTGTGATTAGCGCAGCGCCGTGCCGACTTCCTGGCGGGCTCTGCACATGGAGTGTGCGAACACGCCGGAGCCATTGCTGCTTGTGATAGTGTGTGAAAAAATTTGATCAAGCTGCCTTTTTGTCTGTCCTGTCCTGTCCTGCTCTGCTGGATTTTATTTCCCTGTCTATGACCTTGGATCGGATATCAACTATTCTCTGAACTCTGCCTGCCTTTTACTTGGACTATCCTTCAACCACTTTGCCTCTCTGCCAACCGCAAGTACCTGTTTGCTTTGCTGTTTGCTTTGCTCAGTTTGCACCTGCCCTGGCGTGGTGGCCAAGCACTATAGCATTTTGAATAAAATCTGGGGGCAACCAAGTATCGGTTGGCCTGCTTGCCTTATTGGAAAGGGGGCTGCTTAGGTGAGGAACACAGCTATAAGGTCTGACCACCTGCGTTAGGAGTAAATGCGACATCTAGACAATTGAAAATAAATACTCTTTTGGACAATAGGATAAATTATATTCTTAGGAAATAATCACCTGGGACTGAGGGTTCCACATCCTTCCCATGGGTAAGGGGCAAATGGTGGGGCATTTATGTGTTTCTGAGAGCAGCATGAATCTGGAAACAAAAGGAAAAACATTATATGATGGAGGCTATAATTTTCTTCCCTCTACTTAAAAGTGTATTGGGATTTGTGTGTATATGTGTTTAAGGGAATTCCTCTCACTGCCTGTAGAAGTGACAGGGGATTGGGCAGTGAGGGGAAGTTTCCCCAAAAGGAACACAGCAAGCAGTAAAAACCTGACTGAGCTTATAACCCAACCCTTTACAGCCAGGTGTCTGTGAAACCTAGAGTTTATCCAGAGGTTGCTAGGGGTTCTTGAGCAACGACCACTGACCCGGGGGGGGGGCAACAGGGCAATTGCCCCCCCCGAAACAATGATGTCACGCTTGCTCTGCGGCTGCCGCTGCCTCTGTCTGCCCGAGTCTCTCACATCAGCCGATCAGCGGCGCCGAGAGAGAGACTCGCTAATGTAGTAAAGTTACGCCACACTGACTCACTGACTGACCAGGATACCAGGAGTGCAAGAGGAGGTGGGTGGAGCCTCTTCCCTGCACTCGTTGCTAACGCCTGGGCCGTGTGGTGTCTAGCAACGAGTGACGTCAGTGAGTCACGTCGGGTCAGAGCCGACGTGATGGTGACAGCAGCTCTGCTGGACTGAAGCCTCAAATAGGGAGGGGAACAGTTGCAGTTTAGTCTGTACTCTGTGTTAGAGTAGAGACTGGCTGTGTGTGTCGTTCCAACCTAACTGCACAGTGCACTAACATGTCCAGCCAGCGTCGTGTCCACAGTCAGTGGTGACAGAGCGCCAGTATTCTTCATTCTCCGCGGCTGCGCCTGACTATGTTGGCCCCACCCACCGGCACCTGCTCCCTCCATCTTCTCCACACTACAGGCCTCCGCCGCCCCTGAGTTAGTGTTGACTCCACCCACCTCCTCCATCTTCTCCACCTTGCGCAGTCTGCACTGAGACTGTGCAGGCAGCAGAGAGATTACATCATCTCTCTGCTGCCTGACTCCAGGACACAGGAAGTGTCAATCCCCATTCCCCACCTAAGCAGGAAAGTGACAATCTGCAACGTGTGGCAGGTGATGTGGCAAGTGGACAATCCGCAATGTGTGGCAAGTGGACAATCCGCAACGTGTGGCAGGTGACGGTGGCAAGTGACACACTCGGGGCTCCCACTGATTCTGCATTATGGTGAGTTGAACTATTTCATTTTATATAACGATGTAATAATAGAAATAATGCGCTTCAATCATCCTGAGGCCAAAACAAACATGGTGCCATGATGATTGAAGCGTTAACACCAGCCATTTCCCAAATAAATTGCCCACAAAAAATCGTATTTTCTGGCAATGCCCCTCCCGAGACTAGACTCTGGATCCGCCCCTGCACTGACCACAAGTGTAATGGGGTCCTTCTACACCGACCCAATATAAGGGAGGCATTCTCCACTGACCACTAATGCAATGGAGCACTTCACTGACCACCAGGTAAGGGGACACTACAGTGACCACCAATGTAAGAAGGCACTTTTTGCTTGCTACCAGTGTAAAGTAACCCTACAATATGACTGTATGCCTTTTTTTTTTTTGGCCATTCTTATTACTGAGAAAAATGTTGCCTTCTGAAGCAGCCCTGGGTGTCAAATATACTAAGGCACCATTGGCGTTTAGCTGGGATTGACAGCTGTGTGTGAATAGCTGCAGCCACTGAACTCCTACACTGCAACGACAGGCTGGGGGCACCTCCAGTAATAGTGGCTGGGTGCACCCTGCCAAACATGCCTAGTGTAGCTCATGGTATCCTCTGAAAAAATTGAGTGCATGCAGAGACCTACCGTATATATACGGTAGATAATTATTTTTTTTTTATGTTGAACTCCATCCACATAACAAAATAACATTGTAGACACGTTTAGGTTTAAAATGTACATATTTTTTTTTTTTTAATAAAATTGTGAATATTAATTTATAAGAATAGCTTGCTATGTATAAAAATAATTTTAAATTGATGCAATTAATTATTATGATAAAAAAAATAAGGATTTAAAATCTAGACCAATTAGTCTTAGGTAATATGTAAAGAAGAAAATAGAATAAAACCTTGGATGGATGTAAACACCAAGAGTGCTACAATTGTCTCCATGACAATGTGGAGTGCAGGAGATGGAGATGAAAAAGGGTGCTTTTGTAAATGTCCATCCATCCACAAAGCTACAAGCTAGGATGTTGGGATTATTCTTGAGGTAGTTAATTTAACCACTTCAATACCGGGCATTTTCAACCCCTTCCTGCCCAGACCAATTTTTAGTCTTCAGCGCTGTCGCATTTTGAATGACAATTGCGCGGTCATGCAACACTGTACCCAAATGAATTTTTAATTTTTTTCCCCCCCACAAATAGAGTATTATTTTGGTGGCATTTGATCACCTCTGCGGTTTTTATTTTTTGCACTATAAACAAAAGAAGAGTAACAATTTTGAAAAAAAACACAATATTTTTTACTTTTTGCTATAATAAATATCACAATTAAAAAAAACAAAACGTATTTTTCCTCAGTTTAGACCGATATATTTTCTTCTAAATATTTTTGGTAAAAAAATAAATAAGCGTGTATTGGTTGGTTTGCGCAAAAGTTATAGGGTTTACAATATAGGGCATGGATATGCAATTAGCGGACCTCCAGCTGTTGCCAAACTACAAGTCCCATGAGGCATAGCGAGACTCTGACAGCAGCAAGCATGACACCCAGAGGCAGAGGCATGATGGGACTTGTAGTTTTGCAACAGCTGGAGGTCCGCTAATTGCATATCCATGATATAGGGGATAGATTTATGTCATTTTTATTTATTTGAATTTTTTTACTAGTAATGGCGGCGATCTGCGATTTTTTTTATTGTGACTGCGACATTGCAATGGACATATCGGACACTTTTGACACATTTTTGGGACCATTCACATTTACACAGTGATCAGTGCTATAAAAATGCTTTGATTACTGTATAAATGTGACTGGCAGGGAAGGGGTTAACACTAGGGGAGGATCAAGAGGTTAAATGTGTTCCCTAGGGAGTGATTCTAACTGTGGGGGGAGGGGACTGACTGGGGGAGGTGACCGATCGGTGTCCCTATGTACAAGGAAGACACCATCGGTCTCCTCTCCCTGACAGGATGTGGATCTGTGTGTTTACACACAGATCCACGTCCCTGGCTCTGTAACTGCCGATTGCGGGTGCCTGGCGGATATCGCGCGTCGGCACCCGAGTGACGTGGCAGGCGCGCGCCCCCTAGCAGCCGGGAGGCCCGAGGACATCATATGACGGCCGCCCAGGATGGCAGAGCCACCTTGCGGCCGTCATTTTAATATGCGCGGGATGGGAAGTACAAATTAGGTGTAAGATACATTGTTCTGAAGTGGTGGAAGGCAATTTACAACAATATGAGTGAAGTTGGTGATGCTTTGGTCTGTCTACAAGTCATGAATAAGATGGTGCCTTTTGAAAATCAAGGAAGTCAGGAAGTTAAAAGTCAGAATGAAGATGGAGAAGACCAGTCTTCAAGGCTACGATGCTTTATGGAAAAGGAAGTGGGTTGAAAAAGTATGGATGAAGATGGGTGTTGAAAATAAAGGAGGCTACAATTTAGGTTGGATAGGTTACTTGCGCTGTTGGAGAAAGTTAGCCATTGAGTGTTACGATGGAGGAAGGCAGTGTACAAGGTAACAAATCAGGAGGTGAAGGAACCAGTCTACAAGATAAAAAGTCAGGAATGAGATGCTAGCTAGCTGTTTAACAGAGTCCAACCTATCAGGACGCATCAGAGTGGAGATACCATGTTTAAGTGGAGAAAAACTACAGGTCATGATGGAAAAGGAGCCAGTCTAGAAGGCAACAAGCCAGTAAAGAGCTGGTGGTTTGTGACCGAGGAATCCAATCTACAAATGTAGCACGACCCCCGTAGGAGCTGCTGGTTATGTTTTGGTCCTGCCGTTACCCCACAGTTCAACGTATCAAAACTTGCTTGGCTCTAAATTGGGCAATGTGCCCACAGATGCATGCACCAGTCACTTAGTCTTTTTCCAATGCTTTTATTAAACACAACTTGCAGCAGTAGAGGGATGGAGGGTTAGGGGAATTTAGATACCTTGTGTAGATCACTGAGGAACTTGAGATCCTGGAGACAAGTACACTTGCTGTCACCGGATCTTGCTCACCCGGATAGGCCTCTCTCACCGGCCTAGCAGCCAGAATGATGCACGGACAAAAGTCTCTGCCACAGACTTGATGATAGTAATAACTGTTGAACAATCCTCTGCCACAGGATTTGGAAATCAGTAATTGCTTGAGCGAACACAGCTACAGAGTACCAAAGTCCTTTAAGCCATCCGGCAGTACTGTGAGGTAGATTGGTTAGGATGCATCCTCCAATTGAGTCACCAGGCTCTTTTTGAGATACCAGCCTTTTGCTCGGTCCTCTCCAAGAAGAGTCCTCCCCTGGATCCTCCAATTGCTCGGCTTCTTCTCGCCGGCAAGACAGCACAGGACCATCCCGAACCAGTATGCCCCAGACAGACTTCTGGGCCTCCTTAAAGTAACGTAGCCTCGGGCCAGCAGGGCCCCAAGGCAGAAGAGGAGTTGTCACATACCTTAGGCCAGGCGGGCCATGAGGTCAGAGAGAAAAATGGCGTCCGCCCCTTAAGTATCTGCTCCCAGAATGCACCGCAGTAAAACACTCCCACTGGGCTGTTTCTGTGGAAGGGACACCCAATACACTCCAGCCTGTTGTATTTCCAACACTGACCGGCGGTGACAATGACACCTACCGGCGACAGTGGGAAATGTTCTCAACACAGCCAAAGCTGGAACAGAGGCTAATTTAGCCATAAACATTACGTTCTGAACTATGTACAATTCAGATGACCCACTAAATTTACACAATAGTGCCTGGTCAACAGGAGCAGGGCGCTACACAAAGAAATATAAGGGTCAAGATACCATGAGAAGAAGTCCAGCCTGTAGGTCAGTATGTAGGTGCTAGGCGTTCACGTGGAGGAAACCATTCCACAATGCCACACACAAATCAGGATGGTGACACTACAATTTTACATGACTGCATGTCAGAATGGAAATGCTAGGAGTTGGGGTAGGTGAAGTAAAACATGTCCTAATGAAGATAATTGACTGATGGTTGGGCGTTTACCAATCTATAGCCAAGGCTAGAGCTGATGGATCTTTAGGTGGGGGGAACCACTCTGCAAGTCTAGAAATTAAGATGCAGATTCCTGTTGCAGAAGTGGACTACTGATTACTTGGAAGGCTATATGGCCAAAGGAGAATGCTGTGATATGATAAGTAATAAAGCTGGGGATATGCAAAAACTATATAAGATCAAAATGTTTAAGTAAAAATTGGCCAATCTACAAATTCAGGCTGGAGCTGCTGGGTGTTAGGATGGAGAAGGATAGCCACATGTTATACTAGAGATGCTCGTTTCTTTTGCAAAAACCTGTTGGGAACCTGCTTCAGTGGAAGCCAATAATTAAATAGTTTGAGCAGGGTCCAGGACATATCTGAGCAGCAAAGGTTACGGATTTACAATAATAGATCAGCAGTGAATTCTGGTGCGCACAACATTAGTGACAGCCCCCCACCACCACTCCTCCGTCTCCTAGTGCTACAGATCACACTCACGGCTAGAATACTGCTGGCACTTTGTTAGTCCGGATTCTGCGCTGGCAGCCACCTTCTGCTTCCTCTCTACAAGACATCTGTCACGATGTCCCCAAGATGTGGAGAATAGGAGAAAGGGGAGAAGGGAAAGTAGCAATGGTGACATCCTATCCTAATAGAGAAAGAAAAAAACAAAATAATTGGCTCAGATTAACAAGCAATTTCTTTCAGTTTTCTGTAATGGTTTATTACAGGAACTATCTCCAGAATGTCTTTGTACCCTTTTCCATCCTATTACAGTAACCCAGCTCCTGAGTGTCTTATTCCCCCTGTAATATCTTATTACAGTAACCCGGCTCCTGAGTGTCCTATTCCCCCTGTAATATCTTATTACAGTAACCCGGCTCCTGAGTGTCCTATTCCCCCTGTAATATCTTATTACAGTAACCCGGCTCCTGAGTGTCCTATTACCCCTGTAATATCTTATTACAGTAACCCGGCTCCTGAGTGTCCTATTCCCCCTGTAATATCTTATTACAGTAACCCAGCTCCTGAGTGTCTTATTACCCCTGTAATATCTTATTACAGTAACCCGGCTACTGAGTGTCTTATTCCCCCTGTAATATCTTATTACAGTAACCCAGCTCCTGAGTGTCTTATTACCCCTGTAATATCTTATTACAGTAACCCAGCTCCAGAGTGTCTTATTCCCCCTGTAATATCTTATTACAGTAACCCAGCTCCTGAGTGTCTTATTACCCCTGTAATATCTTATTACAGTAACCCAGCTCCAGAGTGTCTTATTCCCCCTGTAATATCTTATTACAGTAACCCAGCTCCTGAGTGTCTTATTACCCCTGTAATATCTTATTACTGTAACCCGGCTCCTGAGTGTCTTATTACCCCAGAAATATCCTATTACAGTAACCCAGCTCCTGAGTGTCTTATTACCCCTGTAATATCTTATTACAGTAACCCAGCTCCTGAGTGTCTTATTACCCCTGTAATATCTTATTACAGTAACCCAGCTCCAGAGTGTCTTATTCCCCCTGTAATATCTTATTACAGTAACCCAGCTCCTGAGTGTCTTATTACCCCTGTAATATCGTATTACAGTAACCCGGCTCCTGAGTGTCTTATTACCCCAGAAATATCCTATTACAGTAACCCAGCTCCAGAGTGTCTTATTACCCCTGTAATATCTTATTACAGTAACCCAGCTCCTGAAGTGTCTTATTACCCCTGTAATATCTTATTACAGTAACCCAGCTCCTGAGTGTCTTATTACCCCAGAAATATCCTATTACAGTAACCCAGCTCCTGAGTGTCTTATTACCCCTGTAATATCTTATTACAGTAACCCGGCTCCTGAGTGTCCTATTCCCCCTGTAATATCTTATTACAGAAACCCAGCTCCTGAGTGTCTTATTACCCCTGTAATATCTTATTACAGTAACCCGGCTCCTGAGTGTCCTATTCCCCCTGTAATATCTTATTACAGTAACCCGGCTCCTGAGTGTCTTATTACCCCTGTAATATCTTATTACAGTAACCCGGCTCCTGAGTGTCCTATTCCCCCTGTAATATCTTATTACAGTAACCCGGCTCCTGAGTGTCTTATTCCCCCTGTAATATCTTATTACAGTAACCCGGCTCCTGAGTGTCTTATTACCCCTGTAATATCTTATTACAGTAACCCAGCTCCTGAGTGTCTTATTCCCCCTCTAATATCTTATTACAGTAACCCGGCTCCTGAGTGTCTTATTACCCCTGTAATATCTTATTACAGTAACCCAGCTCCTGAGTGCCCTATTACCCCTGCAATATCTTATTAGAGTAACCCAACTCCTCCTGTAAAATTTTATGACAGTAACCCAACTCCTCAGTGTCTTATTACCCCTGTAATATCTTATTACAGTAACCCAGCTCTTGAGTGTTTTTTTCCCCCCTGTAATATCTTATTACAGTAACCTGGCTCCTGAGTGTCTTATTACCCCTGTAATATCTTATTACAGTAACCCAGCTCTTGAGTGTTTTTTCCCCCCCTGTAATATCTTATTACAGTAACCTGGCTCCTGAGTGTCTTATTACCCCTGTAATATCTTATTACAGTAACCAGCTCCCGAGTGTCTTATTACCCCTCTAATATCTTATTACAGTAACCCGGCTCCTGAGTGCCTTATTACCCCTGTAATATCTTATTACAGTAACCCAGCTCCTGAGTGTCTTATTACCCCAGTAATATCTTATTACAGTAACCCAGCTCCTGAGTACCTTATTACCCCTGTAATATCTTATTACAGTAACCAGCTCCCGAGTGTCTTATTACCCCTGTAATATCTTATTACAGTAACCCAGCTCCTGAGTGTTTTTTTCCCCCCTGTAATATCTTATTACAGTAACCCGGCTCCTGAGTGTCTTATTCCCCCTGTAATCTCTTATTACAGTAACCCGGCTCCTGAGTGTCTTATTCCCCCTGTAATATCTTATTACAGTAACCCGGCTCCTGAGTGTCTTATTACCCCTGTAATATCTTATTAGAGTAACCCAGCTCCTCCTGTAAAATTTTATGACAGTAACCCAACTCCTCAGTGTCTTATTACCCCTGTAATATCTTATTACAGTAACCCAGCTCCTGAGTGTTTTTTTCCCCCCTGTAATATCTTATTACAGTAACCTGGCTCCTGAGTGTCTTATTACCCCAGTAATATCTTATTACAGTAACCCAGCTCCTGAGTGTCTTATTCCCCCTGTAATATCTTATTACAGTAACCCGGCTCCTGAGTGTCTTATTCCCCCTGTAATCTCTTATTACAGTAACCCAGCTCCTGAGTGTCTTATTACCCCTGTAATATCTTATTACAGTAACCCAGCTCCTGAGTGTTTTTTTCCCCCCTGTAATATCTTATTACAGTAACCCAGCTCCTGAGTGTCTTATTACCCCAGTAATATCTTATTACAGTAACCCAGCTCCTGAGTGTCTTATTACCCCAGTAATATCTTATTACAGTAACCCAGCTCCTGAGTGTCTTATTCCCCCTGTAATATCTTATTACAGTAACCCGGCTCCTGAGTGTCTTATTCCCCCTGTAATCTCTTATTACAGTAACCCGGCTCCTGAGTGTCTTATTACCCCTGTAATATCTTATTACAGTAATCCAGCTCCTGAGTGCCCTATTACCCCTGTATTATCTTATTACAGTAACCCAGCTCCTGAGTGTCTTATTACCCCTGTAATCTCTTATTACAGTAACCCGGCTCCTGAGTGCCTTATTACCCCTGTAATATCTTATTACAGTAACCCGGCTCCTGAGTGTCTTATTACCCCTGTAATATCTTATTACAGTAATCCAGCTCCTGAGTGCCCTATTACCCCTGTATTATCTTATTACAGCAACCCAGCTCCTCCTGTAAAATTTTATGACAGTAACCCAACTCCTCAGTGTCTTATTACAGTAACCCAGCTCCTGAGTGTTTTTTCCCCCCTGTAATATCTTATTACAGTAACCTGGCTCCTGAGTGCCTTATTACCCCTGTAATATCTTATTACAGTAACCAGGTCCTGAGTGTCTTATTACCCCTGTAATATCTTATTACAGTCCCCCAGCTCCCGAGTTTCTTATTACCCCTGTAATATCTTATTACAGTAACCCAGCTCCTCCTGTAAAATTTTATGACAGTAACCCAGCTCCTGAGTGTTTTTTTCCCCCCTGTAATATCTTATTACAGTAACCTGGCTCCTGAGTGTCTTATTACCCCAGTAATATCTTATTACAGTAACCCAGCTCCTGAGTGCCTTATTACCCCTGTAATATCTTATTACAGTAACCAGGTCCTGAGTGTCTTATTACCCCTGTAATATCTTATTACAGTAACCCAGCTCCTGAGTGCCTTATTACCCCTGTAATATCTTATTACAGTAACCCAGCTCCTGAGTGTCTTATTACCCCTGTAATATCTTATTACAGTAACCCAGCTCCTGAGTGCCCTATTACCCCTGTAATATCTTATTACAGTAATCCAGCTCCTGAGTGCCCTATTACCCCTGTAATATCTTATTACAGTAACCCGGCTCCTGAGTGCCTTATTACCCCTGTAATATCTTATTACAGTAACCCAGCTCCTGAGTGCCTTATTACCCCGGTAATATCTTATTACAGTAACCCAGCTCCTGAGTGTTTTTTTCCCCCCTGTAATATCTTATTACAGTAACCTGGCTCCTGAGTGTCTTATTACCCCAGTAATATCTTATTACAGTAACCCAGCTCCTGAGTGCCTTATTACCCCTGTAATATCTTATTACAGTAACCCAGCTCCTGAGTGCCTTATTACCCCTGTAATATCTTATTACAGTAACCCAGCTCCCGAGTGTCTTATTACCCCTGTAATATCTTATTACAGTAACCCAGCTCCCGAGTGTCCTATTACCCCTGTAATCTCTTATTACAGTAACCCAGCTCCTGAGTGTCTTATTACCCCTGTAATATCGTATTACAGTAACCCAGCTCCTGAGTGCCCTATTACCCCTGTAATATCTTATTACAGTAATCCAGCTCCTGAGTGCCCTATTACCCCTGTAATATCTTATTACAGTAACCCGGCTCCTGAGTGCCTTATTACCCCTGTAATATCTTATTACAGTAACCCAGCTCCTGAGTGCCTTATTACCCCTGTAATATCTTATTACAGTAACCCAGCTCCTGAGTGCCTTATTACCCCTGTAATATCTTATTACAGTAACCCAGCTCCTGAGTGCCTTATTACCCCTGTAATATCTTATTACAGTAACCCAGCTCCAGAGTGTCTTATTATCCCTGTAATATCTTATTACAGTAACCCAGCTCCTGAGTGCCTTATTACCCCTGTAATATCTTATTACAGTAACCCAGCTCCTGAGTGCCTTATTACCCCTGTAATATCTTATTACAGTAACCCAGCTCCAGAGTGTCTTATTATCCCTGTAATATCTTATTACAGTAACCCAGCTCCCGAGTGTCTTATTACCCCTGTAATATCTTATTACAGTAACCCAGCTCCTGAGTGTCCTCTTACGCCTGTAATATCTTACAGTAACCCAGCTCCTGAGTGTCTTATTACCCCTGTAATATCTTATTACAGTAACCCAGCTCCTGAGTGTCTTATTACCCCTGTAATATCTTATTACAGTAACCCAGCTCCTGAGTGTCCTCTTACGCCTGTAATATCTTACAGTAACCCAGCTCCCGAGTGTCCTATTACCCCTGTAATATCTTATTACAGTAACCCAGCTCCTGAGTGCCTTATTACCCCTGTAATATCTTATTACAGTAACCCAGCTCCTGAGTGTCTTATTATCCCTGTAATATCTTATTACAGTAACCCAGCTCCAGAGTGTCTTATTATCCCTGTAATATCTTATTACAGTAACCCAGCTCCCGAGTGTCTTATTACCCCTGTAATATCTTATTACTGTAACCCAGCTCCCGAGTATCTTATTACCCCTGTAATATCTTATTACAGTAACCCAGCTCCTGAGTGTCCTATTACCCCTGTAATATTTTATTACAGTAACCCAGCTCCTGAGTGTCTTATTACCCCTGTAATATCTTATTACAGTAACCCAGCTCCTGAGCGTCTTATTACCCCTGTAATATCTTATTACAGTAACCCAGCTCCTGAGTGTCTTATTACCACTGTAATATCTTATTACAGTAACCCAGCTCCTGAGTGTCTTATTACCCCTGTAATATCTTATTACAGTAACCCAGCTCCTGAGTGTCCTATTACGCCTGTAATATCTTACAGTAACCCAGCTCCTGAGTGTCTTATTACCCCTGTAATATCTTAATACAGTAACCCAGCTCCTGAGTGTCCTATTACCCCTGTAATATCTTATTACAGTAACCCAGCTCCTGAGTGTCCTATTACCCCTGTAATATCTTATTACAGTAACCCAGCTCCTGAGTGTCCTATTACCCCTGTAATATCTTATTACAGTAACCCAGCTCCTGAGTGTCTTATTATCCCTGTAATATCTTATTACAGTAACCCAGCTCCTGAGTGTCTTATTCCCCCTGTAATATCTTATTACAGTAATCCAGCCCCTGAGTGCCCTATTACCCCTGTAATATCTTATTACAGTAACCCGGCTCCTGAGTGCCTTATTACCCCTGTAATATCTTATTACAGTAACCCAGCTCCTGAGTGCCTTATTACCCCTGTAATATCTTATTACAGTAACCCAGCTCCTGAGTGCCTTATTACCTCTGTAATATCTTATTACAGTAACCCAGCTCCTGAGTGCCTTATTACCCCTGTAATATCTTATTACAGTAACCCAGCTCCCTAGTGTCTTATTACCCATGTAATCTCTTATTACCGAAACCCAGCTCCTGAGTGTCTTATTCCCCCTGTAATATCTTATTACAGTAACCCAGCTCCTGAGTGCCTTATTACCCCGGTAATATCTTATTACAGTAACCCAGCTCCTGAGTGCCTTATTACCCCTGTAATATCTTATTACAGTAACCCAGCTCCAGAGTGTCTTATTATCCCTGTAATATCTTATTACAGTAACCCAGCTCCTGAGTGTCTTATTACCCCAGTAATATCTTATTACAGTAACCCAGCTCCAGAGTGTCTTATTATCCCTGTAATATCTTATTACAGTAACCCAGCTCCCGAGTGTCTTATTACCCCTGTAATATCTTATTACAGTAACCCAGCTCCTGAGTGTCTTATTACCCCTGTAATATCTTATTACAGTAACCCAGCTCCTGAGTGTCTTATTACCCCTGTAATATCTTATTACAGTAACCCAGCTCCTGAGTGTCCTCTTACGCCTGTAATATCTTACAGTAACCCAGCTCCTGAGTGTCTTATTACCCCTGTAATATCTTATTACAGTAACCCAGCTCCTGAGTGTCTTATTACCCCTGTAATATCTTATTACAGTAACCCAGCTCCTGAGTGTCCTCTTACGCCTGTAATATCTTACAGTAACCCAGCTCCCGAGTGTCCTATTACCCCTGTAATATCTTATTACAGTAACCCAGCTCCTGAGTGCCTTATTACCCCTGTAATATCTTATTACAGTAACCCAGCTCCTGAGTGTCTTATTATCCCTGTAATATCTTATTACAGTAACCCAGCTCCAGAGTGTCTTATTATCCCTGTAATATCTTATTACAGTAACCCAGCTCCCGAGTGTCTTATTACCCCTGTAATATCTTATTACAGTAACCCAGCTCCTGAGTGTCTTATTACGCCTGTAATATCTTATTACAGTAACCCAGCTCCTGAGTGTCTTATTACCCCTGTAATATCTTATTACAGTAACCCAGCTCCTGAGTGTCCTATTACCCCTGTAATATCTTATTACAGTAACCCAGCTCCTGAGTGTCTTATTACCCCTGTAATATCTTATTACAGTAACCCAGCTCCTGAGCGTCTTATTACCCCTGTAATATCTTATTACAGTAACCCAGCTCCTGAGTGTCTTATTACCACTGTAATATCTTATTACAGTAACCCAGCTCCTGAGTGTCTTATTACCCCTGTAATATCTTATTACAGTAACCCAGCTCCTGAGTGTCCTATTACGCCTGTAATATCTTACAGTAACCCAGCTCCTGAGTGTCTTATTACCCCTGTAATATCTTAATACAGTAACCCAGTTTCTGAGTGCCTTATTACCCCTGTAATATCTTATTACAGTAACCCAGCTCCTGAGTGTCTTATTATCCCTGTAATATCTTATTACAGTAACCCAGCTCCTGAGTGTCTTATTACCCCAGTAATATCTTATTACAGTAACCCAGCTCCAGAGTGTCTTATTATCCCTGTAATATCTTATTACAGTAACCCAGCTCCTGAGTGTCTTATTACCCCTGTAATATCTTATTACAGTAACCCAGCTCCTGAGTGTCTTATTACCCCTGTAATATCTTATTACAGTAACCCAGCTCCTGAGTGTCCTCTTACGCCTGTAATATCTTACAGTAACCCAGCTCCTGAGTGTCTTATTACCCCTGTAATATCTTATTACAGTAACCCAGCTCCTGAGTGTCTTATTACCCCTGTAATATCTTATTACAGTAACCCAGCTCCTGAGTGTCCTCTTACGCCTGTAATATCTTACAGTAACCCAGCTCCCGAGTGTCCTATTACCCCTGTAATATCTTATTACAGTAACCCAGCTCCTGAGTGCCTTATTACCCCTGTAATATCTTATTACAGTAACCCAGCTCCTGAGTGTCTTATTATCCCTGTAATATCTTATTACAGTAACCCAGCTCCAGAGTGTCTTATTATCCCTGTAATATCTTATTACAGTAACCCAGCTCCCGAGTGTCTTATTACCCCTGTAATATCTTATTACAGTAACCCAGCTCCTGAGTGTCTTATTACGCCTGTAATATCTTATTACAGTAACCCAGCTCCTGAGTGTCTTATTACCCCTGTAATATCTTATTACAGTAACCCAGCTCCTGAGTGTCCTATTACCCCTGTAATATCTTATTACAGTAACCCAGCTCCTGAGTGTCTTATTACCCCTGTAATATCTTATTACAGTAACCCAGCTCCTGAGCGTCTTATTACCCCTGTAATATCTTATTACAGTAACCCAGCTCCTGAGTGTCTTATTACCACTGTAATATCTTATTACAGTAACCCAGCTCCTGAGTGTCTTATTACCCCTGTAATATCTTATTACAGTAACCCAGCTCCTGAGTGTCCTATTACGCCTGTAATATCTTACAGTAACCCAGCTCCTGAGTGTCTTATTACCCCTGTAATATCTTATTACAGTAACCCAGTTTCTGAGTGCCTTATTACCCCTGTAATATCTTATTACAGTAACCCAGCTCCTGAGTGTCTTATTACCCCTGTAATATCTTATTACAGTAACCCAGCTCCTGAGTGTCTTATTACCCCAGTAATATCTTATTACAGTAACCCAGCTCCAGAGTGTCTTATTATCCCTGTAATATCTTATTACAGTAACCCAGCTCCTGAGTGTCTTATTACCCCTGTAATATCTTATTACAGTAACCCAGCTCCTGAGTGTCTTATTACCCCTGTAATATCTTATTACAGTAACCCAGCTCCTGAGTGTCCTATTACCCCTGTAATATCTTATTACAGTAACCCAGCTCCTGAGTGTCCTATTACCCCTGTAATATCTTATTACAGTAACCCAGCTCCTGAGTGTCTTATTACCCCTGTAATATCTTATTACAGTAACCCAGCTCCTGAGTGTCTTATTCCCCCTGTAATATCTTATTACAGTAACCCAGCTCCTGAGTGTCCTATTACCCCTGTAATATCTTATTACAGTAACCCAGCTCCTGAGTGTCTTATTACCCCTGTAATATCTTATTACAGTAACCCAGCTCCTGAGTGTCTTATTACCCCTGTAATATCTTATTACAGTAACCCAGCTCCTGAGTGTCTTATTACCCCTGTAATATCTTATTACAGTAACCCAGCTCCTGAGTGTCTTATTCCCCCTGTAATATCTTATTACAGTAACCCAGCTCCTGAGTGTCTTATTACCCCTGTAATATCTTATTACAGTAACCCAGCTCCTGAGTGTCTTATTACCCCTGTAATATCTTATTACAGTAACCCAGCTCCTGAGTGTCTTATTACCCCTGTAATATCTTATTACAGTAACCCAGCTCCTGAGTGTCTTATTACCCCTGTAATATCTTATTACAGTAACCCAGCTCCAGAGTGTCTTATTATCCCTGTAATATCTTATTACAGTAACCCAGCTCCTGAGTGTCTTATTACCCCTGTAATATCTTATTACAGTAACCCAGCTCCTGAGTGTCTTATTACCCCTGTAATATCTTATTACAGTAACCCAGCTCCTGAGTGTCTTATTCCCCCTGTAATATCTTATTACAGTAACCCAGCTCCTGAGTGTCCTATTACCCCTGTAATATCTTATTACAGTAACCCAGCTCCTGAGTGTCTTATTACCCCTGTAATATCTTATTACAGTAACCCAGCTCCTGAGTGTCTTATTACCCTTGTAATATCTTATTACAGTAACCCAGCTCCTGAGTGTCTTATTACCCCTGTAATATCTTATTACAGTAACCCAGCTCCTGAGTGTCTTATTCCCCCTGTAATATCTTATTACAGTAACCCGGCTCCTGAGTGTCTTATTACCCCTGTAATATCTTATTACAGTAACCCGGCTCCTGAGTGTCTTATTACCCTTGTAATATCTTATTACAGTAACCCGGCTCCTGAGTGTCTTATTACCCCTGTAATGTCTTATTACAGTAACCCGGCTCCTGAGTGTCTTATTACCCCTGTAATATCTTATTACAGTAACCCGGCTCCTGAGTGTCTTATTACCCCTGTAATATCTTATTACAGTAACCCGGCTCCTGAGTGTCTTATTACCCCTGTAATATCTTATTACAGTAACCCGGCTCCTGAGTGTCTTATTACCCCTGTAATATCTTATTACAGTAACCCGGCTCCTGAGTGTCTTATTACCCCTGTAATATCTTATTACAGTAACCCGGCTCCTGAGTGTCTTATTACCCCTGTAATATCTTATTACAGTAACCCGGCTCCTGAGTGTCTTATTACCCCTGTAATATCTTATTACAGTAACCCGGCTCCTGAGTGTCTTATTACCCCTGTAATATCTTATTACAGTAACCCGGCTCCTGAGTGTCTTATTACCCCTGTAATATCTTATTACAGTAACCCGGCTCCAGAGTGTCTTATTACCCCTGTAATATCTTATTACAGTAACCCGGCTCCTGAGTGTCTTATTACCCCTGTAATATATTATTACAGTAACCCGGCTACTGAGTGTCTTATTCCCCCTGTAATATCTTATTACAGTAACCCAGCTCCTGAGTGTCTTATTCCCCCTGTAATATCTTATTACAGTAACCCAGCTCCTGAGTGTCCTATTACCCCTGTAATATCTTATTACAGTAACCCAGCTCCTGAGTGTCTTATTACCCCTGTAATATCTTATTACAGTAACCCAGCTCCTGAGTGTCTTATTACCCTTGTAATATCTTATTACAGTAACCCAGCTCCTGAGTGTCTTATTACCCCTGTAATATCTTATTACAGTAACCCAGCTCCTGAGTGTCTTATTCCCCCTGTAATATCTTATTACAGTAACCCAGCTCCTGAGTGTCTTATTACCCCTGTAATATCTTATTACAGTAACCCAGCTCCTGAGTGTCTTATTACCCTTGTAATATCTTATTACAGTAACCCGGCTCCTGAGTGTCTTATTACCCCTGTAATGTCTTATTACAGTAACCCAGCTCCTGAGTGTCTTATTACCCCTGTAATATCTTATTACAGTAACCCGGCTCCTGAGTGTCTTATTACCCCTGTAATATCTTATTACAGTAACCCGGCTCCTGAGTGTCTTATTACCCCTGTAATATCTTATTACAGTAACCCGGCTCCTGAGTGTCTTATTACCCCTGTAATATCTTATTACAGTAACCCGGCTCCTGAGTGTCTTATTACCCCTGTAATATCTTATTACAGTAACCCGGCTCCTGAGTGTCTTATTACCCCTGTAATATCTTATTACAGTAACCCGGCTCCTGAGTGTCTTATTACCCCTGTAATATCTTATTACAGTAACCCAGCTCCTGAGTGTCTTATTACCCCTGTAATATCTTATTACAGTAACCCGGCTCCTGAGTGTCTTATTACCCCTGTAATATCTTATTACAGTAACCTGGCTCCAGAGTGTCTTATTACCCCTGTAATATCTTATTACAGTAACCCGGCTCCTGAGTGTCTTATTACCCCTGTAATATATTATTACAGTAACCCGGCTACTGAGTGTCTTATTCCCCCTGTAATATCTTATTACAGTAACCCAGCTCCTGAGTGTCTTATTACCCCTGTAATATCTTATTACAGTAACCCGGCTCCTGAGTGTCTTATTACCCCTGTAATATCTTATTACAGTAACCCAGCTCCTGAGTGTCTTATTACCCCTCCAATATCTTATTACAGTAACCCAGCTCCTGAGTGTCTTATTACCTCTGTAATATCTTATTACAGTAACCCGGCTCCTGAGAGTCTTATTACCCCTGTAATATCTTATTACAGTAACCCGGCTCCTGAGTGTCTTATTACCCCTGTAATATCTTATTACAGTAACCCAGCTCCTGAGTGTCTTATTACCCCTGTAATATCTTATTACAGTAACCCAGCTCCTGAGTGTCTTATTACCCCTGTTATATCTTATTACAGTAACCCAACTCCTCAGTGTCTTATTACCCCTGTAATATCTTATTACAGTAACCCAGCTTCTGAGTGTCCTATTACCCCTGTAATATCTTATTACAGTAACCCGGCTCCTGAGAGTCTTATTACCCCTGTAATATCTTATTACAGTAACCCAGCTCCTGAGTGTCTTATTACCCCTGTAATATCTTATTACAGTAACCCGGCTCCTGAGAGTCTTATTACCCCTGTAATATCTTATTACAGTAACCCGGCTCCTGAGTGTCTTATTACCCCTGTAATATCTTATTACAGTAACCCAGCTCCTGAGTGTCTTATTACCCCTGTAATATCTTATTACAGTAACCCGGCTCCTGAGTGTCTTATTACCCCTGTAATATCTTATTACAGTAACCTGGCTCCAGAGTGTCTTATTACCCCTGTAATATCTTATTACAGTAACCCGGCTCCTGAGTGTCTTATTACCCCTGTAATATATTATTACAGTAACCCGGCTACTGAGTGTCTTATTCCCCCTGTAATATCTTATTACAGTAACCCAGCTCCTGAGTGTCTTATTACCCCTGTAATATCTTATTACAGTAACCCGGCTCCTGAGTGTCTTATTACCCCTGTAATATCTTATTACAGTAACCCAGCTCCTGAGTGTCTTATTACCCCTCCAATATCTTATTACAGTAACCCAGCTCCTGAGTGTCTTATTACCTCTGTAATATCTTATTACAGTAACCCGGCTCCTGAGAGTCTTATTACCCCTGTAATATCTTATTACAGTAACCCGGCTCCTGAGTGTCTTATTACCCCTGTAATATCTTATTACAGTAACCCAGCTCCTGAGTGTCTTATTACCCCTGTAATATCTTATTACAGTAACCCAGCTCCTGAGTGTCTTATTACCCCTGTAATATCTTATTACAGTAACCCAGCTCCTGAGTGTCTTATTACCCCTGTAATATCTTATTACAGTAACCCAGCTCCTCAGTGTCTTATTACCCCTGTAATATCTTATTACAGTAACCCGGCTCCTGAGAGTCTTATTACCCCTGTAATATCTTATTACAGTAACCCGGCTCCTGAGTGTCTTATTACCCCTGTAATATCTTATTACAGTAACCCAGCTCCTGAACTTAACCTGTTGCTCCTTGAGTGAGTCACTCTTTCTGTCCCTTATGTCACTGCTGATATCTCTTTCATAGTCGCCTGCAAAGGCTTTATCCTGCAGATTAGCCTAGATATATTTATATTTAACCTTTTTCCTGTCTGCTCAGCTAGACACTCCACCTGCTCCTCAGTCAGACTTACAACTCAGATTCTTCCAAATACAGGACAAAAAACAAATCCCCAGCAGCTGCCAATATTCACCTACCCTTCTCTTCCCTAAAACTCTGTTCAGCCATCAGGAATGAAAAGAAAAACCCAGCACCTCCGGATTTTGGAGTGCATATGACAGGACAGCACTGGATTTCTGACCAGATCAATAGGTATTTCTTTGCACTTATCTTATACCTCCCAACATTTTGAGATGGGAATGAGGGACACCTACTAGCAAATGTATGTAGACATAGGACACACCCCTTGTCACACCCCCTTAAAAGAAAAAGGTTAATTAAATCCACAAGGACTTTTTTTTACCACTACTATTCCTTTATATTGGCTTTTAAAATTTACAAATGCAGCAATTTAGATATTGGATGAAAGGTTTAGGACTGGGAAACAATTTTTCAAAGATAAAAAATGCATTTTATATACAACTATATGGATCAGACTAAAATGAGGGGGAATGAGAGACAGAGGGACATTGCTCTAAATCAGGGACAGTCCCTCGAATTCAGGGACAGTTGGGAGCTATGTTATCGAACAGATATAAGAAAACACATTCAATGGTATATTTAATAGACCAAAAAGCAGAAAATAAGAGAAGTGCAATATTAGGGTTTACATACACATTAACAGCCATTGAGATACAATATCAGCCACACGGGCAGAGCATTGTTTTCCATTGTGCAGCACTGCAAAGTAGGAAGCAGGGACTGAGCACGTAATGAGCAAATGCGGCTGTCCCCCAGGCACATAGTGTATATAATTAAAGGAGAAGTACAGCCAAAGCTCGTTTGGCTGTTTTTCTCCTGTGAATCACAGGAGTGCATTTCGTTCTGCACTTGTGTGACCCATTTTGAGCAGACAGCGGACAGAAGCCCACTGTCGGCTGACGTCACAGAGCCGGTCCAGGCTGGGGCAAGATTGTGACAATCAAGTCTGGATCCGCCTACAACCCTGGACTGGCACCTGGCTTAGCCTCTCAGCGGGGTGGGGGGTGAGTCACCAGCTCTTAGCTCAAGGAGCTCTGAGAACCGAGCAATCAGCGGTCTTTAAACGCTTGGTTCTGAGTCTTAGAGCTGACGGGGGACAGTTGCAGCATCCATCCATGTAAGTTTGTTTTTGAAAAAACTTTTTTCTTAACCACTTAAGCCCTGGCCCATTTTGTTGCTAAAGGACCAGGCCCCTTTTTGCGATTCGTCACTGTGTCACCTTTAACTGACAATTGCACGGTCGTGCGACGTGGCTTCCAAACAAAATTCACGTCCTTTTTTCCCCACAAATAGAGCTTTCTTTTGGTGGTATTTGATCACCTCTGCGGTTTTTATTTTTTGCGCTATTAACAAAAATAGAGCGACAATTTTGAAAAAAATGACATATTTTTTACTTTTTGTTATAATAAATATCCCCAAAAAATATATAAAAAACCATTTTTTTCCCTCAGTTTAGGCCGATACGTATTCTTCTACATATTTTTGGTAAAAAAAATCGCAATAAGCGTATAGTGATTGGTTTGCGCAAAAGTTATAGCGTCTACAAAATAGGGGATAGTTTTATGGCATTTTTATTAATATTTTTTTTTTACTACTAATGGCGGCGATCTGCGATTTTATATTGTGACTGCGACATTATGGTGGACACATCGGACACTTTTGACACATTTTTGGGACCATTGTCATTTTTACAGCGATCAGTGCTATAAATATGCACTGATTACTGTGAAAATGACATTGGCAGTGAAGGGGTTGACCTCTAGGTGGCGCTGTAGAGGTTAAGTGTGCCCTAGTGACTGATTCTTAGTGTAGGGGGGCGTGGCTTGTCGTGTGACGTCACTGATCGTCGTTCCCTATGACAGGGAACAGACGATCACTGACATGCCACTAGGAAGAACAGGGAAAGGTTTGTTTACACTTATCTCTCCCCGTTCTTCAGCTCTGTGACCCGATCGCGGGACACCGGCGGGGATCGGGTCCGTGGGTCCCGCGGGCGCGGTCATGGAGCTTCAAACCGGGTCGCGAGCTCGCCACCCATGGCTGGGATCTTAAAGGGGACGTACCTGTACGCCCTTGTACCCAGCCGCGCCATTCTGTTGACGTATATCGTCGTGCGGCGGTCCTTATGTGGTTAAACGTACGTTTTTTTTTACAATTACTGATAACATTATTTACATCAAGCTGATCTCTCTTTTACATAGACATATATCTATAGCAAAGGCTATAGGAGCAAATTTATAAAACTGTGAGTGTTATGCCCCGTACACACGGTCAGACTTTTGCCCAGCCAAAATCACTTTGGAATTCCGACGGAATTCCGATGGAATTCCTCTGAATTTCCCATGGAAATAGTCCGATGGGGCATACACATGGTCAGAATATCCGATGGAAAAAGTCTGTCTGACTTTTTCCATCGGAAATTCCGATCGTGTGTTCAAGGCTTTAAATTCATCAAATATTCATTGATGGTGAATTATTTTTTAGTATGTTAAAACACATTCAATAGGATGAATTACCCGCATCAGATGTTTGGTGAATGGCACATTTGCTGCTTTATAAATATGCCCTATAGATACTGTTTAAAGTGGACTGCAAGCTTTTGGGATCAGGGCCCTCCTAACCCTTTAATTTAAATTGTATTATAACTGCACTGTCTCCCTTTATTTTGTAAAGTGCAAACTGTTGGCGCTATATAGTTACATAGTTTGTCAGGTTGAAAAAAAGCACAAGTCCATCTAGTTCAACCATAAAGTAAATAAAATAAAAAATATCGTACAATCCCATATACCCATTTCTATCCAGAGGAAGGTGAAAAACCCCAGCAAAGCATGATCCAATTTGCTACAGCAGGGGAAAAATTCCTTCCTGATCCCCCAAAAGGCAATCAGATTTTCTCCAGGTCAACTTTACCTATAAATGTTAGTACCCAGTTATATTATGTACATTTAGGAAAGTATCCATATCTTTCTTAAAGCAATCTACTGAGCTGGCCAGAATCACCTCTGCAGGGAGTCTATTCCACATTTTCACAGTTTTTACAGTGAAGAAACCTTTCCTTATTTGGAGGGGAAATCTCTTTTCCTCTAGACGTAAAGAGTGCCCCGTGTCCTCTGTGATGACCGTAAAGTGAATAACTCCACACCAAGTTCACTTTATGGACCCCTTATATATTTGTACATGTTGATCATATGCCCCCTTAATCCCTTAATCTCCTCTTCTCAAGAATGAATAAATTCTGTTCCTCTAATCTTTCCTCATAGCTGAACTCCTCCATGCCTCTTATTAGTTTGGTTGCCCTTCTCTGCACTTTCTCCAGTTCCCCAATATCCATTTTGAGAACTGGTGCCCAAAACTGAACTGCATATTCCAGATGAGGTCTTACTAATAAATCCTGTATAACAGTAATAAAAATAATAATTAAAAAAGTAGCTGGGAAAGCTACAGCAACTGCAGATCATGGATGGCACCACAATGCTATCCAAGCTGTTTAAAAATTTGGCAGCCACATACATTTCCTATTGGGGGTTTTCTTGCAGTCACGTGACCGCTCAGCCTCCCTGCGTAGCCAATGAGTTGGGACTCTGCATCCTCCTCCCGCATAAGACTACATCTCCACAGGGCCACGTCACCTTGGAGGAGGGCTGACAATGCTGCCGCGGTTCCATCAAAGGTCTTGCAGCGTTGTCAGCCCTCGGTGAAGGAAGTGATCGTGTCTTGGATAGAACGGGCAGGATCAACAGCGAGCATATAATGATATCCACACCTTTTTTATATGCAATATAAACATTTGCCTGGGGGATACACTTTAAACCTACAAGAAGTTTTCCTGTAATTTATACCTATTTCACTTTATCCTGTAATTATAGAATCTTTAAACACCCTATTCTGGAAGCAAGCAAGCCATAGCTTAGTGGGGTAGCAGACCTGTCTAAGATCGAAGGGAAACACTGCGGCAGATGAATGCGATGCTGCCATATATGGCTTGAAATTGACCCATATAGGTTTGAAGACTGCAGTGCAGTTACACTTATATCTGGTCCTCTGTTCAACCTGTTGATCCCCCCCCCTCTCTCTCTCGCTCCGTCTCGGTGTCAGTCCTCTGCAATCGCATTTCTTTTTCCGCATACAAAATCCCAGCTGAGTCAGACCAGCATCACCTTTCCTGGTTCTGTACCACTTTCTCCCATTATCTGCATCATCCTCCCATCTGATCAATACACATTGCATCTCCTGCTTACAATCGCCCTCCCTGTGCTTTATAATATATTTCATCCTAATATTCACTTACCTATAATGCTGTGTTGCTGGGCCTCCGATTGTCACCTGGCTCCGTCACTCTGTGTTGTGTCTCCCTGTTGCAGTGATGCTGATGCTACGGATGTAAAGATTTCCTCCGATCCTTCCCCTCCCTCCTTCTTCTTCTCCATCATATCTCATTATCTCCTCCCTGCGCCTCCCAGCCTTCCTCCCCCCCATAGGATTGGTCACTCCAAGTCATTGTGATTAGCAGGGCAAATGTTCCATCGTGGACACGCAGGTGACCTCCGAGCAATCTACGTCAATTGTACCAATAAAGAAATGCTGAATATATTCCATGCTCTGATACAGCTGTACAACACACCAATTATAACACAGACGTAGCAGGAATCAAGAACCGTCTTTTTGTTTATGGTTGTTAATCTGTTGCTGCTTTTATTTTTTATTTTTTGAAAATTATGTTTTTATTGCGTTTTACACAGTACAGAAAATAACAATCCACACATCGTGGAAACAACCGGCCACAAAATTCACCGGTGCATATTTACAGAAAACAGCACACAAAAATTATCACATTAGATTTGTGATACTCCCAAGACACCCCCCCAACCCCCCCCCAGCAGAATCAAAAAAGTACCCCCCCCCTTGCCTAAATAGGTACATAGACGCCATGGACCTCCAGCCGTAGGTGGTCCGGTAGCTCTCCGTATAGTCATGCTGGATATAGCTCAGGAAATCGGTTCCCCCTACCCCCCAAACCTCCCCGCATACACATAGAAAGGATTGCTGGAAAGGAAACAATCCCCCGTCCCCAAATGTTCAACATACCATTTTACAATAGCCCCTCAATCTTCTGACATCCCGAACATTTTCACCTTCCAATACCAGAATACCTAGAGAGGGTCAGCACATTATACCTTGCTGTTTTTAATCAGATGCCGTATCTATAGTAGCCATCCAACCCCCCCAAACCTTGTCAAACTTAGTGTCAGTGCCCCCCTGCTCAAATAAGTGGCCTTATAAAAGGGTATGGCTTTGTTGACCAACACTTTCCAAGTGTCAACATTCGGAGCCACAGAAGTTGCTGCTTTTATTTAAAATACAATTGAGAGAACAGATTTGATTTTTTATTTATTTTTACCCATTTTGTGTAATTAGCTGCTATGAAACGACAAAATAATACTCACAGTTGCGGCACCACAGAGTAAAAAGGAGGGCAGTCACTATTTGGCCATACGATCACGCAAAACTAAAAACTGACGCTTTGACTGCTGAGATTTAACCGCTTCAGCCCCGGAAGATTTTACCCCCTTCTTGACCACAGCACTTTTTACAATTTGGCACTGTGTCGCTTTAACTGACAATCGCGCGGTCGTGCGACGCTGTACCCAAACAAAATTTGCGTCCTTTTTTTCCACAAACAGAGCTTTCTTTTGGTGGTATTTGATCACCTTGGTTTTTATTTTTTGCGCTATAAACAATGCTATAATAAATATCCCAAAAACACATTACTCTTTCGTCCATGGACCGACACAGCTTCTCTATTGACAAAGTGGGTATTATCCGTTAATTAGGAGTGACTAGGCAGAAAAACTTGTAAAAAGTGTTGCATCACACCTTCTACAGTACCGCCCAGGGGGCGGACCCTCTGGGTATACCCTCTCAGTCTGCACATCGCAGATCAGTTTTTTTCTGTCTAGCAAGGAGTAGGACATGGCTCCCTTCGGGCTCATTGGTCCGGGGAAAAAAGATATATATATTTTTTTATTTTTTTGCTACATTTGTTGTTTCCTGCGATCTTCGATCAACTGCCGACTGGGTGACAGGCTGGATCCTCGATCCTTGTAGTCTCCCCAGTTTCGGCCATCGAGCGTGTGCCGACCCTAGCTACGCGCTGGGTTTTCCACGACATGCCCGTCGCTCCACGGGTGGCCGGTGAGCCTACGCTCCAGGGCCTGCATCGGACCGCTCAGCTTCGGCTGACCTTACGGCCGAGTCGCAGCAGCCTGGCCGGTGAGCTTACGCTCCAAGGCTTGCATCGGACCGCTCAGCTTCGGCTGACCTTACGGCCGAGTCGCAGCAGCCTGTCCGGTGAGCGTCATGCTCCAGGGCATACATATGATCGTCCCTTCTGGGTCCAATCACAGCATGCCTGGCCAACAGTCACCTTCCGTGCGCGGACGATGACCTGTTTGGAATGTCTTCCAGCATAATACATGCAGGATAGGTAAGTAAAACTCCCCTGCCTCGGCTGGGTGATTTAGCTGGACATTCCTGGAGAGATCAAGTAAGTGGTTGTGGCCCCTTTCTTCCCTCTCTCCCTGCCTTTCCCTCCTCCCTGGGCTTCTAGCTAAAGGTTGCTGGGTGCTGGGGGTCACCTAGGGGGTCCCACTGGAGCGGGGCTGGCTGTAACTAACATTTAAAAGAAATGTCATTTTTGCTTACCTGTGTTTCTGTGTCTCCATGCTGTCGGCGGCCATTTTGAGGTGGTCCATGCCAAGTTTGGCCTCTTGTAACTGCCTGGCGGCCATCTTCCTGTAGTTCGGCCACACCCACTGGCCCCTATCAGGTGATTGGCGGCCATGTTTGTCCACCCTGTATGCAGATATTGCCGTTCGGCGGCCATCTTTTTTGTGGGCTATGGCTGCCTGACCTCTATCTTCTGTCGGCGGCCATTTTCTTAGAGCCCACATTATCTTCCATACAGACGGTTTTGGCAACCATTTTGCGAGAGCCTCCGGCCTCTAGGGTGCATTACACTGGCGCGAAAATTCACACAGGAAGTGCTGATAAAAGAAGCAGACTGACACAGCAGCAAGGGGACAGCATCATAGGCGCAGCATAGCAGTACCTATCCAGGGTGGTGAGTCCTCTGGGTAACCCAGCATCTCTGCAGCGCAGGAGGGTGGCCTATTGATATCTTGCCTGGAGCCCTGTGAGTGTCAGCGTGTGGTCAGCATGGCATCTGAGCCAGATGTCTTCTCCCCTGAAACACCAGATTTAGCAGCTGGTGTCCCTGAGGTGTCTATGGACGCTATGTCGGCAATCCTAGAGGCGTTTGCTGCCAGGGTGGAAGCAGCACACGGGAATACAGGGGGTAATAAACGCCCCCGTCCCCTGCAATCTTCTGGGGATATTTCTGATGCAGAACCAGGTCCAGCTACGGCTCATGGCCCAGATTCTGATGCATCAGAGACTGCAGACCGTGACCGATCGGACAGTGAGGAGGACTCCAAGTCCAGGTCAGTACGCGAGACGGCTTTGGTATCTGACCTTATTACTGCAGTGCGGGATACGCTAAAGTTGGAAAGGACTGAAGAAGTAGCAGATACTCCAGTCCCCTTTGGGTTTCGTAAACCTGCCCGCACTGCTAAGGTGTTCCCTTGTGTGTCTTATTTTGACAAACTCTTATACAAGGAATGGGAGAACCCACTGAGGGTCTTTACAGCCCCAAAGAGGTTTGCAGTACGGTACCCCTTTGAGGAGAGTTTTCTGAAGATATGGACCTCTCCCCCTATAGTGGACCCTTCGGTGTCCAGACTTAATAGAGCCACCACTATTCCAGTAGAAGGGGCTCCTGTTTTCAAGGACCCTGTGGATAAGAAGGCTGAAGCACTCGCTCGCTACCTATACTCAGTGGTAGGCTCAGCAGTACGCCCGGCATTGGCGGGGGCCCTAGTGTCTCAGACACTTACTGAATGGGCAAAATTGCTACTCCAGGGGTTAAAGGAGCGAGATGCTCCTCCTAATGAGATAACTTTGGCCGACCAGTTGGTCCAGGGCCTTAAGTTTGTCTGCGAGTCAGACATGGATACTATTCCCCTGCTGTCAAGAGCTTCGGTTTATGCAGTAGCAATACGCCGCCTGATCTGGCTAAAGGGCTGGTCTGCGGACCAGACTTCCAAGAAAGCCCTATTGGATCTGCCTTTTAAGGGCGACAGACTTTTTGGGGCTTCTCTGGATGACATCATCAAGGATGCTACAGGAGGTAAAAGCACTTTGCTTCCCCAAACTAGCAAGGGTAGGGGACCACGCCAAGGGCAAGGGCCCTCCTTTACTGCACGTAAGCGGTTTTTTCGCCCTCTTAAGGCGACAGGGAAAAGACCCCAGGCCGATAAAGCGCCTGCCCAAGGACAAAAGCGTCCTTGGTCCCGCAGACCCAACAAGCCTGTGGACAAATCTGCGTCCACATGAAGGTCCGCCCCCACCCAGCTCTCGGGTGGGGGGACGTCTTCGCAAATTCGCGACTCAGTGGACTGCTCTAGTCTCCGACAGGTGGGTTTGCGAAGTAATCTCCTCAGGCTACAAGATAGAATTTCTCTCTTGTCCACCAGACAGATTCATCACCTCCAATCTCCAGCTACTACCGACCCGTCGGGAGGCCCTGTATGGGGCGGTCCAGGGTCTACTGGAACGCGGGGTAGTTATTCCAGTTCCAGAACAGGAACGGGGTCAGGGTTTTTACTCAAATCTGTTCATTGTGCCAAAGAAGGAGGGGGTTCGTCCAATCTTGGATCTCAGAGCCCTCAATTGCTTTGTGAAGGTACAAAAATTTCGGATGGAGTCGGTTCGATCCGTAGTCACGGCTCTCCATCCGGGGGACTTTCTGGCCTCCTTGGACATCAAGGACGCATACCTGCATGTCCCCATATACTCCAGACACCAGAGGTTTCTGCGATTTGCTATCGGGAAGAACCACTACCAGTTTGTGGCCCTCCCGTTTGGCCTTGCCTCAGCACCCAGGACGTTCACCAAGGTGCTCGCTCCGATTCTGGCACTTCTAAGACAGCGGGGTATCGCTATCACAGGTTACTTGGACGACCTTCTGCTGAAGGGCCCTTCAAGCTCAGAATTAGAGGTAAGCGTGTCCATTACCTGTCAGACTCTTCGAGACTGTGGTTGGATACTAAACACGCAAAAGTCAGTATTGGTGCCCACTCAACGCCTAGTGTACCTGGGGTTGATTCTGGATTCCTCAGAGGCAAAGGTATTCCTCCCTGTGGAGAAGTTGCAGACCCTCCGGGCTGCAGTACGGCAGCTGACTTCCAGGAATTGGTCGTCACTCCGTTTTTGCATGCGAGTGTTGGGCCTCATGGTAGCCTCCTTCGAGGCGGTCCCATATGCTCAATACCACACTCGAGTGTTACAGAGGGAAGTTCTGTCCAGATGGAACAGATGCCCTTCATCTCTGGATTATCAAATCCGAGTGAGCCACCTAGTCAGGAGATCCCTGGTATGGTGGCTGACAGCACCGGCTCTAATGGCCGGGAAGTCATTTCTTCCGGTTTACTGGATAGTGATCACGACGGACGCCAGCCTTACAGGTTGGGGGGGAGTCTGGGGTGTCCAGTCGGTGCAAGGTCGCTGGACCCCAGAGGAAGCCCTCCTGCCGATCAATGTCCTGGAGATCCGGGCGATCAAGCTGTGCCTTTTCAAATGGTCTCAGAGACTGCAAGGGCGTCCAGTCAGGATCCAGTCAGACAACGCCACAGCAGTGGCATATGTCAATCATCAAGGAGGAACAAGAAGCTCAGCTGTAGCATCGGAGATCGCTCGCATCCTGAAGTGGGCAGAGAGGAGCGTACCGGCACTGTCGGCCGTGTACATTCCGGGTGTGGAAAACTGGCAGGCGGACTACCTGAGCCGCCAGATGCTGGACCAGGGAGAATGGTCCTTACACCCGGAGGTGTTCCAACTCCTCTGCCAAAGATGGGGCACACCAGACGTAGATCTTCTGGCTTCCCGACTCAATCGGAAGGTATTGAGGTTTGTGGCCCGGTCAAGAGACCCATGGGCAGACGCAACGGACGCGTTGGTAGCATCGTGGGGCCAGTATCGGCTAATCTATGCCTTCCCTCCCTTAAGGCTTCTTCCTCTTCTGCTCCGCAGAGTGGAGGCAGAGGGAATTCCAATGATCCTAATCGCTCCAGATTGGCCTCAGCGTCCTTGGTACGCCGATCTAGTACGTCTGGTAGCAGATGTCCCCTGGCGCCTACCACTACGGAAGGACCTGCTGTCGCAAGGTCCCATATTCCATCCTGCTTTACAGTCATTGGCTTTAACGGCATGGCTGTTGAGAACCAGGTACTGAGAGACCGGGGCCTGTCAGACTCAGTAATCTCTACTATGAGAAGTGCTCGGAAACCGTCCTCTAGGAAGGTCTATCACCGCACTTGGAGGGCCTACATCTCCATGTGTGAGGAAATGAAATGGCATCCGCGTACCTATTTGGTTTCCAGAATCCTGCTGTTTTTACAGCATGGGGTAGACCAAAGGCTTGCCCTAAGTACGATTAAGGGACAGATATCTGCCCTGGCTGTCTTTTTTCAGCGACCCCTGGCGACTCACTCTCTCGTGAGTACATTTGTGCAGGGGGTCCGACATGTGGCCCCTCCGGTCCGCCCCCCGTTACCTCCGTGGGACTTGAACCTGGTCCTCTCGGTGCTTCAGAAGGCACCGTTTGAGAATATTAGAGATATTCCCCTGTTGACACTTTCTCAGAAAGTGGTCTTTTTGGTGGCTGTTACGTCAGTTAGACGAGTCTCTGAGCTGGCAGCCTTGTCCTGCAAGGCTCCCTATTTGATTTTCCACAAGGATAAGGTGGTGCTGCGGCCGCAGCCTTCCTTTCTTCCGAAGGTCGTTTCGGCTTTTCATCTCAACGAAGACATTGTACTTCCATCCTTGTGTCCTCAGCCGTCGAATCCTAAGGAGTCGGCGTTGCATTCCTTGGACGTTGTCCGAGCTTTGAGAGTATACCTATCTGCTACTTCCCTGTTCCGGGAGTCAGACTCACTGTTTGTTTCGGTGGCTGGTCCCAAGAAGGGCCAAGCAGTCTCATCGGCCACCATCTCTAGGTGGATCCGACAGATAGTAATCCAGGCTTACGCCTTAAAGGGTCAGGCGCCCCCCTTTCCTGGCACGGCGCATTCGACCAGGGCAATAGGTGCCTCTTGGGCTTTCCGACATCAAGCGTCTGTTTCCCAACTATGTAAAGCGGCGACTTGGTCGTCCGCTCACACTTTCACAAAATTCTACAAAGTTGATGTAGGTGCATCTTCGGATGCCTCTTTCGGCCGCAAGGTTTTGCAGGCGGCTGTTTAGAGTTGCAACTCCTCCGTTGGAGGAGTGCTGTTTTGTGTTTTGGGGTGAAGTTTGTTCTTATGCTGTTACCACCCCTCGTTTTTTCTCTGACACTGCTTTGGGACGTCCCACTTTGTCAATAGAGAAGCTGTGTCGGTCCATGGACGAAAGAGTAAATAGGATTTTTTACTCACCGTAAAATCCTTTTCTCTGAGTCCATGGACCGACACAGCACCCACCCCTCCTTTTAAGTTTGTACTGCTTTTTGACGAACTGATCTGCGATGTGCAGACTGAGAGGGTATACCCAGAGGGTCCGCCCCCTGGGCGGTACTGTAGAAGGTGTGATGCAACACTTTTTACAAGTTTTTCTGCCTAGTCACTCCTAATTAACGGATAATACCCACTTTGTCAATAGAGAAGCTGTGTCGGTCCATGGACTCAGAGAAAAGGATTTTACGGTGAGTAAAAAATCCTATTTTTTGTGCATCGAATGCATGAAGGTAAAAAACCTTGAGCCTTTAGAGCCACTTTAAGGCTAGAACTGCGGTAATTTGCATATATCAACATGATTTCAACACCAGGGCATATAGAAAACAATTGTGACCAGTACACATCATAACGCTGCACTAGGAGTCACGTGCAGTGGCGTTCAGTAAAATGAAATACTGCATGAGTGTATGTGTCTCACCAGACAAGTGTAAGCCAGCAACAGTGTTCCTGGTTGCCCCCACACCAGCCCCAGTGTCACCAAACCAGTGTAAGCCAGCAACAGTTTTCCTGTTCACTGCCACACCAGCTCCTGTGTCATCAAAACCAGTGAAAGTGTCACAAGACCAGTGTAAGTCAGTAACAGTGTTCCTGATCGCCACCACACTGGCCCCAGTGTCACCAGACCAGTATAAGCCAACAACAGTGTTCCTGATCACCGCAACACCAGTTCCAGTGTCGCCAGAACAAAGTAAGTCAGTGTTTCTGATCACCACCACACCAGTCCCGGTGTCATAAGACCAGTGTAAGCCAGCAACAGTGTTCCTGATCCCTATCACTCTGGTCCCAGTGTCACCAGACCAGTATAAGCCAGCAACAGTGTTCCTGATCACTACCACTCTGGTCCCAGTGTCACCAGAACAATGTAAGCCAAGGTTTTGATCACCACCACACCAGTCCCAGTGTCATAAGGCCAGTGTAAGTCAGTAACAGTGTTCCTGATTGCCACCACACTGGCCCCAGTGTCACCAGACCAGTATAAGCCAACAACAGTGTTCCTGATCACCGCAACACCAGTTCCAGTGTCGCCAGAACAAAGTAAGTCAGTGTTTCTGATCACCACCACACCAGTCCCGGTGTCATAAGACCAGTGTAAGCCAGCAACAGTGTTCCTGATCCCTATCACTCTGGTCCCAGTGTCACCAGACCAGTATAAGCCAGCAACAGTGTTCCTGATCACTACCACTCTGGTCACAGTGTCACCAGAACAATGTAAACCAACAACAGTGTTCCTGATCACTGCCACTCCAGTCCCAGTGTAACAAGACCAGTGTAAGTCAGCAACATTGTTCCTGATCGCCACCACACCAGTCCCAGTGCCACAAAACGAGTGTATGCCTGTAACAGTGTTCCTGATTGCCACCACACCAGTTTCAGTGTCACCAGACCAGTGTAAGCCATCACTGCAACATGCAGTTTCACACATTACTTGCAGGGCAGCTGTTATAAATCGCTGGGCCTTTTACTGCCTATCCGACAGGATCCCCCCCAAATCAGTGTTTGTTTTTTTATATATGGCTGGTGCTGTGTGTAGGCAGGCTATGTTACTCTATGGGGACTCACTGGCTCTAGAAACAGGGCCACAGGTCCTAATTTGCGTTTTCAGTTTTGCAGAAACACACTACAATCCATTTAACATGGGTTCCTATGTATCATGTTCACATCTGTGCATTTTATGGAAAGGGTCTTTTTTCTGGTTTTTGGTTTCAATGGATCAAAAGCATGTATTGAAAATTTTAAAATGCACCTGGAATATGCAAACTGCAACCTGCATAGGCGTGAATCAGGCCTTAAGCCCTGTACACACGATCGGATTTCCTATGGTTTTTAAACCAATGGATTTTTCCATCGGAAAACCGATGAAGCTGACTTCCATCAGTCTTGCCTACACACCATCAGTCAAAAAACCGACCGTTCCAAACGCGGTGACGTAAAACACTCCGATGAGCCAAGAAAAATTAAGTTCAATGCTTCTGAGCATGCGTCGACTTGATTCTGAGCATGCGTGGGTTTTTTATCCGATGGAGTTCCCCACAGACGATAGTCATTTGCTATCGTTTTTTTAACCATCGGATAAATTTAAAACATGTTCTATTTTTAAACACTGATGGAAAAAAGACCGATGGGGCCCATACACGATCGGTTTGTCCGATGAAAAAAGTCCATCGGAGTGTTTTCATCGGTAAAACCGATCGTGTGTACACGGCTTTAATGTACATTTCCACACACATAAAACAAGATCAGAAGGCTAAAGTGTAACTCCAGGTAAAATATATTGCCTTTTTTGGGAGATTTCCATTTAATGCTGTCACAGAGGCAGGAAAGGAAAAAACAGGGAGCCGTCATCAATGGCAACCCTCTTTATTATCTCAGCATAGATGTCATGTAAGCCAAACTATTTAGTGAATTAGCACAGTGCTTAGCATGCCTGGTGTCCCCCCCCCCCCCCTCCCAAATTAGTTTAGACCCAAAACACCTGAAGCTACTCTTGTCTCTTGTATACCCTCTTCCACTTCCTGCATGTCGCTATCACCCCATCATTGTGGTGGATGGCCTCACTCACCAATAGTGATGTTCAGAAGGGGACAGGCCAGAATGTACAAAATATTTTGTTTGGTGGCTATTTACATAGCAGAGCATGTTGGGTTTCCAGGCTCCCCAGATTCTATACAAAAAATTAGGGGTGATTAACAGAGATGTATAATGCATGTGCTGCTTTATTAAATATATTATGCCCTCTGGTTTGCTATAGAGCCTGTGAACAGAGCTCTGTCAGGTATCACCGAACACACATTACCCTGTTTGTGCCTTTTGCTTGCTCAAATCTCCGGACACTGCGATCACGAGAACCCGTCACATTGCGGTGTCCCAGAACTAGACGACCACGGAGTACCTGTCATTCAGCTATAGCGCGGTCGGCAAGTGGTTAAAATTCCTACTAGCAAAATTGCCCTTGTAGTTTTCTCTCCAGAACGAGGCTTGAACCACACGCGGCGGAGCCATTTTATGTTCACCTGTAAGTCAGCACCAGTTTATGCCGTCACCTCATTGGAGCCACAGTTCGTTACGGGGGTATCCATTTATTATATATAGGCAGTGGTTACAGTGGATCAGCACCCCAGATGATGTCTTCTAAGACGAAACGCTTCGGGAAGCTCTGCTGATGCCACTGTCACTGCCTTTTTATTACAAGTGCTTTTTTACCTTCAGAAATGTGAGTGTAACTTCTCCATTTTTATAATAAATATTTTTGAATTTCCTTACGGAATCACACTATGTGCCCTCCTTGGAGAAAGAAAACATCCTGGACTGTCGCACTCTGTTCAAGCGATTTTATTGAAAATTCAAAAAGGATAAAATCCAAAAAATATAATCCAAAACAGTCAAAAATGGAGGATAGACGTACAGGGAACAATGGCTGACGCGTTTCACATCATAATGTGATGCTTACTCATGAGTAAGCATCGCATTATGATGTGAAATGCGTCAAGTATTGTTCCCTGTACGTCTATCTTCCATTTTTGGAAGACGCGTTTCACATGACGCGTTTCACATCATAATGCGATGCTTACTCATGAGTAAGCATCACATTATGATGTGCAACGCGTCAGCCATTGTTCCCTGTACGTCTATCCTCCATTTTTGACTGTTTTGGATTATATTTTTTGGATTTTATCCTTTTTGAATTTTCAATAAAATCGCTTGAACAGAGTGTGACAGTCCAGGATGTTTTCTTTCTCCATGGATCAGTGCAGAGCCAGCACCTGTTGGTGAAGCAGGGCGGCACCTGTATATGCCCTCCTTCTTTTTTATCTATAAACGTTTACTTTTCATCCATTTGGGCTCATCGACCCAAAATACCATCTGAGGTCCATTGCTTTGAATCTACTATTTCCCTGGAGGTCGTGTCTGCAAAGGTAGCCTTTTGGTTCACTATACCACAAGCATGATTGTGAGTTCAATCCCTCCGGTATCAATTCTTTTGGCACTATGTGTATTTGTACTCACGTCAAGGCTTACTTTGTCAACCTTTTTTTTGGAATATTATCACCCTTTTGAATGAGAGTTGGAATATTCCTAATGATTGTTCTTTCTCAACACTAAGGACACTTTAATTAATATTTCTTTGTGGACTTTAATTTATTTCAATGACTTTTTTATTTTGTGTATTGGTTTACCTGAATAGCACATTTTTTTTTCATGCACAGTTATGCCCCGTACACACGATCGGATTTTCCGTCGGAAAAACCTTGGATGGTTTTTCCGACAGAATTCCGCTCAAGCTTGGCTTGCATACACACGGTCACATAAAAGTTCTCGGAACTTTCGACCGTCAAGAACGCGGTGATGTACAACACTACGGCGAGCCGAGACAATGAAGTTCAATGCTTTCGAGCATGCGTCGAATTGTTTCCGAGCATGCGTCGGAATTTTGAGCGTCGGAATTGCTACAGACGATTGGAATTTCCGATCGGAATTTTTTCAGTCGGAAAAATTGAGAACCAGCTCTCAATCTTTTGTTGGCGGAAATTCCGACAGCAAAAGTCCAATGGAGCATACACACGGTCGGAATTTCCATTCAAAAGCTCACATCGGACTTTTGCTGTCGGAAAATCCGATCGTGTGTATGGGGCATTAATGTCCCAGTTGGTTTGAGAGTTGGACTACTCTTTAAGGACTGTTTTTTTTTTTTAGCACTAAGGACATTTTCTTTATATTCCAAAGGTGTATTATATTTTGTGTATTGGTATTAAGTTTACCTGAAGAGCACATTTATTTCTCATACACAGTTATAGTCTCAGTTAGTACTGAGACTACTTATTTTAGCGCTGCACTTATTCACCTTTACGTTACACCTTGCAAATCGATCTTCTGCTGTGCTGGCTGCTATCTTTTTTAAGGACAGCGCGGTATATGTGTTTTCCATTTTTACATCCCTTGTAGTTCAGCCTATCTGGGTAAAATAATGTTCTATTTTTATATGTACAAGGAAATCAGTGTAACATTATAATCTGGGATCTGTACAGCACGATTCTCTATTGTAACATGGAGCACAAATAATAATAATGCCAGAGTGCTAGAATGTATTAAATGGTACATTGTCACCACTTCACCAAGAAAAATGCCAATGAAGGTTACAGCAAGAAATATTGTTGCCTCACGAGGAATGTTCATGAAACCTGATTTATATAATATTGTGGAATGTAATCTTTCAGTCCACAGTGACAGATTTAGTCAGCTAACTCCATCATTTAAAGCAGTGGTCTCCAAACTGCGGCCCTTTGTTTGCCTTTATTGGGACTTTGGGGCACTTTCCCACCCACTGACACCAACAATGGGGCATAATTCCTGTTACTGACACCAACAATGGGGCATAATTCCTGTTACTGACACCAACAATGGGGCATAATTCCTGTTACTGACATCAACAATGGGGCACTATTTCTCCCAATGACACCAACAATGGGGCACTATTTCTCCCAATGACGCTAACAATGGGGCATAATTCCTGTTACTGACATCAACAATGGGGCACTATTCCTCCCACTGACACCAACAATGGGGCATAATTCCTGTTACTGACATCAACAATGGGGCACTATTCCTCCCACTAACACCAACAATGAGCATACCTCCCAACATGCACGGATTCTGCGGGTTTCTCCCGCACTGACACATCCGTCCCGCAGTCCCGCGAGAGTGTTCAATTTCCCGCACAGCAGGAATGGGAGGAAGGGGATGAAGCACACGGGAGGGAGGTAAGACGCACCCCTTGCGATCGGCGGCCTCCCGCGGCACCCCCTCCTCGCGTTCGGCGGACACCAGCGGCAGCACCCCCCTCTCAACAACTGAACGGAGGACCGAAAAAAAAAATTAACCTGTCCCGCGGTAGCACCCCTTCGGTGTCAGGGAACAAACATAGCATTGAATGTCCCGCGGTGGGACTTTTAAAAGTTGGGAGGTATGCAATGAGGCACTATTTTTCCACTGATATCAGCAATGAGGCACTATTTTTCCACTGATATCAGCAATGAGGCCCTATTTTTCCACTGATATCAGCAATGATGCACTATTTTTCCACTGATATCAGCAATGAGGCACTATTTTTCCACTGATATCAGCAATGAGGCACTATTTTTCCACTGATATCAGCAATGAGGCCCTATTTTTCCACTGATATCAGCAATGAGGCACTATTTTTCCACTGATATCAGCAATGAGGCCCTATTTTTCCACTGATATCAGCAATGAGGCCCTATTTTTCCACTGATATCAGCAATGATGCACTATTTTTCCACTGATATCAGCAATGAGGCACTATTTTTCCACTGATATCAGCAATGAGGCCCTATTTTTCCACTGATATCAGCAATGAGGCACTATTCCTCCCACTGACACCAAGGATAGGGCCCTATTCTTCCACTGACACCAACAATGGTGCACTATTCCTCCCTCTAATGCCAAAGATGCACTGTTTACTCCCACTGATGCCAGGACAATTTCAATTTCCAATGACAACAGTCCCCCCCCCCCCCCCCCCTAAAGTCTGAAGAACAGTACACTGGCCCTTTCTTTAGAATGTTTGGAGACCCCCTTATTTAAAGTGGTGAAAAGTTAAAATCATATAATAATTTCCACATTGTATTTCAAGCCTACTTCTATTCATTTATTTATTACAGGTACTTATATAGCACCATCAATTTACATATACATTCACATCAGTCCCTGCTCTCAAGGAGCTTACAATCTAAGGTCCCTAAACTTACATACACATACTAGAGCAAATTGACCAACCAGCATGTCTTTGGCATGTGCAAGGAAACCAGAGTACCCGCATTAAACCAACGCAGGAACAGGGAGAACATGCAAACTCCAGGCAGGTAGTGTTGTGGTTGGGATTTGAACTGGCAACCCAAGTGCTGCTAGGTGGAAGTGCTAATCACTTAGCCACTGTGCTGTCCAATTTATGCAAATAATCATGAAGATTGTAAACCTACTTTGCGAAGATCCCACACATTTGCTTCCCTGAATTCTGTGACACGTAGACACTATGCCCTGTAGGTAGGCACTTCTGCTTTACACATTTCACAGAGCCTTCTTCTGAACCACAGGGGTGCTGAGAGGTGGAGTTGGATTTGAAGGAATAACTGACCCTTGGACAGCAGCATTGTCAATCTAGGGAGAGGGTAGTGTTATATGGACATGCAGATTTAGATGGACTTGACTAACAAATTGAAGCTGAACTCCAGCCAACATTTTATAAGCAGTTACAGTTGTAGCAGAATCTCTAACCTCTTCCAGTCTAATAACGAGAACCTTTGAGGCCACATACTGCTGACACCCTTCAATATGTAGTGGGTTGTGAGGCATAGTGGGTGCAAAGGTGGTAAAAGTCATTGGGCGCCAGACACTTCTTGGATGAAAAAGATGTTTTATTTATTTTAACGGTCCTTTTATATTTTGCAAGGGAAAGAGGGTTGGGGCCAGGACACCCTTAAGTAGTTTTCAATAGGCAGACTCCAAGACTTCAATAGGAGGACAGCCGTACAGGGAAAGGCCCCAGCAAGGTACCACTTCTGTACATGCAGGTTTGCTGTCCCCTATGGCTACAGTACTTAACAGTTCCTAGTTCAAACGTAACAGTTCTCTCAGCTTTACTACAACTTGTAGTTCTTCAGCCCCTTGAGCTCCTGGTCTCTCACTGGACTGATTCACCAACTCTGAATCCCGTGAGCTCCTCAAGGCTTTTGCGGTGGTATCTTCCTCAAGCGTCACCCACGCTTCCCTGCTGGGTCCCTAGCTTGGCACTTCGGATACCTTCAAGCTTCACCCCTGCTGACCGGCTCGGTCCCTGGCTTGACTCACAAGGCTGCTCTGCAAGCGTCTCCTCCGCTGGTTGGGTCCCTGACTTGATCACCACCTGAAGTTTCCAGATTCTCCACCGTGCCCGTTCGGTGAGAATGTTGCTCCGGTACTTGCTTCAGTTACTCACTGTGGTCCTTGGCAAAGGTGGTTGCTCCCTTAGTCGCGACAGCTTCCCTTTTACCTCCGACCACTGAGAGGTTCTCTGGCTGGCAGAACCGTCACTTTTGGTTGGACTGCAAGCTGCAGTCCCAACCCTGCGCTGCCCTCTTACTTCTGGATAGGCCCTCACCCAGCCTGGCAGCCAGATGCCCCCTGGGATAGGTCTAATCTCCAGCCTAGCAGCCCAAGGCTGACGACATACGTCCACCCAGACGGCAGTCCGGGTGGCACAGAACACAGATCAGCTGACTGCACTGGAATATATAGGCTCTCCCAGCAGGCCAAGGGATTCAAGAAAACCCTGCCCATTGGCTGAGGCACCCCACATAACCATAACCCGACCTTGAGTTGTACTTCTCATATCTAGTACCACCAAGTGCCCGGCCACCTAGTGGTAGAAGAGAAAAGTACAACAGGCCCAAACTTAGGGAGAAATCAATGGATCTCTAACAATTTAACTATGGTAGCTACCCCTGACAAGTAATTTGGTGAGGAGCTCCCTGACTAAACCCCAGGGCCGCTACACAGTAAACAGTTTTTTTTTTCCTTTTGGGATACAGATGTTACATTAATAAATAAAAGCTGACCATTGTAAGCACCCCTGTCTATGGTAAGTCTCAAACCTTTAACTGACACTTTTGCTTGACAGCTTGGCCTGTTAAAGGAAGTTGAAAAATAACAGCATCTATTCTTCTCATTTAAGCTGGTGTCATGACTGCTGCCCCAGTTTTCCTGTTTCAGGGTGGCCACTTTGTCTTGCAGCATCATATTGTGCCAGTGGTGGAACTACCAGGGTCGCAGGGGATGCACTTGTGACCAGGCCCTGGCATCCAGCCACTGTTGGCAGGGGACAGCAGGGTTGCTCGACCAGCTCTGAGCTGAGAGCTTCTCTCTCATACAGCTCAGAGCCTGCATTGACTCCCCCCCCCCGCTCCTCCCTCGCATGGCTGGGAGACTAGAGAGACAATCTGCTCCGTCTCCTCCCGCCCCCCTCCTCCTGTGTGCACCTGAAAGCCAGGAGCTGAATGATCAAATTCAGCTGCTGGGCTTCACACTGCAGTGGATGGTGTCAGTAGGTCCGTGGATGGTGTCAATAGTTTTTTCATTTTTATGTTTTTTTTTTTACAATTAATTTTTTTTTTTCACAATGCTTTTTGGGGGGAGGGGGTTAGGACTGTGGACAGTGTCGGTAGGGCAGGGTGGTGTCAGCCCCCTGTTGGGGGGCTTTGGTGACATATCAGGGGTCTAAACAGACATATCGGGTCTAAACAGAGAATGTCCAAATCAGAAAAGGAAGGGTCGGTAAATTACATATTTTCCGCTCTCCATCCTGACATCCCCCACAGCAGCCGGCAGGAGAGGAGAGGAGGGAGGCCGGCTGTGGGGGGGGGGCGGAGGAGGAGCTCACAGCGGGCCGGAGGAGGAGCACACAGCGGGCCGGAGAACACAGGGGCTGGAGGAGGAAGACACGGCAGACATTGGGGTGATGATCAGTGCGGCACTGCGGCAGGGGGACAGCTGCGAGCACCGATCTCCCTGTGTGTCTCTTTTAGCTGACTGCCGCAGGAGGTAGAGGAGGAGAAGCAGCTGTCTGAAAAGCCATAAAGGGAGATCGTTGCTTGCAACTGTCCCCCGCCGCACTGATCATCTCTGGATGTCAAGGGACAATCATCCATGTGTGCAGGGTGGGTCACAATGGGCCCCCCCTTTTGGGGGCCCCTTTGCAGTGAACGCCTTGCACACATGGATGATAGGCCACTGGACCGCTGTGATTTGGCCCTTTACCATGATTTGTGATCAGCTGTGCCCGAAGGAGGATTCTGGGAGGATGTCCATGGATGCCCTCCCAAAAATAGAAAGGGGATGTCAGGGGGGGCCCTTCATGGTTTCCTGCACTAGGGCCCCGAAGGTTCTTGTTACGCCTCTGTATGGAGCCGTCCTTGCACTAGAGTTGTGTCTCCCTACACGGGGTCCAGGGGAGAAAAAAAAGGGAAGGTGTTGGGAGGAAACAAAACTTTTTCTCATTGCGGGCAGAGTAAGGGAGGGTTATAACCCCTGTCAGTTTTTTGCCATCTGTGTCCCATTGGGGAGACTTCCCTTCACTTCATGTCCCATAGCCAAAACAGGAAGATAAAGGAAATCCCTGGTTGTTACCAGAACTTGTGTCCCCATTGGAAAATTTCTCCTCTATTCCTGTTCTGGTGACAACCCAACATTTGGGATTTTCTTTCACTTACACTCTCAGTTATAATAGCAAACAGGAGAAATAGAGAAGATTAACCTCCCTAATGAGGATCCAGGCAGTAATAAAAACCTGACAGGTGTTCCATTATATGGTTGTCATCAGCTGCACCAGTGCTGGCTACAAGAGCATGCTGCGACTTGAAGCTTTTTTGCAAATACTGTATATGCTTGCAGGAACACAAGTAACATCACCCACAATTTTATATGTATTCTGACTGCCACCTGGTGGATACATATGGAACAGACGACAAAGCTGCATTTTAACCACTTGCTGTCCTGGGCAAATTTTTAATTATTCACACGCATTTTAAAATTAGAGTGTTTTTGTTTTGCTAGAAAGTTATTTATAAACCCCAAACATTATATATTTTCTGAAAGCAGAGCTCCTGGAGAATAAAATGTTTATGTTGCACAAAATGTGCACACTTGTTTATCGAACGCAAATTACTGGGAAAAAATACACTAAATAATTCTAGCGCACAAAATATATAATATCCAGTTTTTTTATTTAAATATAAAAAATTATGTTGCATCCAGTAAATAGATACCAAACATGTAGGTACTTATATAGCTCTGTCAAATTACAGAGCGCTTTACATATATATTGTACATTTACATCAGTCCCTGCACTCAAGGAGCTTACAATCTAAGGTCCCTAACTCACATACATACATACACATACTAGGGCCAATTAAGGCCTGGTTCACACCTATGCATTTTTTTTGTGCGTTTTCAGTTTTGCAGAAACACACTACAGTCCATTTAACAGGGTTTCATATGGATGTAGTTCACATCTGTGCATTTTATGGAAAATAATTTAAGAATGCATTGATTTGCAAATCTCATAAACCCATATTTCTGACTCTCTTATGCCCTGTACACACGATCTGAATATCCGATGGGATAAAATTTCGATGGAATTTTGAGTCGGAATTCCGTTCAAGCTGTCTTGCATACACACTGTCAGACCAAATTCCGACCGTCCAAAACGCGGTGACGTACAACACTATGACGAGCCGAGAAAAATGAAGTTCAATGCTTCCGAGCATGCGTCGACTTGATTCTGAGCATGCGTGTTTTTTTTCTCCGTCGGAGTTCCACACAGACGATCGGAATTTCCGATAGGATTTTCTTCCATCGGAAAAAAATAAAACATGTTCTATTTCTAAACTCCAACGGAAAAAAGTTTAATGGGGCCCACACACGGTCCGAATATCCAATGAAAAAATTCCGTCTGACTTTTTTCATCGGAAATTCCTATCGTGTGTACAAGGCATAAAGATGAGAGTCCACTATCTGGCTCTCTAAGAAGCTCTTTTTATGCCCAATCCCAATGTTACTGACCTGTTGCCAATTAAAGTGGTTCTGAAGGCAGAAGTTTTTTTTATCTTAATCTTAATCCATTAAGGTAAAAAAAAACTGTGCAGCAGCCCCCTCAGCCCCCCTAATACTTACCTGAGCCCCATCTCGATCCAGTGATGTTGCACGAGAGCCTCCCTTGACCCTCTGGGACTCTCCCTCTTGATTGGCTGAGACACACTGCGGGCTCCATTGGCTCCTGCTGCTGTCAATCAAAGTCAGTGAGCCAATGAGAAGAGAGATGGGACAGGGCCGAGCTACGGCTCCATGTCTGAATGGACACACAGAGCAGCGGCTTGACTCGGGTGCCCCCGTAGCAAGCTGCTTGCTATGGGGGCACTCGGCAAGAGGGAGGGGCCAGGAGCACCGACAGGGGACCCCAGAAGAGGAGGACTTGGGCTGCTCTGTGCAAAACCATTACACAGAGCAGGTAAGTATAACATGTTTGTTATTTTTAAACAAAAAGTCTTTACTATTACTTTAACTTAATTAGTTGCAAAATATTAGTGAGGTAGTGAGGGCAAAGGGAGCAGTAAAAATCCGCCAGAAGTTCTAATCCTTTCCTATTCATGTCAAAACCAGAGAAAATGTTTTTGGCCTGAAATACACTTTAACCACTTGTTTACTGGGCACTTAAACCCCCCTCCTGCCCAGACCAATTTTCAGCTTTCAGCGCTGACGCACTTTGAATGACAATTGTGCGGTCATACAACACTGTACCCAAATTAAATTTTTATAATTTTTTTCCCACAAATAGAGCTTTCTTTTGGTGGTATTTGATCACCTCTGCAGTTTTTATTTTTTGTTAAAAAAATTAAAAAAGACCAAATTTAAATATTTTTTTTATTTTTATATTTTGTTATAAAATTTTGCAAACAGGTAATTTTTCTCCTTCATTGATGTACGCTGATGAGGCTGCACTTATGGGCACCGATGGGCTGCACTAATGGGCACAGATGGGCTGCACTGATGGGCACCGATGGGCTGCATTGATGGGCACCGATAAGGCGGCAAGGGTGGGCACTGATAGGCGGCACTTGTGGGCACTGAGAAGTGGCACTGGTGGGCACTGAGAGGTGGCACTGAGAAGTGGCACTAATAGGTGGCACTGATAGCTGGCACTGATAGCTAGCAGTGATGGGCACTGATAGGTGGCAGTGATGGGCACTGGGTGGCAGTGATGGGCACTAAAGGGTGGCAGTGATGGGCACTGATCAGCACTGGTAGGTTACACTGATAGGCAGCACTGCTAGGAGGCACTGATTGGCACCACTTGTGGGCATTGATAGGTGGCACTCATGGGCATTGATAGGTGGTGCTCGTGGGCATTGATAGGTGGCACTGTGGGCACTGGCAGGTGGCACTGGTAGGCGGTAATTGTGGACACATCTGCCTCCTTCCTCTTCGGGACCGATGTCCCTTGCACATAAGCCGGTGATCGTCTTTTTTTTCTCCTCACGCTGTCAGCGTGAGGACAAAAAGAAAGGATTACCGAGCTTTGTTTACATCACGTGATCAGCTGTCATTGGCTAACAGCTGATCTCATGGTAAGGGGCCGGGATTGGCCCCTTACTCGGATCTGTGATCACCCAAGTCTCAGTGACTCGGTGATCACAGCAAGGGAGCGAGAGAAGGGGAGGACGTCTATTGACGGCCTTTCCGGAAATTCAGGTCCGCTCTGTAGCCGTCTTTCGGCTATAGCGCGGTCGCCAAGTGGTTAATGGTACATCACAGCATATGAATTTTTCATTAAAAGGTGCAAGTTTTACTTTGATGCATCCTTCAAGGTTGAGCTCATTACAGCAGCTAATAACGGCTGCTTACATCCACCAACAATTCTGTCTAGGAAGAAATGTATACTAATTATAGAAAATTTAATTTAGAATTCTATAACTATGTTTATATATACCTCTGTTAATTGCAACGTGATCATTATCGGTGTGTGGGGAGGTGCAGTGTGGTGCGATACAGTAAACACTTTCAGTTGCAGAGAACAGAACTGTATTGAAAATGTAGTTCAGTAATGCACAACATGTCCCTGCATTTTCCCAACTCATCTGAAATCCCTCCCTGATGATAAGCACTGTCCCTGACAGATGGGTAACCTGTCTCTACACTACCTACATGCAAAATGTGTGCCAAACCTGGGAGCCGGGGTCCTAAATAGCCTCTACCTGACCCAAGATGACCAGTAATGTCACATGAGATGCCAGCATCCAATCAGTAGCTGCCTCTCTGTGACTGAGGAAATTATAGAGGAATAAGGCTCCTCTCGACTTCCTCCTCCACCTGCATTGCCGCTGCGGTTGAGAGACACCTGCAGTAGAGAAAATAGACTGCACCTGCCTACACTCCCCTTCTCTTTGACAAATGCTGTCCTACCATCGCAACACAGGAAAGAACAATGGAAACTGCTATAAACATGGTTATGGCAATGGCAACAATGTTTCAAACAACATAATCAGAGTAATTTGCAGGAAGCTGCCCATGGTCAGACTGCTTGGGGAAGCGTGCTTCAGTGTCTACTGTGGAATCTCCATTTGCATAGTCATCTTCTTCAGTAATTTTAGAGCCTCGGGTAGATGGAGGTTGTTAGGAGCAGCCACACTACCTTCACACAGGCTTGAACCTGGCTCCTTGAAAGAGCCTAGACGGTCAGTTGGGCCTGCAGGGGCCTCGGGGCTGTCTACAGACACTTCCTTCTTCTGTGTCTACTAGGGCTGGAGGCTCTAGCACGAGAGGAGGCAGGTACCATTCATCAGGAACTTCTTGTACTGGTAAGATAGCCAAGGAGTCTGAGACTTCTCTATCTCTGGCAGGTTTGGAAGGGCAATCATCCCTTAACACAGGGTTGCAACAGGTTGCGGTAAAGCCGTCTCTTGATAGGGTTGGGCTGCTTCTCAACCTGAAAGAGAGTGCTTTCCCACTTGGGATCCAATTTACTGCCTTATTTGCTTTTGGTATTCTTTACCAGCACCCGGAACAAAAAACTGTCTAAAAGACAGAATTCAGAGAGTCGTGGTTAATGATTCTTACTCTGAATGGTCCAAGGTTATCAGTGGTGTACCCCAAGGTTCAGTGCTGGGACCCTTACTTTTTAATATCTTTATAAATGGTATTGGGTCTGGGATCAAAAGTAACATTTCTGTCTTTGCAGATGACACCAAGCTATGCAGTGGAATAACGTCCTTACAGGATGTCTCCAATTTACAAGCCGACCTCAATGCTCTGTCTAATTGGGCGACTATGTGGCAGATGAGGTTTAATGTTGATAAATGTAAAGTTATGCACTTGGGGGCTAATAATATGAATGCATCATACATACTAGGGGCAGTACAACTGTGGGGATCCGTAGTGGAGAAGGATCTGGGGGTTTTGTTGGATCATAAGCTCAATAATGGCATGCAATGCCAAGCTGCGGTTTCCCAAGCGAGCAAAGTCCTTTCTTGTATTAAGTGAGGTATGGACTCCAGAGAGAGAGAGATATAATTTTGCCCCCCCCCTGTACAAATCATTAGTAATGACCTCATCTGGAATATGCAGTTCAGTTTTGGGCACCAGTTCTCAAAAAGGATATCGGGGAACTGGAGAAAGTGCAGAGAAGGGCAACAAAACTGATAAGAGGCATGGAGGAGCTCAGCTATGATGAAAGATTAGAGGAACTGAATTTATTCACTCTTGAGAAGAGGAGATTAAGGGGGCATATGATAACTATGTACAAATACAAGAAAAACAGAAATGGAAGGCGCGCACACCTAGTGCATTACCAGAGATAATTTAATAATAAAAATTTTTTGTATAAAAGTGGGTACTTACAAAATGCAACTGACAAAAGGCCATAAACACAGTGCATGGACATGCACAGAACACGGGGTACACTAACGCGTTTCGGGGCGCACCCCCTTCCTCAGAGCTAGGCTAGCTCTGAGGAAAGGGGTGAGCCCCGAAACGCGTTAGTTGGCCTTTTGTCAGTTGCATTTTGTGAGTACCCACTTTTATACAAACATTTTTTCTTATTAAATTATCTCTGGTAATGCACTAGGTGTGCACGCCTTCCATTTCTGTTTTTCTTGTAGTTCCTTTCGGATTACCCCATCTGAGGAAGGCAGCATCCACCTAGCTTTGGGATACCATATATACCTTTTACACCACTATTTTATCTGATATCTGTTACATCACACCTTGGAAGACCTATTAGCGCTGGAAGTGACTGTCTTTTTTGTATTTCAACATGTACAAATATATAAGGGGTCCATATAGTGAACTTGGTGTTCAGTTATTCACTTTACGGTCAACACAGAGGACAAGGGGACACTCTTTATGTCTAGAGGAAAAGAGATTTCATCTCCAAATACGGAAAGGTTTCTTTACAGTGAGAGCTGTGAAAATGTGGAATAGACTCCCTCCAGAGGTGGTTCTGGCCAGCTCAGTAGATTGCTTTAAGAAAGGCCTGGATACTTAACTAGATGTACATAATATAACTGGGTACTGACATTTATAGGTAAAGTTGATCCAGGGAAAATCCGATTGCCTCTCGGGGGATCAGGAAATAATTTTTTCCCCAGCTGTAGCAAATTGGAGCATTCTCTGCTGGGGTTTTTTGCCTTCCTCTGAATCAACTGTGGGTATAGAATTGGGAATATGGGATTGTACAATATTTTTTATTTATTTATTTTTTATGTGTAGCGCCCTGCCTCCAATGATCGGGGCGCTATTGTAAAATTAGGGGGTGTCTGAGCCTATAGTTGGGCTCAGACTGTTGAATTATATTGAGATTTGCCTCTGTTCTGGCTGTAATGTTGCCTGGTAGCATTTTCCCTTGTTGCCTGTGGGTGGCGCTGCCACCTCGGGCTCATGTTGGAACGCAGGCAGACCATGGTGTATTGAGTGACCCCTCTCGGCGGCGGTTCAGTGGAAGTGGTCAACCCGCTGTGCCTGCTGGGAGGGGATACTTAAGGGGCAAACGCCATTGTTCGGGGTCTTCGCCTCGTGGCCCTCCGGGCGTGAGGTATGTTGCGTGTGGTTCTGGTCTCTGAGCCACATTGGCCCGAGGCTGCATCGCTATCTAGTAGGCCCAGCTAGTCTGGCTGGGGCCTACATTCGGAGAGGGGATACCAAGCTGTCCGTCCAAATGGGAAGGAAGCTGTCTTAATGAAGGAAACCAGGGGAGGACCTGCCCTGGAGGAGACTGGCAAAGTGCTGACGTCTTGGGTGAGGCCTGGTAACTTTGTTGAGGAGGGATCCACTATACCACAAGCCTATACTTGCACCCATTTGGTCGATGCCTATCTTGCGGGGAATTTCTCTTTGAGGTGAAACAACCCACCGTACCACCCCGCACTTATAGGGTGGACTGGATCTCAGGCACCGTTACTCTTGAGGAGGCCGCCTTTGCCCCTGCGGTTCAGCCTGCGCGCACTGCAGTTGCTGCAGCAAGTGAACCCGGAGTGGATGTCGCCACCATTACGGAGCCACCAGCGAACCTCACAGCAGACGCTTCCACCGCCACCACCTAGGCTTTCATCCCGCCTGCAAAACGGAAGGTGGGCTATATTAAGGCCTCCCGCGGCCGCGGTGGAGGCCTACCTCAGCACCTGCCGGAACCGGGCCTCGTGAGCGGTGAAGTCTCCGGGAGGTCCATGACAGGAACCGGTAAGGAGGCTGGGGGCAAATTGACTGTAGTTACCCGCACCTATCTACCTGCCGAAGAGTGGGATTCCTCGGAATTGGACTCTTCCTCAGATATCGTGGAAGACGATCTGATTGAGACTGTGTTTCAGGAGAGGGGATGGGACAATAGAAGATGTATCACCCCGATACTCAGCCTCCAAGAGGGGTCACCCATGAGCTCTGGGGACACGACACCCCGGGTGGAAACCCCTGTTGAGAAAAAAAAAATAGACTGTACCTAATGAAGGATCCCGGCCTCAATCTGTTACGTCTTTGGTCCGGAGGTGTCACCGGACTCCTATGTACTGCCCGGGATGGGAAACTCTGGGTCTTTGCCTAAGCTCGCCCGCCTACAGGGAATCCTGATAAAAAGAGTGGCTACCGAGTACGGCTTGGATTTCCCGTATGTACCTAAAGAACTAATAATAGAAATTGAAGCTCGCCGTGAGCAATGGTACGGGGAGGCCATCTGGGACTATCTGAAAGTACCCAAGCCGTTCAGGAACCTTGAGCACTCGTTTACCACGGCTGATCAGTTTAAGGGTTGCTGTTTGGACTGGAGTTACGGCCGGCACATCCACGCCGATCGGGTTGTTCTCTGCAGTCTAGGAAGGGATGATGCGACATATTTCATTACCACCCTGGACAAGCAGGGAATGTCTGTGACCCTACCGGATCCTAGTTTCTACTTGTGACACTTTGAATGAGTAATCTGACTTTGTTGTTATTGCCTCCTGATTCTTTTACAAGCAGAGAACGCTCTGGATCAAGGTGACTTTGTTCCCCCGCCATAAAAGATTTGTTGCTTAAATAAAAGAAAAAGAGACAGAGAACGGTTTATTTTATTTCTGAAGGAAAGTTTTTTTTTCTCTAACTGAACTTTGGGGGTCAGTCAGATAGAATAGGGTTGCTGAGAACGCCGTGTTCAACAACGTTTTTTTTTTTTGTGTGCTTGTGTTCCAGCCCCTGCTAAAAAAAGTACATTATGATGCCTCTGACACTAGGTGGCAGTGGTTTGCTGAATTAGAGAAAGACTTTTTATGCTGACACAGCAATTAAAAACTTAAATAAGGAAAACTGCATTTTCATGGAGATGCAGTTCTTCTTCTGTGTATATATGTCTGATACTTTAGAATTATATGTTTGCTATGCATACTCTTTGTGTTTTCTCTTAGGTACCAGATCTGATGTCAAGACCATCGGAGAATGAGATGGGATTAGACAGATAGTGATGGGTGGTAGTGTACATATATAATGTGTAATATATAAATGTCTTATCTGGAGATTTATGCCATTCCTGTTATTGTACTTTCTTTCTTTTCCTCCTTTCTTTTCCCAGTTTTTTTTTTGGTTCGGGCACTAAAACCTCAGGCTTGAGGTTTTCATTTTTTTCAGACACTGCGGACAGTGTCTTTTTTGTAGGAGGGGGTGTATGTAGCGCCCTGCCCCCAATGATCGGGGCGCTATTGTAAATTTAGGGGGTGTCTGAGCCAATACTTGGGCTCAGACTGTTGAATTATATTGAGATTTGCCTTCTGTTCTGGCTGTGGTGCTGTCTGGTAGCATTTTTCCTTGTTGCCTGTGGGTGGCGCTACCACCTCGGGCTCATGTTGGAACACAGGCAAACCATGGTGTATTGAGTGACCCCTCTTGGCGACGGTTCAGTGAGAGTGGTCAACCCGCTGTGCCTGCTGTGAGGGGATACTTAAGGGGCAGACGCCATTGTTTAGGGTCTTCGACTCGTGGCCCTCCGGGCGCGAGGTATTTTGCGTGTGGTTCTGGTCTCGGGCCACGTTGGCCGAGGCTGCATCGCTATCTAGTAGGCCCAGCTAGTCTGGCTGGGGCCTACATTCGAAGAGGGGATCCCAAGCTGTCCGTCCAAATGGGAAGGAAGCTGTCTTAATGAAGGAAACCAGGGGAGGACCTGCCCTGGAGGAGACTGGCAAAGTGCTGACGTCTTGGGTGAGGCCTGGTAACTTTGTTGAGGAGGGATCCACTATACCACAAGCCTTGCAGTTTGCCGGACTGGCTTAAAGGCTCTTTTGCTGCACGGTTGGAAGTTTGGGACTTTGAAATTCTGTGGCAGAGGATTCCTGGACTATCCATTTGCTCAACTTAAAAAAGGTCTGTGGCAGAGACTTTGTTCACTTTAAAAAAAGGTCTTTTGGCAGAGACCCACTTCATCTTGGGCAGTCTATGGCAGAGACTGTCCTGTTGCTGATTCATGTGTCATCCCAGCTGCTAGGCCATTTGAGAGGGGACTATCTGGGCGACCAATACCCACTCTAATGCCGCGTACACACGACCGTTTTTAATGTCATTGAAAAAAACTTTGTTTTTCTCGACGTGATTCTTCTCAAGCCTGCCTTGCCTACACACTATCATGAAAAAAAATGCTCGAGCAAAGCACGGTGACGTACGACGGCACTATAAAGGGAAAGTTCCATTCGGATGGCGCCACCCTTTGGGCTGCTTTTGCTGATCCTTGTGTTAGTAAAGTTTAGTGAGAGACGATTTGTGCTTTTCAGCCTCGTGCTCTTCAGTCTGTCACAGCGTGATGAATGTGCTATCTCCATTATGAACGCTAGTTTTACCAGAACGAGCGCTCCCGTCTCATCACTTGCTTCTGAGCATGTGCGTTTTTTTCATGCCGTTAAAGCCTACACACGGACGTTTTTCATGATGAGAAAAACAACAACGTAAAAAACAACGAGAAAAATTAGAGCATGTTCCAAATTTTTAATGCCCATTTTTCACGTCGTGAAAAATGCTCTAGAGCCCACACACGATCGTTTTTAATGACCAAATTAAAAAATTGCATTTTTCTCGTCATGAAAAACAGTCGTGTGTACGCGGCATAACATTGAGAGTGGTGAATGACTTTGAACTGATGTTTTGCAATTTTGTGCCGAGTGCCTGAACCTTCCCCTGCTTTCTTCTACCTTCTACTTTCTCTCAAAGTTATACATGCAGAAGAAAATAAAGCCTGACTGTTGAAGGTTTTACATCTGTGTGGACATTGCATTTACTACAGACTTTCCTACCTGGACAATGAAGCTGAAGAGGTAACGTGCAAAACCCAAAACAAACCAGCAGCTCCTACGAGGGTAGTGCTACATATGGTTGAACTAGATGGACTTGTGTCTTTTTCAACCTGACTAACTATGTAACTATGGAACAGATGTTTGACATGTTTCTCAAAGGTTTTGGAGAAAATTATGATATTGCCCAAGTAGACTAACAGTCTCAAAGTTAAAATCTCACAGGCATCTCTCCATTAGGTGCTGGAACATACTGGGGGCATTACTCCCCGGTTAAACTTGAATAGTCCCAGGGGTGTGATAAAGGCAGTCTTTTCACCATTCTTGATCTCTCACTGGGACTTGCCAGTAGCCGCTTGCCAAGTCAAGGGTGGAAAAATACTTAGCTTAGCCCAATGCCACAAGCAACTTCTCCACCTAGGGTATAGGGTAGGCACCCGGATGAGTACAGGCCTTTAACCTGCGGTAGTCCACACAGAATTACAGTCTTCTGTCTTTCACACCAGGACCTTGGGAGCAGTCCATGGGCTACGGTTCTCCTGAATCACCCTGCTCTGTAGCATGTTGTAAAGCAAGTCCTTGACCTCCTGGCACAGGGGTGGGGGAATGTGTCAGTACCGCTCTATGATAGGTGGAGTGTCCCCCATTTGAATTTGGTAGGTGATGGCCTCTGTGCAACCGTAGTCTTCTGGCTGGTGGCAAAGACCAGTAGCTGTTTCTTTAGTAGTTGGGGAAGCAGCTGCTGTTGAGTTAGAGGATAGCCCCGGAAGGGGATGGCAGTAGTTTGTATTGTGACTTATCTAACGAGGTCATTGCTGCTTGTAGTGCGGCAAAAATTACTTCCACCCCTGGTTGAGCTTTCAAGATGCAGTGATGGGGTACCACGTAAAGGTCTGCTATGGTAGCATGGTTGAAGAATGAAATCGGGGTTATCCCCAGGTTGATGAGTTGTACAAGAACCTTCGCTTTGTGGACCTTTGATAAGGTGTGAGCAACCAGCCACTCTCCTGGCGTTACTTTCGGGGTTCCACCATTATTATGACCCCTTGAAGCTACTTGTAAAACCAGACTACCTCTTGGAGGGGTGCAAGGAGTAATTTTTGCTTGGGAGGCACATTTACAGGGTGCACAGTGATGCATAGTAGTAGTAGGTCCCCCCAGTTGTGCCAATAGCAGCTGTTTCAAGGGGCAGAATACGACCTGGCTAGTCTGTACCCAAGTGGGGAGGCTTCCAGGAAGGATGGCGTGTCTCTGCACTTTCCCTACTCACCTAGAACCTCTCCCTGGTGCTAAGGGAACCATGATCTTACCTGACCCAAGATAACTGCCAAAGTCACATGAGACGCCAGCACCTAATTGGATGCTGCCTCTCTGTGACCAAGGAGATCATAGAGGAACAAGGCTGCTTTCACCTTCCTCCTCCACCTACATTGTCACTACAGTTGAGAGCCACCTGCAGTGGAGAAAAAAGACAGCACCTGCCTACAGGTGTATATATACTCAGTATTTTACCAACAGATGTTGTTTATGTTATATATGCTCACCATTCATCCTGGTTATTAGCCACCTCATTACCTATTAGGTGTGTGCACCTTCACCCATCCCCATTCATACAGTGCAGCATTACCTTTTCATACTATTTACTCTGGGTTCTGACACACCCTTAGTGCTGCAGCAGTACCTCCCCTTTCCCCTACCTCTTTAATAGCGCGGTAATATTTCTCCCATACATATACTCAGTATCATTATACGGCGCGTGTGATCATTATCGGTGTATATAAACTCAGTATCATTCTACGATGCGGTGTGATCATTATTGGTGTATATATACTCAGTATCATTATACAGTGCGGTGTGATCATTATCGGTGTATATATATACTCGGTATCATTATACAGTGCGGTGTGATCATTATCGGTGTATATATATATACTCAGTATCATTATACGGTGAGGTGTGATCATTATCGGTATATATATATATATATATATATATATACTCAGTATCATTATACGGTGCGGTGTGATCATTATCGGTGTATATATACTCTGTATCATTATACGGTGCGGTGTGATCATTATCGGTGTATATATACTCTGTATCATTATACAGTGCGGTGTGATCATTATCGGTGCATATATACTCTGTATCATTATACGGTGAGGTGAGATCATTATCGGTGTATATATACTCTGTATTATTATACAGTGGGGTGTGATCATTATCGGTGTATATATACTCTGTACCATTATACAGTGCGGTGTGATCATTATCGGTGTATATATACTCTGTATCATTATACAGTGCGGTGTGATCATTATCGGTGTATATATACTCTGTATCATTATACGGTGAGGTGAGATCATTATCGGTGTATATATACTTGTTACATAGTTAGTCAGGTTGAAAAAAGACAAAGTCCATCCAGTTCAACCATAAAAAAATAAATATTAAAATAAAAAATATCGTACAATCCCATATACCCAATTCTACACCCACAGTTGATCCAGAGGAAGGCAAAAAACCCCAGCAGAACATGATCCAATTTGCTACAGCAGGGGAAAAAATTCCTTCCTGATCCCCCGAGAGGCAATCGGATTTTCCCTGGATCAACTTTACCTATAAATGTCAGTACCCAGTTATATTATGCACATTTAGGAAAGTATCCAGGCCTTCCTTAAAGCAATCTACTGAGCTGGCCAGAACCACCTCTGGAGGGAGTCTATTCCACATTTTCACAGCTCTTACTGTGAAGAAACCTTTCCGTATCATTATACGGTGCGGTGTGATCATTATCGGTGTATGAATACTCTGTATTATACGGTGCGGTGTGATTATTATTGGTGTATATATACTCAGTATCATTATACGGTGCAGTGTGATCATTATCGGTTTATATATACTCAGTATCATTATACGGTGCAGTGTGATCATTATCGGTGTATATATACTCTGTATCATTATACGGTGCGGTGTGATCATTATCGGTTTATATATACTCAGTATCATTATATGGTGCAGTGTGATCATTATTGGTGTATATATACTCAGTATCATTATACGGTGCAGTGTGATCATTATCGGTTTATATATACTCAGTATCATTATACGGTGCAGTGTGATCATTATTGGTGTATATATACTCAGTATCATTATACGGTGCAGTGTGATCATTATCGGTTTATATATACTCAGTATCATTATACGGTGCAGTGTGATCATTATTGGTGTATATATACTCTGTATCATTATACGGTGAGGTGTGATCAATATCAGTGTATATATACTCTGTATTATTATACAGTGGGGTGTGATCTTTATCGGGATGTATATATATACTTGGTATCATTATACAGTACAATGTGATCATTATCGGTGTATATAAACTCGGTATCATTATACAGTGCGGTGTGGTTATTATGGGCGGTGTATATAGTATACTCAGTATCATTATACAGTGCGGTGTGATCATTATCGGTGTATATAGTATACTCGGTATCATTATACAGTGCGGTGTGATCATTATCGGTGTATATAGTATACTCGGTATCATTATACGGTGTGGTGTGGTTATTATCGGTGTACAGTATATAGTATACTCAGCATCATTATCTATCACTCTGCCTGGTTTCTTTATGTTCGTGTCAAATAGTAGTTATTTATATCATCACTTCCATCCTATAGCTAACGAAGGGGGATGATTATTCCTCATTTAATTCTCATAGGACAAAGCATGCAATTCCTTTATGCCTCAGTGACCTGCTATAAATTACAGACGCTCTCCTCTGTAGTTCAGCCATGCAGCACTGTGTATATGTGTAGTCAGCACCATGGACAGCTCCATAATGACACTCGGGATAAATGCTGTAATGACTTGTGTCATGGCTCCAACTAGACTCTGCCTCTTCTGGAACCAAATCCCTCCATCCCTCTTTCCTCTTCAGTTGTTTCTTTTTTTTGATCTGATATATAGACCTTTAAAAAAACAATATTTATTTACCAAAAATGTTTTGCTGGCACGAAATGTTTCATTACAACTCTAAATTTTTGCATTTGTTATTTTGAAAAGCCAGCTTAGAGGAGAGGTTATGGTGGAAAAAAAGCCTTTGTGGGTTTAGCCAATCATTTTGCCTATGAATTCTTCAGGACCCATTTACACTATTGCATTGCCTTAAAGTGACACTAAAGGTTCAGGTATTTTTTTTTTTAAATAACAAACATGTCATACTTACCTCCACTGTGCAGTTCGTTTTGCACAGAGTGGCCCTGAACATCCTCTTCTGGGGTCCCACGGCGGCTCTCGCGGCTCCTCCCCGCAATAGCTAACCCCATCTTGGAAGCTCTCTCCCGAGGAGGTTACCTTGCGGGCGCGCTCCCGTGTGATACACTCGGCCCCGCCCCCCCTGCGCCCGCGTAATTGGATTTGATTGACAGCAGCGCGAGCCAGTGGCTGCGCTGATATCAATCTATCCAATGAAGAGCCGAGAAGCCCGGGCAAAGATCGAGCACGTTCGCGACGTGGGACTTTCCAGGGCTTAGGTAAGTAAAACGGGGGGCTGGGGGGCCGGCAATCATCAGATGTTTTTTTACCTTAATGCATAGGATGCATTAAGATGAAAAAACATGAACCTTTACATCCCCTTTAATGCATGTGCTACCACATGCCCTACCACAACACGTTACATGCATTGGCGTAATGTGACACCATTAATTTGAATGGCACTCCAATGCATCTTGCTGCACCAATTTTTAGACCTTAGTGCTTTGACAAGCATTGCATTGCACTGTAATGCCTGTACATTGCAAGGTGTGTTGGGTGGCATTCAGAATAAATGCAACCTCATTGCAGTAACATATTTAGAAGAGGATCTTCAGTGTCCCCCCCCAAAAAAATAAATCTAAAGTCAGAAGCTACAAATGCTGTAGCTGATGACTTTTAACCACTTCAGCTCTGTAAGATTTTACCCCCTTCATAACCAGGACAGTTTTTGCTATTTAGCACTGCAATATTTTAATTGGTAATTGCGCAGTCATGCAACGCTGTACCCAAATATGTTTATCAATTTTTTTTAAACACAAATAGAGCTTTATTTTGGTTGTATTTGATCAAAACTGGGTTTTTTATTTTTTGCGATATCAACGAAAAAAATAAAAAGACCGAAAATGTAGCTATAAAACATATCCAATAAAAAATAAATATAATTTCTTCATAAATTTGGGCCAAAATGTATTCTGCTACATGTCTTTGATTAAAAAAAAAAATCCTAATAAGTGTATATTGATTGGTTTGCGTGAAAGTTTTAGCACCTACAAACTATGGTTTATATACTGGAATAAAAAAAAAAAAAATATACTACTAATGGCGGCGATCAGTAATTTATAATGGGACTGAGATAGTATGGCATGCAATCTGACACTAACTGATGCTGGGGGGAACTGACTAACTGCCACTGACATCACCAGTGACATTAAAACAGTGATCAGTGATAATATTAAACACGGTCGCTTTACTAATGATACTGGCTGGGAAGGGGGTTAACATCTAGGACGATCAAGGGGTTTAATATGTGCTTAATTATGTGTAATGTAAAGTGTGCTGCTTTTACTAATGGTTTGCAGGGATGAGAAACAGAGAGATTGTTCTCTCTTTACAGAGCTCTGTGTTGATTATCAACACAGAGCTGTGGGCTGTGATTGTACACAGCTGATCAGCATGTCCAGGCCGTGAATCATTGGCCAGGACTATCTATCTAAGAGACTATCTAAGAGGCTCCCACTGTGTACGATCACAGTGGGTGTCGGGCGGTATGCACGTGACCTAAACCCAGAAGTAGACAGCGATGTACGGGTAAGTCACTTTGCCTACACCAGCTGCCCGTCTGCAGTATATTGGAAAGCGGTTAGAATAAGGAAACTAACCTGTCCAAGGATCCAGCGCCAGTGGCGTCTCCAGCTTTCATAATTAGGGGGGGGCACATGGGGGGATAGGGACAAAAGTAGGGGGGCCAACTATAAAATGCAATTATATATATATCCTGGGGCCCTTTACTACGATCCCACAACGGGCCCTTTCACATGTTCTGCAGTGAGCTCCCTTCCTACTATACTGGGCCCCCCCAGGGTGGCAGAAAACAAGAGATATATGTCACCAGCACACCAAGAAAATATAAGGGTCCAAAGCAGTGGGAAAACTATCAGGGTTGCAAAGGTTGTCTTGCCACTGGGCCCTGGTATTCTGCCACTGTGGGGTTCCCCAGCTGTCCTGTTATTGACAGAGCTGGTCTGGCATCTGTCTCCTTGGCACCGGCGGCAGTCTATTAGGACCTAGTGCTGGTGACATTATGCGTGCATGTAGGGGAAGGCTGGCACTATTGGTTATAGAGAGCCGAGCCCCCAGCTGGTCACCTAGCAGCAGTAATGCTGTATAACCTTCTCTGTTGACATGTTGATCGGGATGTGATCCTAGTGATGCTCCCAGTCAGATCTAATAAACACAGTATTTATTAGCATCAAGAGTACAACCACATATATATAATCAACCGTATGTTCAGCAGCCATGTGGGCTCTATGCCTGTAAAGTGTGGGCTTTGATCAATAAAATCACTGATATTTAACACTAGGATTTGACTAGGAGCATCACCTGGATTGCATCACGATCAGCATGTCAGAGAAGGCTCCACTGCTGCTAAGCAACCTGCAGGGAGCTCAACTGTCTACAACCAATAGAGATGGGCTCGGGTGTATTTGAAATCCCACATGCCCGATCCCGCCAGGAAGCCGACACTCCACAGTGCTAATCACAGCCAGTGAGACATTTTCTGATCTGTGCAGCTGCGGGCCGGGAAATGTCTCACTGCCTGTGATTAGCGCTGTGCAGTGTGGGCTTCCTGGCAGGCTCTGGCATGTGGAATTTTGAACATGCCCAGCCCATCTCTAACATATTATGCTGGCCCTCCTGTACATCAGCCCCATAAAGTAACCAGCACTGGGTTCCAATGTGCTGCCGCCGCTACCATGGTGACAGAGACCAGCGCTGTGAATAGCCGGGACAGGACAGCAACTCTGGTTGTTCCAGCACTGGTCCACACTGGGAGGTTTTCCCCATCCACCTATAATGTGTAGATGGGGGAATTGGATCATTTCTTTTTTTTTTTTATTCAACCTAATAGTTGAATGAAAAAAAGTGATCAATGTATGGGCTGCCTAAGAGCCAAGACCAGTCATAGACAGTTTAAATCTCAGCTGGTTCAGCAGGAACTGGCTGAGATTTGAACCATTAATGAGCAGATTCTCTTATGATTATCACTAGTGATTGCTATAGCCACTAGTGATAATCACTGCTTGTCGGGATAATACAATTGCTGGGCAGGAGGGATATTCCCCTGTCAGCACTGTCTGTATTGATGGGGAAATCAAGCAATTTCTTTCCTGCAATCTGTGGATGCAGGAAAGAAATGTGCACCATATATTACCTGCCTAACTGAAAGTGAAAGTAAATTGTGAATGTCTTGAAAGAACAGGAGAGGGGGAGGGAGACAGATGGGGGAGAGAAGGGATGGAGATAATGCAGTTCAGTGATTACAGTGTACTGCAGTCTGCAGTGCACACACTTACCCACGGTCGAGGCTAGAATCTCAGGCATCATTCACACACAGCCAGGAATGCTGCTGATTTTCATATTTCCCACCCACACATCCCTTCTCTTCAGATACAGCATGCTGGGATAGTGTGGGTGGGACTGGAAGGAGGAGGAGGAGCTGTATTCCTCCCTGCTCGTATGTGAGGAGAGTGAGGGGGGGGGGTTGCTGGACTCGCCGGGCTGTGAAAGAGTGTCATAGACTGACACTCGGCTCAGCTTGCAGTCACCACTCTCGGAATTTACAGGCTGGTTCTCCTGTCCTAAGGACGGGAGAAATCAGTCTGTTTTTTCAGTAACTGAGATGAAGGGTTGGGCCCCCCTCCCCCCCTCCCACAGTACTTGTGGAGTCCTTCCTGCATTCGCTCTATTCCGTGCCAATGAGGATGCAGGGAAATGAGCAGATCGGGCGGCTGTGGTTGTGCGAGCGCTCGCATTATGCAGTGTCAGCGAGCAGAGCGAGGGGGAGGAATCCCCCGCAGGAGCTGACTGGGGACGCTCTCCCTCTCAGGAGAGACTATGTTACCCCAGCAGCAGCCTGAGCGAAAAAAAAAAATGCAAAAAAAAATGCAAAAAAAGTATTTTTTTTTTTGGGGGGGGCACATGGTGGGGCACAGCATAATGTTGGGGGGGCCAGGGCCCCCTCTGGTCCCCCCTAGGGACGCCATTGTCCAGCGCTGTCCTAACCCGAACCGGTTCTTCACCAGTCTTCGGGTCCCTGGTTCGGGTTACTCATGGAAGCCAGCTGTGAGTCCTAGCGGCTTTACAGCTGGGTTCCTACTGCACATGTACAAGTTGCGCTGCACCTTGTGAATGGTCCTGCAGCTTTCTGGGACCTGTAAACATGACCTAGAAAAATATCCCCTTTAGAAGGCCTAGGGCAGGCATGTCCAAAGTCCGGCCTGCAGGCCAATCGCGGCCCGCGGTCCGGTTTTGAACGGCCTGCCTGGTTATCTAAATATATATGTCTTTTGTGGCCCTCGACGATCTTCCAGCGCCGGGGCCACAAAAGATATATAGGCTGGCTGCCTCGAAGGGAGGAGGTGGGACGAGTGCCGCGCACACAGGAGTAGTATTTCCTGTTTACACGGTAGCCTCTGTAATAGGAAGTCCCGTCTCCGGCGCTGCTATTGGCTGACTGTTCTGTTCATCAAAGGAGGCGGGACTTTCTCTTAAAGAGGCCACAGTGTAAACAGGAGATTCTCTTGTAGGATATCTTTAGCGCTCGTCCTGCCACCTCCATGTCCCCTCCAAGGCTGCACTGATGGCAATGGTGCTGCATTCCTGGCAATGGTGAATGCATTCCTGGCAATGATGGGTGCTGCATTTCTGGCAATGGTGAGTGCATTACTGGCAATGGTGGGTGCTGCATTCCTGGCAATGGTGGATACATTCCTGGCAATGGTGGGTGCTGCCTTCCTGGCAATGGTGGGTGCTGCCTTCCTGGCAATGGTGGGTGCATTCCTGGCAATGGTGTGTGCATTCCTGGCAATGGTGTGTGCATTCCTGGCAATGGTGGGTGCTGAATTCCTAGCAATGGTGGGTGCTGCATTACTGGCAATTGGAGGTGCTGCATTCATGGCAATTAGGGGTCTGCAGATGGGCACTGACCCTTATTTTTCTTCACAGTTCTTTATTTAAAATTTTTAGTTTTTCTCCTGAAACTTCCCTCTTAAAGTGAAGGTGCGTGTTATATGCCAATAAATACGGTATATCCAAATAATACACCTGAGCTCATCTCTTTACTCACACACAGCCACAAAGGCAAGATAATTCTTGTTGGGCAGTGTATTAGTGCTCGAACGAACACACTCAGACCGAATTTTAACGTTCATGTTCATGTTCACTTCATCAAATCTGGCACTCTTTGAAAAAAGTTTGGACACCCCTGGCCTAGGCAATCTGAGCGAAAGTGGGAGAGGGTACCTGTCAAAACTAGGCAACCCCCCAAAAGTGAGAGGGGGGTATCGGGGGGTGCGGAGGATGCAGGAAAAGCAGAACTTCCCCTTTTGGGTGAAGTTCTGCTTTAAGTGCATTGCTGCATGTTGCAGAAAAGTGTGCATTACCACAACTCAATGCACTTTTGCTGGTGTAAATGACCCCTCATGGTCTGTGTAATTGGCAGAGGGGCATGAGGTTATCAGGTTGTCCTTTGCTCACAAACTTTCTGCTAAACAGCGTGCTCACTCTTATCTAAGGATATTGAAGGGTGTGCTTGTATGTGTAGCATGTCCGTCCAGCTGTAGAACATCTACAAGTGTCATTGTGGTCTCTCAGCCACCCCGAGACCAGTAGCTTCCCAACTGGAGACTGCAACATAGAGCGCTCTCTGGGACTCATTTCTAAATTGGTGACCTAAGTGAAAACAGTCTGTTGTCATAGCAACCAGGCAGATGCTTGCCTTTGATTACGGGCCTGCTTTAGTTGGGTGCTGTGGGAATACCTTTAAAGGGATAGTTCACATTTACCACAAAACTGCCTGAGCAGATAAAGGGCATCTGTAGATAAAAACGAACTGTGCAGCTCTGACTAAAGTTGAATAAAGCTCTTGCTATATGTGTAGGCCATTTACATACCTTATGAAGCCTGACTGGAATACTCCTAGGATGTTGCTAAGTACTCCTAGGACATTGCTAAGTACTCCCAAGACGTGGCTAAGTACTCCCAGGACGTTGCTAAATGAGGCCTAGTCATCACTGCTCACCTCCACCAAACCAGGAGCAAGTTTCTCAAACGCTGAGCTCAGAGCTACTGCATCAGGGGAAAGAAAGAGTATGTGAGGGGGTTTGAATCAGAGAAAGAGCTCACTACTGTGATGGTTGAGGTGAGCATTGCTGACTAGGCCTCACTTAGCAATGTCCTGGGAGTACTTAGCAACGTCTGGGAGAATTCCAGTCAGGCTTCATAAGGTATGTCAATGGCCTACACCTATAGCAAGGGTATTATTCAACTTTAATCAGAGCGGCATGGTTTGATTTAATCTACAAACATCCCTTACCTGCATAGGCACAGACATCCTAACCTGCAAAAACGAATTTCAGGGAGGTTTCAAACTCATTTCATGGAGGTGACGCTTTGCGCCGGCGCCTCCCTCCCCCCCCCCAATAAAATGCAGCCTGATCACACAGCTGCTGGGGCTGGGCTACTGGTCCTGGGGCCTGGCTGCTGGGGCCAGGGGTCCGGCTGCTGGGGCCAGGGGTCCGGCTGCTTGGGCCGGCTGCTGGGGCCAGAGGTCTGGCTGCTTGGGCCGGCTGCCGGGGCCGGCTGCTGGGGCCAGGGGTCCGGCTGCTTGGGTCAGGGGTCCGGCTGCTGGGTCTGGCTGCTGGGGCCAGGGGTCCAGCTGCTGGACCCCAGTAGCCGGACCCCTGACCCCAGCAGCCGGAACCCCTGACCCCAGCAGCCGGCCCCGGCAGCCAGACCCCTGATCAAATGCGGGGAGACTCCCGCGGCTCTCGGGAGACTTGAGATGTCTGTAGGAAGGTTTTTTGTAAAGGTGAACTATCCTTTTAATTTCCCCCCTATGAAAGCTGGTATAATAAGAGGGCTTATGCAGCGAGGAGCAAATCACAATGAAGTAATAATAACAACCAATCAGAACTTTACCTTTGTCCGTCCAACTCCAGCCAAGTGAAATCTGATTGGTTGCTATGGTTACTGCACTTGGAGTATCCGCATTGCTATTTGCACTCCAGGCTGTAATCTAGTGACCATGCCACTTAAGGATGTCATTACTCTACAATCTGAGTAACAGCCAGGGGCTGTGTTACCTACTAATTCATCCTATAGGTGTTCAATGGCGTTGAGTTCCGGGCCCCGTGCACGACACTTCCTCCACATCAAACCATGTCTTTATGGAGCTGGTGATGGAACAGAAAAGGGTCTTCACCAACTGGAAGCACACAACCTGTGGCCCAGATGCTGCATGCAGCCCTATGGCACTTATTTTACAAGGCCTCAGGGCTCCTGTTGACGGTAGTCTAGTCCGTTTTCCCATCCTAGGTACTTACTAATGCAGGCCATACACGGGTCATATTCCGAAAGATTTGTTGATCAAAAATCGAAAATTTGTGCGTTTTGTTATCCGATGATGCCACCGTTGATTTCGAAAGTTCGACCAACCAAGCCTTTCATATTTCACCTCTTGTTGTTACGGGAAAAGAAAAAACAGTGGCCAGAAATCTTCTTTTTTAGGGGGCACAGATATGGAAGCATTGATTTTTAAAGGGGCTGTAATAGCAGTGATTTATGCTCTAGCAGTCTTTAGGGCCTACTTATAAAACATTTGTTGCACAAATATCAGAAACATTTGTGCAAACTGAATTAACATTCATCATTTGGAAACAAATATAGCAGGTAGGATGGGACCATACCGGTGCAAAAATCAAACCAAGAAATAATATTATGATAACATCTTCAAAATTTATTAACAAAATCACTTAAAAAGTCATATTAAAAAGATGTAGGCTTAACCCCATAAATGTGGTCTGCGAACTGTTTAGAGCGGCATCGAATTAAATCCCGACATGTTTCGCCCTATGTATTGGGCTTCTTTAGGGGATGTTACCTGCTTGGGGTCTCAGCCTTCCTGTATTCCTCAATTAACACTTATGCCCTGTACACACAAGCGGAATTTCCATCGGAAAAAAGTTGGATGTTTTTTCCGACGGAATTCCGCTGAAGCTTGGCTTGCATACACACGGTCACACAAAAGTTCTCTGAACTTTCGAGCGTTAAGAACGCGGTGACGTACAACACTACGACGAGGCGAGAAAAAGAAGTTCAATGCTTCCGAGCATACGTCGAATTGTTTCCGAGCATGCGTGTTTTTTTTCCTGTTGGAAATTCCATACAGACGAACGGATTTTCCGATAGGAATTTTTTCCGTCGGAAAAATAGAGAACCTGCTCTCTATCTAAGTTTGTCGGAAATTCCTACAGAAAAAGTCTGATGGAGCATACACACGGTCGGAATTTCTGATGAAAAGCTCACATCAGACTTTTTCCAACGGAAATTCCACTAGTGTGTCCAGGGCATAAGAGCAATAGTCACAATTTATCTTAATGAATGATGAAGTGCTGAATCCACTGCAAAGCCTTCAGGTGGCCACAGGAGGCAGACACGGACCAGATTAAATTAAGCTGTGTAAGGGAATGACAGCGGTGGCAGGGACCACAGAGAGGGTTGGTTCCAGTATTAAACTACAGCAGATCCTGTGGGCTGCATGTGTCCCTGCATGTCTCCAGCCAGAGACATGCAGGGACTAGGGATGAGCTTCGTGTTCGAGTCGAACATACGTTCGACTCGAACATCGGCTGTTCGATCGTTCGACGAAGATCGAACGATTTGGGCCGTTCGCGCCAAATTCGAGTGACGCGAACGGCCCACAATGCACTACGCCATCGCAGTGTCATCCAGGCGCTGTGATTGGCCAAGCATGCACTGTGACCCCGCATGCTTGGCCAATCACAGCGCCGGCAGCGAGGAGAGCAATGATTGGCCACAGGCAGGATGCCTGTGGCCAATTATTGCTGAGGGTGTTTAGTACACGCCCCACACTATAAAAGGCCGCCAGCACGGCGGCCTAGTGTAGTGTGTTCCGGAGCAGGGAAAGACAAGCATAGGCAGGGACAGTGACATTTATTTCTTTCTTGCTTAACCTGGATTCCTTTAGTTTAGGGAAAGAGAAGGATAGGTAGGGAGAGTGTCAGTGTGTTTTACTGTGCGAGTCCTTGTTTCTAGGGACAAAGAAGGAAAGTGAGGGGATTTCTCCTTGTGCTATAGTGTGCTTTAAAAAAACATTTTTTCTAGGGACAGAAAACTGTAGGTAGGGAGAGTGTCAGTTTCTTTCACTGTGCCAGTCCTTGTTTCTAGGGACAAAGAAGGAAAGTGAGGGGATTTCTCCTTGTGCTATAGTGTGCTTTAAAAAAACATTTTTTCTAGGGACAGAAAACTGTAGGTAGGGAGAGAGTGAGTTTCTTTCACTGTGCCAGTCCTTGTTTCTAGGGACAAAGAAGGAAAGTGAGGGGATTTCTCCTTGTGCTATAGTGTGCTTTAAAAAAACATTTTTTCTAGGGACAGAAAACTGTAGGTAGGGAGAGTGTCAGTTTCTTTCACTGTGCCAGTCCTTGTTTCTAGGGACAAAGAAGGAAAGTGAGGGGATTTCTCCTTGTGCTATAGTGTGCTTTAAAAAAACATTTTTTCTAGGGACAGAAAACTGTAGGTAGGGAGAGTGTCAGTTTCTTTCACTGTGCCAGTCCTTGTTTCTAGGGACAAAGAAGGAAAGTGAGGGGATTTCTCCTTGTGCTATAGTGTGCTTTAAAAAAACATTTTTTCTAGGGACAGAAAACTGTAGGTAGGGAGAGTGTCAGTTTCTTTCACTGTGCCAGTCCTTGTTTCTAGGGACAAAGAAGGAAAGTGAGGGGATTTCTCCTTGTGCTATAGTGTGCTTTAAAAAAACATTTTTTCTAGGGACAGAAAACTGTAGGTAGGGAGAGTGTCAGTTTCTTTCACTGTGCCAGTCCTTGTTTCTAGGGACAAAGAAGGAAAGTGAGGGGAATTCTCCTTGTGCTATAGTGTGCTTTAAAAAAACATTTTTTCTAGGGACAGAAAACTGTAGGTAGGGAGAGTGTCAGTTTCTTTCACTGTGCCAGTCCTTGTTTCTAGGGACAAAGAAGGAAAGTGAGGGGAATTCTCCTTGTGCTATAGTGTGCTTTAAAAAAACATTTTTTCTAGGGACAGAAAACTGTAGGTAGGGAGAGTGTCAGTTTCTTTCACTGTGCCAGTCCTTGTTTCTAGGGACAAAGAAGGAAAGTGAGGGGATTTCTCCTTGTGCTATAGTGTGCTTTAAAAAAACATTTTTTCTAGGGACAGAAAACTGTAGGTAGGGAGAGTGTCAGTTTCTTTCACTGTGCCAGTCCTTGTTTCTAGGGACAAAGAAGGAAAGTGAGGGGAATTCTCCTTGTGCTATAGTGTGCTTTAAAAAAACATTTTTTCTAGGGACAGAAAACTGTAGGTAGGGAGAGTGTCAGTTTCTTTCACTGTGCCAGTCCTTGTTTCTAGGGACAAAGAAGGAAAGTGAGGGGAATTCTCCTTGTGCTATAGTGTGCTTTAAAAAAACATTTTTTCTAGGGACAGAAAACTGTAGGTAGGGAGAGTGTCAGTTTCTTTCACTGTGCCAGTCCTTGTTTCTAGGGACAAAGAAGGAAAGTGAGGGGATTTCTCCTTGTGCTATAGTGTGCTTTAAAAAAACATTTTTTCTAGGGACAGAAAACTCTAGGTAGGGAGAGTGTCAGTGTGTTTTACTGTGCGAGTCCTTGTTTCTAGGGACAAAGAAGGAAAGTGAGGGGATTTCTCCTTGTGCTATAGTGTGCTTTAAAAAAACATTTTTTCTAGGGACAGAAAACTGTAGGTAGGGAGAGTGTCAGTTTCTTTCACTGTGCCAGTCCTTGTTTCTAGGGACAAAGAAGGAAAGTGAGGGGATTTCTCCTTGTGCTATAGTGTGCTTTAAAAAAACATTTTTTCTAGGGACAGAAAACTGTAGGTAGGGAGAGTGTCAGTTTCTTTCACTGTGCCAGTCCTTGTTTCTAGGGACAAAGAAGGAAAGTGAGGGGATTTCTCCTTGTGCTATAGTGTGCTTTAAAAAAACATTTTTTCTAGGGACAGAAAACTGTAGGTAGGGAGAGTGTCAGTTTCTTTCACTGTGCCAGTCCTTGTTTCTAGGGACAAAGAAGGAAAGTGAGGGGATTTCTCCTTGTGCTATAGTGTGCTTTAAAAAAACATTTTTTCTAGGGACAGAAAACTGTAGGTAGGGAGAGTGTCAGTTTCTTTCACTGTGCCAGTCCTTGTTTCTAGGGACAAAGAAGGAAAGTGAGGGGATTTCTCCTTGTGCTATAGTGTGCTTTAAAAAACATTTTTTCTAGGGACAGAAAACTGTAGGTAGGGAGAGTGTCAGTTTCTTTCACTGTGCCAGTCCTTGTTTCTAGGGACAAAGAAGGAAAGTGAGGGGATTTCTCCTTGTGCTATAGTGTGCTTTAAAAAAACATTTTTTCTAGGGACAGAAAACTGTAGGTAGGGAGAGTGTCAGTTTCTTTCACTGTGCCAGTCCTTGTTTCTAGGGACAAAGAAGGAAAGTGAGGGGAATTCTCCTTGTGCTATAGTGTGCTTTAAAAAAACATTTTTTCTAGGGACAGAAAACTGTAGGTAGGGAGAGTGTCAGTTTCTTTCACTGTGCCAGTCCTTGTTTCTAGGGACAAAGAAGGAAAGTGAGGGGAATTCTCCTTGTGCTATAGTGTGCTTTAAAAAAACATTTTTTCTAGGGACAGAAAACTGTAGGTAGGGAGAGTGTCAGTTTCTTTCACTGTGCCAGTCCTTGTTTCTAGGGACAAAGAAGGAAAGTGAGGGGAATTCTCCTTGTGCTATAGTGTGCTTTAAAAAAACATTTTTTCTAGGGACAGAAAACTGTAGGTAGGGAGAGTGTCAGTTTCCTTCACTGTGCCAGTCCTTGTTTCTAGGGACAAAGAAGGAAAGTGAGGGGAATTCTCCTTGTGCTATAGTGTGCTTTAAAAAAACATTTTTTCTAGGGACAGAAAACTGTAGGTAGGGAGAGTGTCAGTTTCTTTCACTGTGCCAGTCCTTGTTTCTAGGGACAAAGAAGGAAAGTGAGGGGATTTCTCCTTGTGCTATAGTGTGCTTTAAAAAAACATTTTTTCTAGGGACAGAAAACTGTAGGTAGGGAGAGTGTCAGTTTCTTTCACTGTGCCAGTCCTTGTTTCTAGGGACAAAGAAGGAAAGTGAGGGGATTTCTCCTTGTGCTATAGTGTGCTTTAAAAAAACATTTTTTCTAGGGACAGAAAACTGTAGGTAGGGAGAGTGTCAGTTTCTTTCACTGTGCCAGTCCTTGTTTCTAGGGACAAAGAAGGAAAGTGAGGGGAATTCTCCTTGTGCTATAGTGTGCTTTAAAAAAACATTTTTTCTAGGGACAGAAAACTGCAGTTAGGGAGAGTGTCAGTTTCTTTCACTGTGCCAGTCCTTGTTTCTAGGGACAAAGAAGGAAAGTGAGGGGATTTCTCCTTGTGCTATAGTGTGCTTTAAAAAAACATTTTTTCTAGGGACAGAAAACTGTAGGTAGGAAGAGTGTCAGTTTCTTTCACTGTGCCAGTCCTTGTTTCTAGGGACAAAGAAGGAAAGTGAGGGGAATTCTCCTTGTGCTATAGTGTGCTTTAAAAAAACATTTTTTCTAGGGACAGAAAACTGTAGGTAGGGAGAGTGTCAGTTTCTTTCACTGTGCCAGTCCTTGTTTCTAGGGACAAAGAAGGAAAGTGAGGGGATTTCTCCTTGTGCTATAGTGTGCTTTAAAAAAACATTTTTTCTAGGGACAGAAAACTCTAGGTAGGGAGAGTGTCAGTGTGTTTTACTGTGCGAGTCCTTGTTTCTAGGGACAAAGAAGGAAAGTGAGGGGATTTCTCCTTGTGCTATAGTGTGCGTTAAAAAAACATTTTTTCTAGGGACAGAAAACTGTAGGTAGGGAGAGTGTCAGTTTCTTTCACTGTGCCAGTCCTTGTTTCTAGGGACAAAGAAGGAAAGTGAGGGGATTTCTCCTTGTGCTATAGTGTGCTTTAAAAAAACATTTTTTCTAGGGACAGAAAACTGTAGGTAGGGAGAGTGTCAGTTTCTTTCACTGTGCCAGTCCTTGTTTCTAGGGACAAAGAAGGAAAGTGAGGGGATTTCTCCTTGTGCTATAGTGTGCTTTAAAAAAACATTTTTTCTAGGGACAGAAAACTGTAGGTAGGGAGAGTGTCAGTTTCTTTCACTGTGCCAGTCCTTGTTTCTAGGGACAAAGAAGGAAAGTGAGGGGATTTCTCCTTGTGCTATAGTGTGCTTTAAAAAAACATTTTTTCTAGGGACAGAAAACTGTAGGTAGGGAGAGTGTCAGTTTCTTTCACTGTGCCAGTCCTTGTTTCTAGGGACAAAGAAGGAAAGTGAGGGGATTTCTCCTTGTGCTATAGTGTGCTTTAAAAAAACATTTTTTCTAGGGACAGAAAACTGTAGGTAGGGAGAGTGTCAGTTTCTTTCACTGTGCCAGTCCTTGTTTCTAGGGACAAAGAAGGAAAGTGAGGGGATTTCTCCTTGTGCTATAGTGTGCTTTAAAAAAACATTTTTTCTAGGGACAGAAAACTGTAGGTAGGGAGAGTGTCAGTTTCTTTCACTGTGCCAGTCCTTGTTTCTAGGGACAAAGAAGGAAAGTGAGGGGAATTCTCCTTGTGCTATAGTGTGCTTTAAAAAAACATTTTTTCTAGGGACAGAAAACTGTAGGTAGGGAGAGTGTCAGTTTCTTTCACTGTGCCAGTCCTTGTTTCTAGGGACAAAGAAGGAAAGTGAGGGGAATTCTCCTTGTGCTATAGTGTGCTTTAAAAAAACATTTTTTCTAGGGACAGAAAACTGTAGGTAGGGAGAGTGTCAGTTTCTTTCACTGTGCCAGTCCTTGTTTCTAGGGACAAAGAAGGAAAGTGAGGGGAATTCTCCTTGTGCTATAGTGTGCTTTAAAAAAACATTTTTTCTAGGGACAGAAAACTGTAGGTAGGGAGAGTGTCAGTTTCTTTCACTGTGCCAGTCCTTGTTTCTAGGGACAAAGAAGGAAAGTGAGGGGAATTCTCCTTGTGCTATAGTGTGCTTTAAAAAAACATTTTTTCTAGGGACAGAAAACTGTAGGTAGGGAGAGTGTCAGTTTCTTTCACTGTGCCAGTCCTTGTTTCTAGGGACAAAGAAGGAAAGTGAGGGGATTTCTCCTTGTGCTATAGTGTGCTTTAAAAAAACATTTTTTCTAGGGACAGAAAACTGTAGGTAGGGAGAGTGTCAGTTTCTTTCACTGTGCCAGTCCTTGTTTCTAGGGACAAAGAAGGAAAGTGAGGGGAATTCTCCTTGTGCTATAGTGTGCTTTAAAAAAACATTTTTTCTAGGGACAGAAAACTGCAGGTAGGGAGAGTGTCAGTTTCTTTCACTGTGCCAGTCCTTGTTTCTAGGGACAAAGAAGGAAAGTGAGGGGATTTCTCCTTGTGCTATAGTGTGCTTTAAAAAAACATTTTTTCTAGGGACAGAAAACTGTAGGTAGGGAGAGTGTCAGTTTCTTTCACTGTGCCAGTCCTTGTTTCTAGGGACAAAGAAGGAAAGTGAGGGGATTTCTCCTTGTGCTATAGTGTGCTTTAAAAAAACATTTTTTCTAGGGACAGAAAACTGTAGGTAGGGAGAGTGTCAGTTTCTTTCACTGTGCCAGTCCTTGTTTCTAGGGACAAAGAAGGAAAGTGAGGGGAATTCTCCTTGTGCTATAGTGTGCTTTAAAAAAACATTTTTTCTAGGGACAGAAAACTGTAGGTAGGGAGAGTGTCAGTTTCTTTCACTGTGCCAGTCCTTGTTTCTAGGGACAAAGAAGGAAAGTGAGGGGATTTCTCCTTGTGCTATAGTGTGCTTTAAAAAAACATTTTTTCTAGGGACAGAAAACTGTAGGTAGGGAGAGTGTCAGTTTCTTTCACTGTGCCAGTCCTTGTTTCTAGGGACAAAGAAGGAAAGTGAGGGGAATTCTCCTTGTGCTATAGTGTGCTTTAAAAAAACATTTTTTCTAGGGACAGAAAACTGTAGGTAGGGAGAGTGTCAGTTTCTTTCACTGTGCCAGTCCTTGTTTCTAGGGACAAAGAAGGAAAGTGAGGGGAATTCTCCTTGTGCTATAGTGTGCTTTAAAAAAACATTTTTTCTAGGGACAGAAAACTGTAGGTAGGGAGAGTGTCAGTTTCTTTCACTGTGCCAGTCCTTGTTTCTAGGGACAAAGAAGGAAAGTGAGGGGATTTCTCCTTGTGCTATAGTGTGCTTTAAAAAAACATTTTTTCTAGGGACAGAAAACTGTAGGTAGGGAGAGTGTCAGTTTCTTTCACTGTGCCAGTCCTTGTTTCTAGGGACAAAGAAGGAAAGTGAGGGGAATTCTCCTTGTGCTATAGTGTGCTTTAAAAAAACATTTTTTCTAGGGACAGAAAACTGTAGGTAGGGAGAGTGTCAGTTTCTTTCACTGTGCCAGTCCTTGTTTCTAGGGACAAAGAAGGAAAGTGAGGGGAATTCTCCTTGTGCTATAGTGTGCTTTAAAAAAACATTTTTTCTAGGGACAGAAAACTGTAGGTAGGGAGAGTGTCAGTTTCTTTCACTGTGCCAGTCCTTGTTTCTAGGGACAAAGAAGGAAAGTGAGGGGATTTCTCCTTGTGCTATAGTGTGCTTTAAAAAAACATTTTTTCTAGGGACAGAAAACTGTAGGTAGGGAGAGTGTCAGTTTCTTTCACTGTCTCAGTCCTTGTTTCTAGGGACAAAGAAGGAAAGTGAGGGGATTTCTCCTTGTGCTATAGTGTGCTTTAAAAAAACATTTTTTCTAGGGACAGAAAACTGTAGGTAGGGAGAGTGTCAGTTTCTTTCACTGTGCCAGTCCTTGTTTCTAGGGACAAAGAAGGAAAGTGAGGGGATTTCTCCTTGTGCTATAGTGTGCTTTAAAAAAACATTTTTTCTAGGGACAGAAAACTGTAGGTAGGGAGAGTGTCAGTTTATTTCACTGTGCCAGTCCTTGTTTCTAGGGACAAAGAAGGAAAGTGAGGGGATTTCTCCTTGTGCTATAGTGTGCTTTAAAAAAACATTTTTTCTAGGGACAGAAAACTGTAGGTAGGGAGAGTGTCAGTTTCTTTCACTGTGCCAGTCCTTGTTTCTAGGGACAAAGAAGGAAAGTGAGGGGAATTCTCCTTGTGCTATAGTGTGCTTTAAAAAAACTTTTTTTCTAGGGACAGAAAACTGTAGGTAGGGAGAGTGTCAGTTTCTTTCACTGTGCCAGTCCTTGTTTCTAGGGACAAAGAAGGAAAGTGAGGGGAATTCTCCTTGTGCTATAGTGTGCTTTAAAAAAACATTTTTTCTAGGGACAGAAAACTGTAGGTAGGGAGAGTGTCAGTTTCTTTCACTGTGCCAGTCCTTGTTTCTAGGGACAAAGAAGGAAAGTGAGGGGAATTCTCCTTGTGCTATAGTGTGCCAAAGCATTCCTCATCAAACATCTTTGAAATCCTTGTTTTTTGGACAGTCAGGGAAATTGTCGTTGTGCTATTCTGTGCAAAAGCAATCATCCTCAACCATATTTAGAAATCCTGAAGTAAAGGGACAGAGAAGGACACCTGAAGGTAGCCCTTATTGCTTTTTTCCCATCTCCCTGCAGGCCATCTATTAGAATGTCTGGAAGGCAAACAAGGAGAGGCAGACAGTCAGGAGGCAATAAAAGAGGGCAAGCAGGCTCTGTGTCTGGGGGCAACAGTGCTGGTCGTGGACGCGGTGCATTGTCATCAGCACATGGCCATGGGACACGCTTGTCCTTCTTTTCGGCAGCTGGACATGTTGAGCCACATCATGCCGAAGACTTGGTAGAGTGGATGACCAAGCCCTCCTCCTCCTCCTCATCCTCTCTCACCCAGGCTCAGGGTACTGGCAAAGCAGCTGCCAAAGCATCCTCTTCCCTGGTATCAATGTCAGACTCATCATCAGTCACTCCTTCCCTAGACCCACCATGTCCTCCTCCTGAGGAGTCCCCCGAACTGTTTGAGCACAGTGTTGGGTACATGCTCCAGGAGGATGCCCAGCGTTTCGAAGGGTCTGATGATGAAACCCAGCTACAGGAAGGCAGTAGCGTGAGAGCAGACAGAGGGGATGCTCAAGAAGGACACCAATCTGGCAGCCATGTTCCAGCAGCTGCAGCATACTGCCAGATTGGCTCCAGTGATGAGGAGGGAGGGGATGATGAGGTCACTGACTCCACGTGGGTGCCTAATAGGAGAGAGGAGGAGGAGGAGGATGAGGAGGAGGCACATCTCCAACGAGGCAGGATGCCCTTTGGTGGCCAGCGTAAGGGCAGTACACCGACGGAATCACACCGCAGAGCTCCGCCTGTGCAGGGCGCTGCCTCTGCCCGTCATTCAAAAAGTTCCTTGGTGTGGGCCTTTTTTGAGGCTAGTGCATCAGATCGCACAGTTGCTGTTTGCAACATATGTCTCAAGCGTATATCGCGTGGCCAAAACATCAGCCGCTTGGGTACCACATGCCTGACCAGACATATGTTGACCTGCCATGCAGCTCGTTGGCAAGCCTACCTCAAAGACCCACACCAAAGAACAAAGCGGACCTCTCCTTGCACCGCATCAGCTGGGATCTCCAACCCCACTATAACTTCAGTCCTCTCTGAAACATGCACTGAGAGGAATGAAGGTGTAGAATTAGGTGTGTCACAGCCAAGTACTTGCGGCCACTCTGCTAGCAGTACACCGACGTCCGATTCTAGCAGGCAAATTTCCCTGCCCCAGCTGCTGGACCATCGAAAGAAGTTCACTCCCAGCCATCCACATGCCCAGTGGTTGAATGCTAGCTTGGCTAAATTGCTAGCGCTTCAACTGCTGCCTTTTCAGTTGGTAGACTCGGCCCCCTTCCGTGAGTTTGTGCAATGTGCGGTTCCTCAGTGGCAGGTTCCCAAACGCCACTTTTTCTCACGGAAGGCTATTCCGGCTCTCTACCGGCATGTGGAAGGCAATGTCTTGGCCTCGCTGGACAGGGCGGTCAGCGGTAAGGTGCATATTACCGCTGACTCATGGTCCAGCAGGCATGGACAGGGACGTTACCTTTCTTTCACGGCCCATTGGGTCACTCTTTTGGCAGCTGGGAAGGATGCAGGACAAGGTGCAGTAGTGTTGGAGGTTGTTCCACCGCCACGCCTCCAAAATGCTACTACTGGTTGTGACACACCTCTCTCCTCCACCCCCTCCTCTTCTTCTTCCTCCATGGCCTCTTCCTGTGGTTTGTCCTATGAACCAGCGGTGCTCTGTAGCCGTTCACGGGGCTACGCAAGTACGCAGGCAAAAAGATGCCATGCCGTGCTTGCGCTGGTGTGTTTGGGGGACAGAAGCCACACTGGGGCAGAGGTCCTGTCTGCTCTGCAGGGCCAGGCCGAGAGGTGGTTGACGCCACGCCAGCTTAAGCCAGGAATGGTGGTTTGCGACAATGGCACCAACCTCCTCTCCGCCCTCCGACAGGGACAACTGACCCATGTGCCCTGTGTGGCTCACGTCCTTAACCTGGTGGTGCAGCGGTTCTTGGGCAGGTCAAAAATACAAACAATATTCGCGCTACTAACACATATAAGCAGCTACAATACCTGTGGAGAAGGGCAAAAAACAAACAATATACAAAAAATGTAGCGCTATGTGTAAAAATAAAAATAAAAATAAAAATAAAAATAACACCCAAGTGCAGTGCTCTAAATGACTTAAATCACAAAGATTCTATTAATGAGTCCAACTGTGAAAAATAGTAAGTTAGAAAAAGTCTCTGATGACCAAAACGTGGATGTTGCTGAAACTTCCAAAACAGAATGGTGACCTTTCAAAAAACAAGTGACTTGTAACGTAACCACCACCACATGGAGGGGAGGCTTACCGGATGAAATGGACCCAATAGACGTACGTCCGTAGGGTCAAACAGGCTTGGTATATGTATATCCGTACATATGGGATCCCAGTTGGCACTGCACACATATATATCCAAAATCCGGAACAAGTGATGACACCAGATATCCAAGCTCGATGGATAGTAAAATGGCTCAGTGGAGACTCCACTGCTGCCACTGAGTGTTTTGCAAAGCGCTATGTTCATGGATTGAATGTAAGTGTATTTACCCACATTTATTAAATATCCTTTACGGTATTACGCTATGTGCCCTCTCCTTCTTTTTTCCTCCATGACTCCTATGTGAGCCATTTTACTATCCATCGAGCTTGGATATCTGGTGTCATCACTTTTTCCGGATTTTGGATATATATGTGTGCAGTGCCAACTGGGATCCCATATGTACGGATATACATATACCAAGCCTGTTTGACCCTACGGACGTACGTCTATTGGGTCCATTTCATCCGGTAAGCCTCCCCTCCATGTGGTGGTGGTTACGTTACAAGTCACTTGTTTTTTGAAAGGTCACCATTCTGTTTTGGAAGTTTCAGCAACATCCACGTTTTGGTCATCAGAGACTTTTTCTAACTTACTATTTTTCACAGTTGGACTCATTAATAGAATCTTTGTGATTTAAGTCATTTAGAGCACTGCACTTGGGTGTTATTTTTATTTTTATTTTTACACATAGCGCTACATTTTTTGTATATTGGTTCTTGGGCAGGTACCCGGGCTTACAGGATGTCCTGAGGCAGGCCAGGAAAGTCTGTGTGCATTTCCGCAGATCTTATAATGCCAGTGCTCGCCTGGCTGAGCTGCAAAAGGAGTTGAACCTGCCCAAGAACCGCCTTATATGTGACATGCCCACCAGGTGGAACTCAACGTTGGCCATGCTGCAGCGGCTGCACACGCAGCAGAGGGCCATCAATGAGTACCTGTGCGACTACGGCACCAGGACAGGGTCAGGGGAGCTTGGTTTTTTTTCTCCACGCCAGTGGGGCATGATCAGGGATGCATGCACTGTCCTGGCACCATTTGAGGAGGCCACGAGGATGGTGAGCAGTGACAGTGCATGCATCAGTGACACTGTACCTCTTGTCCACCTGTTGGAGCACACGCTGCATGGAATAATGGACAGGGCACTTGAGGCAGAACAGAGGCAGGAAGAGGAGGACTTCCTTGCCTCTCAAGGCCCCCTTTACCCAGACAGTGTTCCTTCTGTTCCACCCATCGCACAGGAAGAGGAAGAGGAGGAGGAGGAGGAGGAGGAGGAGGATTGTGTCAGCATGGAGGTGGAGGCTGGCACTCAGCATCATCAGCAGCAGTCTTTTAGGGATGATTTACAGTCCCAAGAAACCAGTGGACTTGTACGTGGCTGGGAGGAGGTGGCTGCGGATCATGTCGTCCTTAGTGACCCAGAGGACTCCGGAGCGAATGCCTCAGCAAACCTACGCTGCATGGCCTCCCTGATCCTGCAAAGTCTGCGGAAGGATCCTCGTATTCTTCGGATCAAGGAGAGGGACCATTACTGGCTGGCCACTCTCCTTGATCCACGGTACAAGGGTAAGGTTGCGGACCTTATGTTACCTTCGCAGAGGGAGCAGAGGATGAGACAACTCCGGGAGGCCTTGCAGAAAGGTCTGTGCAACGCGTTCCCAGAGACTGGGAGGTTACAAACTCCTGGTCCTGGACAACGAGTTGCTGAGGCTTCGGCCAGTCAAAGAAGGAGCGGTGGGGAAGGTGGCCGTCTGACCGATGCGTTCAGACAATTCTTTAGTCCGCAGCCCCAAAGTATGATCGGTTCCAGCAACCATCGCCAGCGTCTGATAAACATGGTGCAGGAATATCTAGGGGCAAGGTCAGACTTGGACACCTTCCCCACCGAAAATCCTCTGGCTTACTGGGTCTTGAGGATGGATCACTGGCCAGAGCTTGCACAGTATGCAATTGAGCTACTGGCCTGTCCTGCATCCAGCGTTCTTTCGGAACGCACATTCAGTGCTGCTGGAGGATTTGTCACGGATCACAGGGTGCGCCTGTCCACCGACTCGGTTGATCGACTGACTTTCATCAAGATGAACCAGTCTTGGATCACCACCAGCTACCACACACCTGATGCTGATATAACAGACTAATTGATTTTAACATGTCACATCCCTTCAAGACTGATGCTGATGCTGAGTGCCTGTGCTGTTATGTTGACTGGCTATCCTCCTCCTCCGAGTCCTCAATGATACGATTGATGATGATAGCTTGGAAGATCATTTTTGTTTATGGGTGCCGCCACCAGTGGCTAAGGCCCAATTTTTCAGCCCCTGTTTTACAGGGGCGTGTAATTATTTTTTTTTTAGCAATAATTTGCCATAGGGCTCATTGCTGTGCTCCAAGTACAGTATCTGTGAGGGGTTGGAGTGTTGTGGCACCAGTGCCTAAGGCCCAATTTTTCAGCCCCTGTTTAACAGGGGCGTGTCATTACAATTTTTGAAGCAATACTTTGCAACAGGGCTCATTGCTGTGCTCCAAGTAACGTATCTGTGAGGGGTTGTAGTGTTGTGCCACCAGTGCCTAAGGGCCAATTTTTCAGCCCCTGTTCAACAGGGGCATGCAATTACAATTCTTGATCTAATAATTCACAGCAGGGCCCATTGCTGCACCCACCAAGAGTAACTCTGAGGGCTTACAGTGTTGTGGCAACGCCACCACCACCACCACCACCACGAAAGGCCCAATTTTTCAGCCCCTGTTCAAAAGGGGCATGTAATTACAATTCTTGATCTAATAATTCACAGCAGGGCCCATTCCTGCACCCACCAAGAGTAACTCTGAGGGCTTACAGTGTTGTGGCAACACCACCACCACCACCACCACCACGAAAGGCCCAATTTTTCAGCCCCTGTTCAACAGGGGCATGCAATTACAATTCTTGATCTAATAATTCACAGCAGGGCCCATTGCTGCACCCACCAAGAGTAACTGTCAGGGCTTACAGTGTTGTGGCACCAGCACCACCATCAAAGGCCCAATTTTTACTACCACTGTTCAACAATTATATGTAATTAAAATTCCTGATATAATAGTTGACAGCAGGGCGTTCCAGCACCAACCAAGAGTAACTGTGAGTGCTTACAGTGTTGTGCCAACACCAACAACTAAGGGGCCTATTTCTGCAGAGTATATACGGCAGGTCCCTACTTTCAAACATCCAACTTACAAACGACTCCTACTTGCAAACGCAAGAAGACAACAGGAAGTGAGAGGAAATCTACCACTAGGAAGGAAAATTCTCTCCTGTAAGAATAAATATGGGAGAAAGGTGTCTCCTCTGTACTGATGCTTTATCAGCAATCCTTGTTTCAAGAAAACACCACATTTCAAAAACAGTTGTCATTGGGACAGAAAGTGAGGTGAAATGTTCTGAACAGGGGCACAGACAGCAAAACAAATGTTACAGGGGTGATAACCCTTACCTATGTTTTCCAAAAAGTTTAAAAATAGATTTTTGGGCTGGAGCTACACTTCAACAATGTACCTGTTCAAAATTACAAACACATTCTACATAAGAACAAACATACAGTCCCTGTCTTGTATGCACCGCCTGTATACGGCTGTTCAGAGTATATAGGGCCTTTTTTATTTTATGTGCGGGGTTCCCCTTAATATCCATACAAGACCCAAAGGGGCTGGTAATGGGCTGGGGTAGGGGGGGGGGTCATGGGGTAGCTATGCCATTTTTCTTAAAGATTTTCATCCATATTACCGGGACCAGACATTACATTAAAGCCGCAAGCAGTTTTAAATGGCTTTTTTTTCCTTTAGAAGTGTCATTTTGTGCAGGGACAGTTCTAAACACGGGAAACACGTGGCACTTCACAGGCATACTTTAGACACCCCCCAGGTACGATATTTAAAGGAATATTTGACTTTTTTTTTTCACTTTATGCATCATTAAAATGACTGCTCCCGAAAAACGACCGTTTTTAAAACTTCTTTTTGCATTGATACATGTCCCCTGGTGCAGAACCCGGGTTCCCAAACCCTTTTTAGGACAATAACATGCATAATAGTTGTTATAATTAGCACTTTAGAATTTGAACGTTCGCATCCATTGTATTTAATAGGGTTCTAATGTTCGTACGAACTTTCGGTCCGTTCGCGGGTTCTGGTGCGAACCGAACCCGGGGGTGTTCGGCTCATCACTAGCAGGGACACACGCAGCCCACAGAATCTGCTGCTAATACCGGAACCATCCCACTCTGTGGTCCCTGCCCCCCGCTGCCATTCACTTACACAGCCTAATTTAATTTGGTCCGTGTCTGCCTCCTGTGGCCACCTGCAGGCTTTGCAGGGAATTCAGCACTTCATCATTCATTGAATAAAATTGTGATTATTGCTCTAAGTGTTATTTGAGGAATACAGGAAGGTTGAGACCCCATGCAGATAACATCTCCTGAAGAAGCCCAATACATGTGGGTGAAACATGTCTGGATTCAATACTATGCTGCTCAAAACAGTTCACGGACCACATTTATGGGTTTATTAACATTCATCATATGGTTTTGAAATAGATTACCTCCTTTATCATTAGCTCCATCTAGTGGCCAAAAATAAGCTATATATTCTCATTGTGGTATTTTAGAAAACTATACCTCATTTTGGCCACTAGATGAACCTGATGATACATGAGCTAATTTATTTGAAAACACATGGTGAAATTTAGTTCAGCTTGCACGATTGTTTATGACCATCACTAGTCTAAAATGTCTTTGTATGCTGTAGTGTAAAAGCATATCTAAAATGGCAGCTAACATAGAGCAATAGGATGCAGAGAAAATGTGCATGAATGTCAAATATCAACATTTCTGTACTGGTATATGCATCTTTGTAAATTCCATGGCCTGCTCTTTTTCATTTTTTTTTACTATTTTGTTAAATGTGGAACTAATCAATTGTGAAACAGCTAAACCTCCCAGTAATATAGGATAGGATAGATAGGGAGGGAATGTTTAGAGCTGCTGGAGCATTGCAGAGTGTGAGGGATTACAAATGTAAAAGAAGTAATTTAGCAGCAGACGACAGGGATGAATAAGCAGAAATTGTCTGCTACGGATGGACTCCCCCTTCCCACCGCTGTCCTTGTCACTGACCCCTCCAGCCATAAAATGCTGGGGGGAAGACAGATAGGGGTCTGACCTTCTTTTGTCCTTTTAATGGCTGGGTCAAGAGTTGGTGGTCCATGACAGTTAGCTTTTTGGTATCATTCACTGGGCTGTGTGCTGCATTTATATATATATATATATATATATATATATATATATATATATATATATATATATATATACACAATACTGTATCCTGGCCTAGGCCAACAAGGCCCAGGCCTAGGGCAGCACTTTGCAGGGGGGCAGCACGGAAAGAGTCCCCGTCGGCTTGCGCTACACTGTTAGTGTAGCGCCAGTCTTATGGGGCGGACTGGGCTAAGAGGCAAATTAGTCTAGTGCCCCCATAAAGCGACCGCACTGCTTCCGGTATGTGGGAAGCCGGCATTCCAAAACTGTGGGGGTGGGGGGGGGGTGGCCCTGCTTCTAATTTTGACTGTCCTATCATCCTGGACCACAAACCTTCCTTACTGTGCTATATGTTTTCTGCTGCACCAGTGGCATAGTTATATCATCTTAGACCTCTCCATAAAATTATCAGAAATTTGTGCTTAAAGTAGAAAGAACTATAGGCAACACTTTTTTTTTTCATTTTGGATAGAGTAAGGGAGGGTTATAGCCCCTGTCAGTTTATTTTTTACCATCCCTGTCCTATTGCAGAGATTTCCCTTCACTTCCTGCCCCATAGCCAAACAGGAAGTTAGAGGAAATCTATGCAAAGTAAGGGAATCTATTGCCCCCCGGCCCTCAGAACTAGTGTCCCCACTCGAAAATTTCAGGGTGGGTCTTAAACAGAAAGGGGTGTGGCCTTGACAGCAGGGGATGTGTCATATTTAAATTAGGGGGTGCACAAGTTTAGTCCGGCCTAGGGCAGCACAAAACCTAAATACACTACTGTGTGTGTATATATATATATATATATATATATATATATATATATATATATATATCTTTTTTGTATAGTGTAACACATATTTCAGTACAGAGTATGTAGAACCATTCACCTCCTATCATCACAGCAGCTAACAGTTGAAATCACATCTGCTGACTTGTTCTGTCCCAATGATAACTCAAATTCTGAATTTCCCATCATTTTCTCCTAACTTTGTGAGATGAGAGGGACATCCTTTATCACAAGGTACATATCCAAAGTACACACCCGCTGTCAGGCCCCATTTACGCAGACAAAGTATAAATAAAGTTGGCGTTTAATCTACTTGTACAGTATTTTGCCAATGATATCATTGAAGCTGATCTGAGCTCTGAAGGTACAGGAATTGGAGCTAGGGTGCCCACATGTCCCGGATTGCCCGGGACTGTCCCGCAATTGACATGTCTGTCCTGGATCCCGGGCACCTTCATTCTGGGACAATACAGTGTCCCGGAATGAAATAGAGGACACAGCCACCCCCTACAAACTAGTAACTACATTTCTGGAACTGGTTGCTAGGGCCGGTGCTGCCTGGCATCTTGCAACCAGTGACAATTTACTCTCAGACAGTGAGACCAGGAGCGAGGCCGTTGCCTAGTGCAGCACTGCTGTCCCCACCCACCTCGGCACCTCCTCCTTCTCTGGCACCCAGCGGCAAGCAGCAGGGACTGGTGTGATCTTCACTCTCCAGATAGTGACGCCACTCCTTTCCTTCTACGCACGTGGCTCATGCAGAGGGAGTGACAGCGGCAATGCATCTGGTGGCAAGTGGCACATTCACCTGACAAATAACCCGCCGCCAAATTCCCCATCAACCCCGAGCCTACATTTCCCCCCGCCCCCCTGATCTTTTTTTGGGGAAGGTGAGAGAGGGGGTGTTTCCCTGAATGACAGTTTGGAAATGTGGTCACCCTAATTGGAGCTGATCTAAGGTCTGAATGTGCAGGAATTTTGACTGATCAAAAGTCTAAAGGTCCAGAAATTGGAAATGATCTGAGACCTAAAGTCCATTCATTGAGGCTGATCTGGGGTCTGAAGGTACAGGAATTGGGGATAATCTGAGGTCTGAAGGTGCAGGAATTGGGGCTGACCTAATGTCTGGTGGTGCAGGAATTGGGGCTGATCTGAGGTCTGAAGGTGAAGGGACTTGGGCTCATGGGCGTCCGCAGAAATTTTTTCATAAGGGGGGCGCTTCGGCAGCAGCGGTACACAGTCACATTTAACCCATTCTTCGACCGCTAGCAGGGGTTAAAAGCGCAGCTAAAACAATGGTAAAGCGATGCTAAAACTACCATTTTAGCGGTGCTTTACCGATAACACGGCCAGCTGGCAGTGTGAAATAGCTATTGAGATAATTCAGCTTCACTCCATGCCCATATAAATATAGCCCAGAGAATGTACATCTTTCTATATTGCAATACATCTGTTGTGGCCATATTTTGATCTTTATGAAAACAGGAAGGTGCATGAATTGGGCGTGGTCTGAGGTATGAAGGTGCATGAATTGGGCGTGGTCTGAGGTATGAAGGTGCATGAATTGGGCGTGGTCTGAGGTATGAAGGTGCATGAAATGGGCGTGGTCGGAGGTATGAAGGTGCATGAATTGGGCGTGGTCTGAGGTATGAAGGTGCAGGAATTGGGCGTGGTCTGAGGTATTGCATGAATTGGGCGTGGTCTGAGGCATGAAGGTGCATGAATTGGGCGTGGTCTGAGGCATGAAGGTGCATGAATTGGGTGTGGTCCGAGGCATGAAGGTGCATGAATTGGGCGTGGTCTGAGGCATGAAGGTGCATGAATTGGGCGTGGTCTGAGGCATGAAGGTGCATGAATTGGGCGTGGTCTGAGGCATGAAGGTGCATGAATTGGGTGTGGTCTGAGACATGAAGGTGCATGAATTGGGCGTGGTCTGAGGTATTAAGGTGCATGAATTGGGCGTGGTCTGAGGTATGAAGGTGCAGGAATTGGGCGTAGTCTGAGGTATTAAGGTGCATGAATTGGGCATGGTCTGAGGCATGAAGGTGCATGAATTGGGCGTGGTCTGAGATACGAAGGTGCATGAATTGGGCGTGGTCTGAGGCATGAAGGTGCATGAATTGGGCGTGGTCTGAGGCATGAAGGTGCATGAATTGGGCGTGGTCTGAGATATGAAGGTGCATGAATTGGGCATGGTCTGAGGTATGAAGGTGCATGAATTGGGCGTGGTCTGAGATACGAAGGTGCATGAATTGGGCGTGGTCTGAGGCATGAAGGTGCATGAATTGGGCGTGGTCTGAGGCATGAAGGTGCATGAATTGGGCGTGGTCTGAGATATGAAGGTGCATGAATTGGGCATGGTCTGAGGTATGAAGGTGCATGAATTGGGCGTGGTCTGAGATACGAAGGTGCATGAATTGGGCGTGGTCTGAGGCATGAAGGTGCATGAATTGGGCGTGGTCTGAGGCATGAAGGTGCATGAATTGGGCGTGGTCTGAGATATGAAGGTGCATGAATTGGGCATGGTCTGAGGTATGAAGGTGCATGAATTGATGCTGATCGGAAGTGTGAAGGTGCAGGAATTGGGGCTGATCTAAATATAATCATGATTTGTGTTTGTACCAGTTAATATATTAACTAATGTGTTTAACTTTAACTAAGTGCAAAAATTGAAAACAAACTATGACTACAGCACTCTATTGTTCACTGCCACGCAGGTTGTCGAATGCTGTGTTTCCTAAACAGGGTTGGGTGGGTTCCCCTGGGCTGCCATGATGTGAGGACTCTGTGGTGATGGGGGGACCACTGACATGATGTAAATTTCATCAAGGTGGTTGTGCGCATCATCCCGCTTTCAGTTTAGCATCGCTTCTCAGCCTTTTGGCTAAGATCAAGTTTAGTATCTGTTCTTATCAGCCATTAGAGAAAGAACCATGACCCCCTTCACCAATTTGGGGGGCCAGTTAGTTTTTCCTTGATGTAATTAGGTGGGAACGGTGGAAGAGTCTTTTTTCCTCCTAGGTTGATTCTGGACTTATGCACAAGCAGGGCTGCTGTTAGAAATCATGGGGCCCCGTACAGCCTACCTGACAGGACCCCCTTCAACCACGCCCTTGCCCCCACCCCCGGCCCCACCCCCGACCTTGACTTGAAGTGAAATGCAGGTTTGTTGCTGTCTACATATGCGCGTGGAGCCAACGAATGTGTTTGCAATTAGTATGCATGAAAGAGCAGGGGGGCAGTTTAAATTTCTTTTAAATTGTATTTTATCTATTACAAAAAAAAAACATCATACACTGTAACTTTACTTTTTTTTTTTTGGTAAATGTTGCTTTCACAAGGGATGGACAACATTCCTTGTGATAGCATGGGCCATGACAGGTCCTCTTTATGCAAAGATATGGGGTCTTTTAGACCCCATATTTGTCCTCTGGCCTCCAATGCATCTGATCAAACTAAGATTGGTTTGATCAGATGCTTGTTCAAGTCAGTGATGGCTTCTTTACATGAGACCAAAACCAGAAGTGATACAATCTTCGTCACTTCTGGTTTCTGACGTCACACAGTGGGAGGAATGACATCCATCACTGTGTCCCAGTAACCAGATGCTACTGGTCGCATTTTAAAAGCAGTAAAAAAAAGGCTGTGGTGGGACCCCCTTCCACTGCCTGTAAAAGTAATGCAGGGGATTATAAGCCACTAGGATTACTTTTACTTTGTACAGAGTCGATGGGGCTAAAAAATTATATCTCGATCATTCTTGTAGTGATGACCGAAATTTCAACCTTCCAATCCAGTGACGATGGGAAGCAGTTAAAGGGGATTGGTTTGTATATATATATATACACACTATATTTTCAAAAGTATTGGGACACCTGCCTTTACATGCACATGAACTTTAATGACATCCCAGTCTTAGTCTGTAGGGTTCAATATTGAGTTGGCCCGCCCTTTGCAGCTATAACAGCTTCAACTCTTCTGGGAAGGCTGTCCACAAGGTTTAGGAGTGTCTATGGGAATGTTTGACCATTCTTCCAGAAGTGCATTTGTGAGGTCAGGCACTGATGTGGACGAGAAGGCCTGGCTCGCAGTCTCCGCTCTACTTCATCCAAAAGTGCAGGCCAGTCATATCCCTCAACCCTGAACTCACTTATCCATGCAGGACCGTCTTTACCACGGGGCAAAAGGGGCAGCTGCTAGGGGCCCAGTCATTGTTGGGGGGCCCAAAGCAGCTGCCCCTTTAATCCTGCGGTTTTGTTTCAGCCGGAGTTCAGCCACCTCTGGCGCTGCTCAGTTCCGTCACTTGTAAATACAGAAGTGCTGCCTCTGTATTTACAAGTGACAGTGCTCCTCTCCCTGCGGCCGCTTAAACCCCTCCCTCCTCTATACATCGATCTCTATGAGAGAGCAGAGGAGGAAGGGGCGGGGGAAGCTACACAAGCGCCGAACGCTATAGGAGAGAGGAGGAGGGAGGGTCGGGGAATCTACACAAGCGCCGAACACTATAGGAGAGCTGAAGAGGGAGGGGCGTAGAATCTACACAGAGAGAAGCTCCCCCTGACTGGCAGCCTGCACAGACACACTGTGAGTACTCTGCAGCTCCACTCTGAAATTTTCTAGGTGGTGGGAGAGGAACTGGGGGGGGAGCTCTGAACTGGGGAAGAGAGCTTTGTACTGTAGGGGGGGATGTACACAGCGCACCCCATACACAGGCACACCTCTGTGCAGAGTGCACCCCTCAACCCTGCAGTCCACGCACAGCACACCCCTCAGCCCTGCACTCTGCACACAATGCACCCCTCAACCCTGCAGTCCACGCACAGCACACCCCTCAGCCCTGCACTCTGCACACAGTGCACCACTCAGCCCTGCACTCCGCACACATTGCACCCCTCAACCCTGCACAGCGCACCCCTCAGCCCTGCACTCCGCGCACCCCTCAGCGCTGCACTCCTCGCACAGCGCACCCCTTATCCCTGCACTCCACGCACAGTGCACCCCTCCGCCCTGCACTCCACGCACAGCGCACCCCTTAACCCTGCCCTCCTCAACCCTGCACTCCATGCACAGCGCACCCCTCAACCCTGCACTCCGTACATATCGCACCCCTCAGCACTTTATTGTAATGATATACTGTAACCTCTAGCAACCAACCAGTGAGCTGTAATGATGTGCTGTAACCTCTAGCATCAGTGAGTGGTAATGATGTGCAGTAACCTTCAGCAACAAATCAGTGAACAGTAATGATCTCTTGTAATTTCTAGCAACCAAGTAGTGAGCAACAATAATGATGTGCAGTAACCTCTAGAAACCAATTGGGGAGGGGTAATGGTGTGCAGTAACCTTTAGCAATCAATCAGTGAGTGATAAGGATGTGCAGTAACCTCTAGCAACCAATCAGTGAGCAGTAATAATGTGCAGTAACCTCTAATAACCAATCAGCAAGCAGAAATGATGAGCTGTAAGCTCTAGCTACTAATCACTGAGCCATAATGTGTGCTGTAACCTCTGGCAACCAATCGCTGCCTGATCTGCTGCAGTGAACTGATATTGAGTCTAGCTGCTATTTATTGTTTGTCACATGGAAGAACTTTACCATTTGTGTGAAGATTGGATGAATTTTTTTTTTAGAAATGTGGGATGGCTGGTTTAAATTTAAGAGATCAGAAACATATGCAAAGTGGATAGATAGGGGTTTAGGAGAAGAGATGGGAAAGAGAAGATAAAGTGTAGGTAATAGGCAGTACGAGACAGAAAATAGAGAGATATTAATCCCAAATATGTATATAATGAAGATAGGGGGTTATTTATTTATTTTTTATTTGGGGGGGGGGGGGGGATGCTGTTTGGATATGAGAAGTGATGATAATACAAGTATTTCTTCCTTTGGTATGATGAAAATAAAATTAATAAGCAAGGAATAAATAAAAAAAAACAGAGGGTTTAGTTTGCACACATTTGCAAGTATATACGTAATGCAGACCCGCAGTGCCCACGTCAAGGCTCTTCTGTGTATGGCGGTCCTTACTCTATAATTTTCAGGGTCTCCAATGTTGGAGCACATATAGCAGTAGGACAGATCAGGGCAGGTTTGCCTGGAGGGAGCCCACCCCTTTTTAAAGGCACAGGGACTCTAGGTGTTTTCCGCAGCCAGAGAGTCACAGGTGGCGCGTGCAGTAGCCACCTCATCCCTTTAAACCCGAAACAAATATGAATTACCATACTCATGTTTTTAGGCTAATTTAATGCAGATTTAATTACCACCTTAATCAGCCACAGAATCAGTGTAATTAATATGTGTTCAGTTTTAAAGGGATGAGGTGGCAACCCTACAGCCAGCCATAGAAGTGCACGGCTGTAGACGCTTGTACCTGTGTACACGCTGATGCTATTTGTATCGGCATTTACTGCGCATGTGCATATGATGTACTTCCCCGAATGTGAGATGCAAAAGAGCACCAGAATTTACAAGCATGGACAAGGCACTTTAACCACTTCAGCTCCGGAAGGTTTTACCCCTTCCTCACCAGGCCATTTTTTGCGATACAGCACTGCGTTGCTTTAACTGACGTTGTACACAAACAAAATTGATGTCCTTTTTTCCCCCACAAATAGAGCTTTATTTTGGTGGTATTTGATCACCTCTGCAGTTTTTATTTATTGCACTATAAACAAAAAAAGACCGACAATTTTGAAAACAAAACTATATTTTTTACTTTCTGCTATAAAACATTTCCAATCAAATAGAAAAAAAAATAGAATTTCTTCTAAAATTTAGGCCATTGTGTATTCTGCTACATATTTTGATCTACAAACTATGGGTTTTATTTAGGGACTTTTTATTTATTTTTTACTAGTAATGGCGGCGATCAGCGATTTTTTTGTGGGACTGCGACATTGCGGCAGACAAAATTGGACACTAAGGGACATTTTTTTTTGTTTACAAACTGTTTATTTAGAGATATTGTAAAACAGGAAATATTACTTTTTGGGGACTAGTGACACCAATAAAGTGATCAGTGCTAACAAAAAATGCACTGCCACTGTATAACTGACGCTGGCAGGGAAGGGGTTAACATCAGGGGCAATGAAAGGGTTAAATGTGTTCCTTATGAGTGCTTTCTAACTGTAGGGTGAGGGCTTTGAGTAAGGCTGCTTTCACACTGAGGCGCTTTGCAGGCGCTATTGCACTAAAAATAGCGCCTGCAAAGTGCCCTGAAAGAGCCGCTCCTTTGTATCCAGTGTGAAAGCCCGAGGGCTTTCACACTGGAGCAGTGCGCTGGCAGGAGTGTAAAAAAACTCCTGCCAGCCGCATATTTGAGGCGCGGTAGGAGCGGTAAAAATACCGCTCCTATAGCTCCCCTACCCATTGAAATCAATGGGATAGCGCCTCCAACCCGCCCGCAAAACGCTGCAGATCTGTGTTTCTGGGGGCGGGTTTAACCCTTTTTCGGGCACTAGTGGGGGTTAAAATCACCCCGCTAGAACCCGCAAATCGCGGCAAACACAACGGTAAAACACCGCTAAAAATGGCAGCGTTTTACCGCCAGCGCACCCAGCGCTTCAGTGTGAAAGTAGCCTTAAGGAAAACAGAGATCCATGTTTCTGCTTAGCATGAGATCTCCATTTTCCTTTCTGGCAGAACAGCGGTCTGCCTTGTTTAAATAGGCAGACCGCTGTTCTGCCTCTCTACAAACGATCGCGGCAGCCGGACCCGCTGATTGGCTCCCGAGAGTTGAAGATGAGAATCACGTACAGGTACGTGATTTTGCGCTAAAGGGCTGCCCTGCCGCAGTAAATGTACGTGGGGCGGTCCTTAAGCGGTTAAAGGCTGGCTGTATGGATTACCTGCGACTCCTTGGGCATGAAAAAACATTGGGAGTTTTACGTTAGGGCTCCTTTGCGCCGCTCTCACGCTCCATGTACATGTGTCCTAGTATATTGTAGTTTTTAAGACTGTTTATTGCAACCTCCAGGACATTCTGGAACTTTCCCTGCATTAAAGTGGACCTTTTCTTTAAAGACTGAGGCTATTTTCACACCTAAAACGGAATGTGGCTGACAGCAGGGGTCTAGTGCGTCCCTGTTCTTCATTTCAGGGGGCGAATCAGGTCCAAATTTTTGCCCGAATTCGGACCTGAAATGGAGTAAAAGATGCACAGGACAGGATGTCAGATAAATAGGTCTCCTGCCGTGCTCTGTGGTTCCCTCATCGGACTCCACATCACTTCTGTACTGACGGAGAGAGACACAGAGGCTGCCATACCCATGTGCTTCAATATTTTATGTCCCTTACCTTAACAACCATGCAAGTAAGGACCTGTTCACTGACTTAACCACTTGCTTACTGGGCACTTAAACTAAGGTGACCAGATTTTTAAAATGAAATCCGGGGACATCTTTTTTTTTTCACTAGTAATGGCGGAAATCAGCGAATCTCTGGCCGTCGCCGCCCGCCTCACAGCCTGTCAAGTCTCACTCTCTGGGCCCCGGCTGCTACTGGGTGGGGAGGGGAGGAAGATCTCTCCACCAGGAAAGGCAAGGAGATAAGCAGGCAGGCGGCTGGCCGGGACTTGAGCCAAGGCAGAAGAACATGCGAGTGGAGTTGAATGGGCATGCACCCGAACCAGCACATGATCATCAGAAAGGGGCACAGATAATGGAAAAGAATACACCCCCATAAGCTAATAGGGGTGGCAGAGCGGGGGTGTGTAATTCAGAATTATTTTTTTTATTCTGCGCTGTCTGTCTTTGAAATTGCCCCAGTCCCTGTTCAAATCCAATCTGGGGACAAAACCGGGGACAGACTCTGTCCTGGGACAGTGTCCTCAATCCGGGGACTGTCCCCTGAAACCGGGGACGTCTGGTCACCCTAACTTAAACCCCACTCCTGCCCAGACCAATTTTCAGCTTTCAGCACTGATGCACTTTGAATGACAATTGCGCGGTCATACAACGCTGTACCCAAATGAAATTGTTATAATTTTTTTCCCCACAAATAGAGCTTTCTTGGTGGTATTTGGTAACCTCTGCGTTTTTCATTTTTTGTTACATTTTTTTAAAAAGACTGATTTAAAAAAAAATATATATATATATTTTTTTATATTTTGTTATAAAATTTTGTAAACAGGTAATTTTTCTCCTTCATTGATGTAAGCTGATGAGGCTGCACTGATGGGCACCAATGGGCTGCACTGGTGGGCACCGATAAGGCGGCACTGGTGGGCACCGATAAGGCAGCACTGATAGGTGGCACTGGTGGGCACTGATAGGCGGCACTGTGAGGTGGCACTGATGGGTGGCACTGAAGGGCATTGATAGGTGGCACTGGTGGGCACTGAGAAGTGGCACTAATATGTGGCATTGATATGTGGCACTGATAGGTGGCAGTGATGGGCACTGATGGGTGCCAGTGATGGGCACTGATGGGTGGCAATAATGGGCACTGGTATGTTACACTGATAGGCAGCATTGCTAGGTGGCACTGATGAGGCACTGATTGGCGGCACTTGTGGGCATTGATAGGTGGCACTTGTGGTCATTGATAGGTGGCACTGTGAGCATTGATAGGTGGCACTGTGGGCACTGGCAGGTAGCATTTATTATTATACTGGCAGGCACTGGCAGCTGGCACTGATGAGTCACATCTGCCTCCTTACTCTTTGGGACCGATGTCCCTTGTGAAAGAGCCGGTGATCGGCTTTTTTTCCTCCTCACGCTGTCAGTGTGAGGAGAAAAAAAAAAAGATTACCGATTCTTTGTTTACATCACGTCATCAGCTGTCATTGGCTGACAGCTGATCACGTGGTAAGGTGTCGGGATCAGCCCCTTACACAGATCGGTGATCACCCCGAGTCTCAGTGACTCGGGTGATCACAGCGCGCGCCGCGCGCAAAGGGGAGGCCGTCTATTGATGGCCTCCCGGATTTTCAAGTCCGTGCTGAAGCTCATTTGGCTATAGCGCGGGCCTCAAGTAGTTAAAGAGGAAGTAAACACTGCCTTTTTTTTTTTTGGTCACCTGCAAAGTAAAGGCATGTAGCGGGGTGTTCCCCTTTAATGCAGAGAGATAAGAAGTTCCAGGTGAGAGGTAAGTCAGGAGGAAGTAAAGAGACATTACTGGAAGTGAAAGCAGAGGAGAGAGAGAGACTACATCTCCCAGTACATCTTGCAGCACCCAGGGTGCATTGCTCCAGAACAGAGACTGCTGGGGCAGACTTTATAAAGTGGAGGCAGAGTTTTGGTCGGCCTCTTTGGACCCCCCTCTCCTAGCAAGAGGATGTCTGTGCTGAACTGCTGTGTGCACAAGGCCTGAAGCCCGGGCCGTGTGCTCCTTTCCAAAGAGCCCTCTGCCAGCCTAGCAGAGCCTTAGAGACATCTAATCCTCCTTGCTGCAGTACACCAGAAGGATTGAAGACTTGGATGTCGGTGGATTCCTGTTCCTAGACGAATCGATGGAGGAAAGGGACTTGGACTTGTCCAGGTGGTGAGAGCTGTTTAAAGACAGATACTTTATCTTTACTATTCGTTGGGATTACAAAGTTGTTCTTCAAGTGCACCACCGAGAGATTGCTAGCGAATAGTGTTTCACTGAACTTCCATTTAGATCAGTCAGGCCTGACTGCATAGGTAGACATTGCTGGGTGTTAGTCTACCCATGAGGGGAAGTAGCTGTAAAAGGGCAGCGCTAGAGTTGCATAGCAATACTTTATTATTCTGATTACTCTGTTTATCTTTATTACTGTTTATTGCAGGGATCTGCAACTTGTTATACTGTTGTTTATTACTTGCCCATTAGCCTCAGTAAAATATCTGGGTAAAGTACATTTGGTGTCAGTTCCGCTTACTTTAATAGGAGTTTTAAAGTATATTCTGTGTATGTTTGTTATAGGACTGCGTCACCAACAGTTGCGATCACGCGGTCCTATCTCTCTATCACCAGCTGTGCCACGGGAGGTTAGAGCCGATTGCCGGGGGTTGACAGCGGTGCACTGCAGGGCCCAAATCAATATCAGCGGCTCTCTTAACTGGGGGTAGCGCTACACGTGGGGGCTCGAGTCCGGGATCCTTGTACGTTGCACGCTGCAATCAAGCCGGTCAGAAGTACCAGCATGGACCCGCTGGCAATGTCACAGTGGTGCGCAGCGATTGGCGCCGATCCAACCGCGGCGGTAGTCATTGTACTCCCGGGGGAAAGATGGAAGGAAGAGGAGATAAAACAGCTCGTATTGTTACTGTCTCTGAGCCACAAAGCATGGGTGATGGATTTTAGGCCAGATCCAGTGATCTCGTTTACATACGCACTGGTAGAATGGAAAAACGAAATCCCAGAGCATTTTAAAAGTCAGAGTATACAAGCCATAGATAATCAGATCTATCACTTGATACATACGCTGCCAGTGAAGGAAGAATGGTTTCAGACACCAAAGCCATCACTCCCACAATTATCTCCACCACTATCCCCTAAAGCAGAAAAGCTTAAGGAACTATTAAGCCCGGGATCACCGCTGGCCGCTATAGGGCCTGAATTGTTGAATGCTCTAGGAGACCTTGTAATTAAGTGCCAGAAAAGCAGTACGGTGCATGTGGAGGCCGGTTACCGGAAGCTTAGCACCTTCTCAGGGAAGCTCCCCGTCCCTGCGGGGGAGGAAGATTTTGACACTTGGGTGGAACAGGCATTGCAGGCAGTAGAAGCATGGGAGGTGCCTGAGGCACAGAAGAGACAGCGAGTCTTAGAAAGTCTGAAAGGTGCCGCGGCAGAAGCGGTGAAGAGCTTCCGGTTTGGAAATGAAAACTGTACAGCTCAAGATTGCCTGGCCATGCTGCAGGAAGAGTTTGGTCAGCTGGAGAAGGTGTCAGAGATGATTTATCAAATTGAACACACTCTCCAGCAGCCGAATGAGAAACTGTCAGAATATGTTAGAAGGCTGAACAGGCAGTTATGCAAGATTGTACTGAAGAAGGGAATGCTGCCCAAAGATGCAGATGAAGCACGCATGAAGCAGATCATGAGGGGAGCGCGGCGCTCAGACCCGGTCTGGCTGCACCTGAAAACCTCAGGAGGAGGAATGTCACTAACCTACTCTGATCTAATAAAAATTATTAGGGACGAAGAGGCGCTGCAGGAAGATCAGCAGGTGGCCAAGGCGAATGTCACACCTGTACCAGTGTTGGTCCATTCGGTCAAGAGCCCAGAAAGAGATGCGGAGGTTGACACTCTGAAATCGCAAATGGCCCAAGTGTTGGAGATGCTGACCTCTTTGATGGAGAAAGATCAGAGAAGACGAGAGAAACCAAGCCCAAGAAAGGAGTTGTTCCCGAACACCTCAGCACCGGCCTCCCTACAGGACCGAGAAGAGGTGATTTGCTATAACTGCGGAGGGAGTGGCCACTTTGCTAACGTATGCTTCAGCCCAAAGAAGAAGAGAACAGATAATTGCAAGCCGGCGGGAAACTCCAAAGGGCCCCGGTGAAGGAGTCAACCGGGTGCCCATCATCTTCAGTGCGCTCCAAACTAAAAAAAAAGGCCAAGAATGGAGCAGATAAAACTCCTAGGAGGAGGTATAGTACACCCCCACCAAGATGTACCCCAGAGGGAGGGGGCAAGACCCCTCAGTGGAAGTACAGCACCCCAAAGAAGGAACATCCACCTAAAAGGAACAATAACATCCCTCAGCGGGTTTGTGCCCCCATTGAGAGGGAGAAAGTCAATGCATGCCAGGCTCAGGAAAAATTAAAGTCCAAAAGGAGCAGGGCAAGGGTCGAAAGCCAAAAAAAAGGTGACCCCAGTCCAGCCATACCCAAAGGAACTGATGGGCCCGTCTCCTACTGTGCCCATTCAAGTGGAAGGAGTCTATACTAAAGCTCTTTTGGACACCGGAGCACAGGTGACTTTACTATACCGGGACTTCTATGATAGGCACTTGAGTCATCTGCCTATCCAGAAGATAGAAGAGCTGGAGATATGGGGACTTGGAACCCAGAGTTTCCCTTATGATGGGTACCTGCCCATAAAGATGACTTTCGACCCATCCGTGGCTGGGAAGGCTGAAGTGTTTGACACCCTGGCAGTTGTGTGTCCCCGGCCGCCTGGAGCCAGCAAGATTTCCCTGATCATTGGGACAAACACGGATCTAGTCAGGAGACTCCTGACCCCTCTAGTGAAAGAGAGAAACCATTCAGCCACCAAAATCCATCCCATGCTAAAGACGGCCTACCAACAACTGGTCTTAGAGCAGAAGACCCCGGGAGAGGGGATAGGGAAGGTGTGGAGACTTGGCAGAGAAGGAGTAGTGCTACAGCCCGGAGAAGTAACCTGTCTTAGGGCCACTGTGAAGCTTTCGTGGGAACAACCTGGCCCCTTTGTCATACTGGAATCAGACCCAAGGGAAGAGTCCTCAGGCCTGGAAGTGATACCAGAAGTGATTCCGTTCAAGGCCCTGAAGAAGGCCCATGGCAGAGTTCCGGTGAGTGTTAGGAACACTACGGGAGGACCCATGGAGATCCCTGCCAGAGTGTTGCTTGGTCAGGTGAGCCCTGCTGCCCCGGTCACTTGGTCCGAAGTCAAGGGGACGGGTGACGGAGGAGATGTTTGGGAGAAACTGTCCGTGGAAAACCCGAACCTACCCAGGGCTTGGAAAGAAAGAGCCAAGGCCCAGCTGACCAGGTGGGAGAAGATCTTTTCCGAAGATGAATTCGATGTGGGGTGTGCAAGAAGTGCCACCCATCGGATCCGCCTCCAAGAAGATAAGCCCTTCCGAGAGAGGGTCAGGCGGGTCCCCCTGGCAGATCTGGAGGATCTGAGGGAACAACTTGTAGAACTAAAGAAGACTGGTGTGATCCGGGAGTCTAGAAGTCCCTATGCCTCCCCAATCGTGGTGGTCAGAAAGAAGAATGGGTCGTTGAGGCTTTGTATCGATTACAGGACTCTCAACAGGAGAACCATCCCTGACCAATACACCACGCCAAGGATAGAAGATGCCCTACAAAGTTTGTCTGGAGCCAAATGGTTCAGTGTGATGGACCTCAAGAGTGGGTACTATCAAATCCCTATGCACCCAGAAGACAGGGAGAAGACAGCCTTCATAACCCCGGTGGGATTCTTCGAATTCAATAGGATGCCTCAGGGTCTGTCTGGAGCTCCTGCTACCTTTCAACGCCTTATGGAGAAGACTGTTGGAGACATGAATCTTATAGAAGTCCTTGTGTACTTGGACGATGTCATTGTCTTTGGAAGAACCTTGGAAGAACATGAAGCCAGGTTGGAGAAAGTATTGAGAAGACTCAGCGAAGAGGGACTTAAGCTTTCCCCCGAGAAGTGTCGGTTCTACCAGTCTTCTGTGAACTATCTGGGGCACATAGTGTCTGAAGAAGGGGTGGCCACAGATCCTGAGAAGTTGGAAGCAGTCACTTCCTGGCCACGACCCACCACAGTAACAGAGCTCAGATCCTTCCTGGGGTTCTGCTCCTATTATAGGAGGTTTGTGGAGGGGTTTGCTCGGATTGCCCGCCCGTTGAATGAATTGCTAAAGGCAGAAGGGGAAGAGGATGACTCAGGGCCCAGGAGGCCTGGTGAGTCAGTTCAAGATCAGTGGAACCCAAGGTGTAAAGAGGCCTTTCATGCTCTGAAGAGGAGCTTAACCACTGCCCCAGTCCTGGCCTACGCCGACCCTACCAGACCTTATGAATTACATGTGGATGCCAGCCATGAGGGTCTAGGTGGTGTACTCTACCAAGAACATGAAGGACAACTGCGACCAGTGGCCTATGTGAGCAGGAGCCTGACCCCCTCAGAAAAGAATTACCCCACTCATAAGCTGGAATTCCTGGCCCTCAAATGGGCGGTAGTAGACAAGTTAAAAGACTACTTGTATGGGGCAGAGTTTACTGTGAAGACAGACAACAACCCCCTGACCTACCTCTTCACCACCGCAAAACTAGATGCCACCGGACACAGGTGGTTGGCCGCATTGTCTGGATTCAACTTCAGTCTGAAGTACAGACCAGGAGCCGGAAATAGGGATGCAGATGCCCTGTCCCGGAGGTCTCATGCCACGACAAATGACTGGGAAGATTGGACCCAAGTGGCACTGGACGGGGTGCGGGCCCTTTGTCAAGGGGCTGAATTCCAAGCCAGAGGAGGCTCCAGAGCAGAAGAAATAGGGGTTACCATGGTAGGAGTCCCCAAACACTATTGTGGGGTAACTCAACTGGAGGAAGACAACCTACCGAGACTGTCCAAGAAGGAGTTGAGGTGTGACCAATTGGAAGACCCCATGGGGGGATTGGTCCTCGAAGCCCTGGAGAATCAGGATCCCAACAAATTCCTACATCACCCCTCAAAGGAGGCTCGCCTGTTGAGGAAGGAATTGGGCAGGCTACAGGTACATCAGGGAGTGGTCTACCGAAGGGGCCCCTCTGATGACTCAGAAGATAAGTGGCAGTTATTTCTTCCAGAGAAGCACCGAGAGACTGTACTAATTGCCCTGCATGACCATCATGGTCACCTAGGGGCAGAAAGGACCTTCCAGCTTGTCAGAAATCGGTTCTATTGGCCCTGCATGAGGGCAGAAGTAGAGGAGTATTGCCATTCCTGTGCACGATGCATTCAGAGAAAGACCCTACCCCATCAAGCTGCCCCAATGGGCCACTTACAGAGTCAAGGCCCAATGGATCTGGTATGCATTGACTTTCTCTGCCTCGAACCCGACCTGAGTGGATTGGGGAATGTTCTGGTAATAACCGACCATTTCACCCGCTATGCTCAAGCTTTCCCAACCAAAGACCAGAAGGCATCCACCGTGGCCAAGATACTTATGGAGAAGTATTTTGTCCATTACGGACTACCACAGAGACTCCACTCAGATCAAGGAAGGGACTTTGAGAGTCGGTTGATCCGAAGACTTTTGGATTCATTAGGAATAAAGAAGACCAGAACCACGCCTTACCACCCACAAGGAGATGCTCAGCCGGAGAGATTTAACCGGACCCTGCTCAACATGTTGGGAACCTTAGAAACAGAGAAGAAGCAACACTGGAGTCAGCACATATCAGCCCTAGTACATGCCTATAACTGTACCACAAGTGACGCCACTGGCTACTCCCCTTATCAACTTATGTTTGGGAGAGAAGCAAGGCTACCTGTGGACCTGGCCTTTGGCACTTCTATAGACAATACCTCAGCTACATCCCACAAGGGATACGTGGACAGACTTAGACGTAGCTTGCAGGTGGCCTATGAACAAGCCCAGGCGGCTTCGGATCAAAGGGGGGCCTGCAACAAGAGAAATTTTGATCTGAAGGTTCGAGTGCAAGATCTGCAGCCCGGGGACCGGGTACTGCTACGCAATCTGGGGGTCCCTGGAAAACACAAGCTTGCCGACAGGTGGAGATCTGAGCCCTATGTTGTCTGTAGGAAGTTGCCCGGTTTGCCTGTCTACAAACTAAAGCCAGAAGGAAAGGTGGGTCCACTGAAGACGTGGCATCGGAACCACCTGCTCCCACTTGCTGAGGCAGTCAGAATACCTCCCGTGAGAGACTCCCCTGAACCGGCCTCTAAACTGGATATTCCTAGGCCGAACACTCGGTCCCAGACCTCTCGAGCCAAAGATGGGGAGGCCTCCCAATTGAGTACAGAAGAAGGTGGAGAACTGGACTGGCTGTGGCCTCCCTCGACTCTGGGAACGTCCGCCATAGATCTCCCAAATGGAGGGGATACCCAAGATGCAACGCTGAATCCGGAGGCTACTGAATTCATACCCTTCAGTCCCTCAGCTGATTACTGGGAAGATGTTCCTGACACTTGCGCAGAGGAGGACTCTAGAGATTCCATACGTCAGTCGACTTCTGAATCAGAGGTTCCAGAACCAGCAATGTTACCTGAACTTACTCCTGAAGAAGAGCCTGTGGTGCCAGAGTCAGAAGCACCAAGAGAGCAGAGGGCTCGCAGAGTCATCAGGCCTCCCAAGAAACTAACTTACCCCCAAATGGGGACGAGCTCAGAGGACTCTGTTGTAACGGCTAGGAGAAGTGTTGAACAACCTGATCCTTCCACCGTCCATTTGGTGGAGGGCAACCCCAGCTCACTCTCTGGCACAGTTAGGCAGGCCACTCATGGTAGTGTGACCTGTGGGCAAGAGAGTTCCATCCCAAAGTTTTGGTGGGAATTCCCTATGCCAACATCATGCTCGACATTGTCCAAAATGGTAAACAGTATTTGTTGAAGTTTATCTTTGGGGACCAAAGAGTTCAAGTGGGGGGAGTGTGTAGCGGGGTGTTCCCCTTTAATGCAGAGAGATAAGAAGTTCCAGGTGAGAGGTGAGTCGGGAGGAAGTAAAGAGACATTACTGGAAGTGAAAGCAGAGGAGAGAGAGAGACTACATCTCCCAGTACATCTTGCAGCACCCAGGGTGTATTGCTCCAGAACAGAGACTGCTGGGGCAGACTTTATAAAGGGGAGGCGGAGTTTTGGTCGGCCTCTTTGGACCCCCCTCTCCTAGCAAGAGGATGTCTGTGCTGAACTGCTGTGTGCACAAGGCCTGAAGCCCGGGCCGTGTGCTCCTTTCCAAAGAGCCCTCTGCCAGCCTAGCAGAGCCTTAGAGACATCTAATCCTCCTTGCTGCAGTACACCAGAAGGATTGAAGACTTGGATGTCGGTGGATTCCTGTTCCTAGACGAATCGATGGAGGAAAGGGACTTGGACTTGTCCAGGTGGTGAGAGCTGTTTAAAGACAGATACTTTATCTTTACTATTCGTTGGGATTACAAAGTTGTTCTTCAAGTGCACCACCGAGAGATTGCTAGCGAATAGTGTTTCACTGAACTTCCATTTAGATCAGTCAGGCCTGACTGCATAGGTAGACATTGCTGGGTGTTAGTCTACCCATGAGGGGAAGTAGCTGTAAAAGGGCAGCGCTAGAGTTGCATAGCAATACTTTATTATTCTGATTACTCTGTTTATCTTTATTACTGTTTATTGCAGGGATCTGCAACTTGTTATACTGTTGTTTATTACTTGCCCATTAGCCTCAGTAAAATATCTGGGTAAAGTACATTTGGTGTCAGTTCCGCTTACTTTAATAGGAGTTTTAAAGTATATTCTGTGTATGTTTGTTATAGGACTGCGTCACCAACAGTTGCGATCACGCGGTCCTATCTCTCTATCACCAGCTGTGCCACGGGAGGTTAGAGCCGATTGCCGGGGGTTGACAGCGGTGCACTGCAGGGCCCAAATCAATATCAGCGGCTCTCTTAACTGGGGGTAGCGCTACAGGCATAATGTGCTAGTATGCATTGCATACTAGCACATTATGTGAAACTTACCTGCAAACGAAGCTCGTGCCGTCCCCGCTGGAGGCCACATGCATCTTCGCCCGTCTTCCTTCCGGGGCCGTGGACTCAAGCTGTGTGACTGGCCGGAGACGCGTGACTTCACTCCCGCGCATGCACGAGGGAGCCGCCGCCGATCACGGTACAGGGCCCTGAAGAAGCGGCGCAAGTTTAGGATATATTTACAGTACCTATAGGGAAGCCTTATTTATAGGCTTACTTATAGGTACAAACATTAGAGGGAAGTTTACTTCCTCTTTAACCTTATTGATCCCAGGTGGTCAATGTACAGTACTAGCCAGACAACCAGCATTTTCAGTGACCAGAGTGATTTTGCTAAAATTGATTTCATTGCTAAATTTCTGATTTCATATAGTGAGATTTCAGCGAAGAAAAAACAGATTTGCTCATTGAGCTATTTATCTGAAATTTGTGTGAATTTTTTTTTTTTTTTTAAGTTAGGGGAGTATGTTTTTTTTTTTATTTTATTTGGGGGGGGGGGATAATCTTATTTATTTAAACCTTTTTTGTATTTGGGCACTGATAAGGCTGCATTTGGTGGGCACTGATAAGGCTGCATTTGGTGGGCACTGATAAGAATGCATTTGGTGGGCACTGATAAGGCTGCATTTGGTGGGCACTGGTAGGCTGCATTTGATGGGCACTGATAAGGCTGCATTTGGTGGGCACTGATAGAGCTGCATTTGGTGGGCACTGGTAGGCTGCATTTGGTGGGCACTGGTAGGCTGCATTTGGTGGGCACTGATAAGGCTGCATTTGGTGGGCACTGATAAGGCTGCATTTGGTGGGCACTGATAAGGCTGCAATTGATGGGAACTGGTAGGCTGCAATTGATGGGCACTGGTAGGCTGCATTTGATGGGCACTGATAAGGCTGCATTTGGTGGGCACTGATAAGGCTGCATTTGGTGGGCACTGATAAGCTGCATTTGGTGGGCACTGATAAGGCTGCAATTGATGGGCACTGGTGAGGCTGCAATTGATGAGCACTGGTAGGCTGCATTTGGTGGGCACTAATGAGGCTACATTGATCTCTTGTATAATTTTTGCAGTCTCTGACCATCTATTGTATCATGTCTGCAGTCTCTGACCATCTCCTGTACTATGTCTGGGGGCTCTTTCTAACATACTCTCTAACAGAGGCCCTCTCTGTGTACGTTAGAAAGACCCCCCTCCAGGTCCCATTAGAGTACTCCTTGCTCTTTCTGTATTTTGTTTATTGTTAAGAGATCGTGGGAGGAACCCAGGGTAACTAAGACTCCTTAGGGGAGCATCTCTGTGTTTAAGTCATTGCCATAGAAACACGTGTAAAGGGGAGGAGTTAGTAAATATAACCACGCCCATGTGGGGGGGCGCCAGAAATATTTCTGCACCCAGGCGTCTGTGACCCTAGGATCGGCCTGCACACTGGGGTGGCAGGGGGAGGTGTTTTTCAGGCGCTTTACAGGCACTATTTTTGGCCCATTAGCGCCTGAAAAATGCCTTAGTGTGAAAGTAGCCTTAGAGCCCTTTCACACTGAGGCGCGGGGGGCCTTAGCGGTAAAGCGCCGCTAGTTTTAGCGGCGCTTTACCGTAGTTTTAGAGGCGCTTTTTGGCCGCTAGCGGGGAGCTTTTAACCCCCGCTGTCGACCGAATAAAGGGTTAAAAGTGTTGATTTAAATGGGCAGGGGCGCTTTAGGAGCGGCGTATACACCGCTCCAACCCCAGATACACTATGGGGTTTATTTACTGGGGAGGCTTGAGAGACGTTTTTCAGGCACTTTACAGTCGCTATTTTTAGCCCAAAAACGCCTGAAAAACGCCTCAGTGTGAAAGGGATCTAAAGGAGAAATTTGGCAAGGATGCAATTTATAAATCTGCAATGCTGTGCAATTCATACCTTGAGGTGGGATAGCTGAAGACTTGTGGGGTTGATTTACTAAAACTGGAGCATGCAAAATCGGGCGTAGCTCCACACAGAAACCAATCAGCTTCCAGGTTTCTTGTCAAAGATTAATTGAACAAGCTGAAGTTTGAAGCTGATTGGCTACCATGCCGAGCTCCACCAGATTCTGAGTGCTCCAGTTTTAGTAAATCTCCCCCACTGGGTGTTTTAAATTGAAGGCTTGGCAACCTACGCCTGATGGTTCAAGGTGTGTAGTCATGCAGGCCAACATCAACAGCAAATACTAATCTGAATCCACAAAGCAAAAACACCAGGATAGCGATCCTTATTTAATAATAAAAAATAAAAAAGAGACAGTTATTTTCAGCTGCCGTCCAATGAGATTGGAAAATGGCAGTCAAATGGGTAAAATAAGGATCTTTATCCTAGGTGTTAAAGCCTTGCCAGTTGAGCCTATTGACTGGTAAATGTGTGGCCTCTTCATGCATCCTCCAAACAAACAGCTGTGCTGTCCATCTTCCCTTGAAGGGTACCGTTTGATGTTGCCCATTGTGCGGCCTCCCCACAATGGTCTTTTACCTGCCCTATATTCCGGTAATGGCCCTGTGGGTTTGGTCGTCCATCCTCCCCCTCCTCCCTGTGTGCTAGTAAAAGGTAGCTGAGCCTTTGTGTTGATGTATTAAAGTGTAGCTGTGTGCAGCCTCCCTCCTCCTCCTCGTCCTCCTCCTCCTCATCGCCTCCCTCTCTCTCTCTTTCTCTCTCTCTCTCCCCCTCCCTGTCTGATCCTCTGTGTTCTGCACTCTCCATATGACATGGATGACTCTGCCATCATCAGACGCAGGAGGCTGCAGGTACGGTGCCACCTCTTCTGTGCCCTGGTCCCCCCCTCTTCTACCCCCAGCAGGGTGCCCTGTGCTCATCTTGTCTGTGCCACCCCTGTCCTGGAGGTTCTCATACAACTGCTGACCCTGCTACATTATTCCTGTCTCATGGCATGTCTTAGCTCTCTCTATAAGATCCCCACTTCCTCCCTTCTCTCCTTCTCTCCCATTCTCCTGTCACTAGCAGAAGCCTTATACATCTTCTATAGCAACCTAACCCATCTCTACAGCTCCTCCTGTTACTCCAGATAATGTTTTCCCCTATCACACCCCTTATTGCTCCATGCCAATGTCGGAAAGCTGGAGCAAAAGTGGAGCTGTTGCCCATAGCAACCATCCCTTGGAAATAGGAAATGTGTAATCTGGTTGCTATGGGAACTACTCCATGCTGCCCCTGTCATTTGACTGATGATATCTGACTAATTCCTACGGGCAACAGCTGCCCTCTTGCTCCCATATTCTGCCTTGTGTTTTCTATGGGTTACTCCCTGTTTAACCCTTCTAAATGCTATAGTGACTCCTAACATCGCTCCAATTTATTACTGTTAGTTCTAATAGGACAAACTGCAGTAAGTGATAGCAGCCAATCATAGTTCATTTTTATTGACCTGACTCGATTAAAATCTCATTGGTTCCTATAGGCTACAGCAATTGACACTCTCGGTCATGTAAACAAAGGAATAGTTTGAAGCAGCCATTCTCAACCTTTTCAACATGGAGGAACCCTTTAAGGTCTCAGGGGACCACTGGCGAAAATTACTATATCTACAGCCCAAAGTACATTTGTTAGTACCCATTATTACCCATTGGCCAGTGGGAAGAATGCTCTTTACATTGGCGGTCAGTGGGAAGAATGCACCTTGCTTTGGTTGTCAGTGAGGAGAATGCTCTTTACATTGGTGGTTCGAAGGCAGAATGCTCCTTACATTGGTGGTCAATGGGAAGAATACTTCTTACATTGGTGGTTAGCGGGGAAATGCCCCCTTATATTGGTGGTGGGAAGAATGTATATATTATAATGGGAAGAATGTTTCTTAAATTGACGAAGTGGGAAGAATGCTTCTTACATTGGTGGTCAGTGGGAATAATTCTCCTTACATTGGTGGTCATTGGTCAATGGGAAGAATGCTTCTTACATTGGTGGCCAGTGGGAAGAATGCTCTTTACATTTGTAGTCAGTTGGAAAATGTTCCTTACATTGGTGGTCAATAGGAAGAATGCTCCTTACATTGGTGGTCAATGGGAAGAATGTCCCCTTATTTTGGTGGTTGGTGGAAAGAATGCTGCCTTACTTTGGTGGTCCGTGGGAAGAATGCTCTTTACATTGGTAGTCAGTGGGAAAATGTTCCTTACATTGGTGGTCAATGGGAAGAATGTCCCCTTATTTTGGTGGTTGGTGGGAAGAATGCTCCCTTACTTTGGTGGTCCGTGGGAAGAATGCTCTTTACATTGGTAGTCAGTGGGAAAATGTTGCTTACATTGGTGGTCAATAGAAAGAATACTCCTTACATTGGTGGTCAATAGGAAGAATACTCCATACATTGGTGGTCAATGAGAAGAACGCTTCTTACATTGGTGGTCAGTGGGAAGAATGCTCCTTGGATTGTGGTCAGTGTGAAAAATTTCCCCTTACAGATAGCAAAAATGATCATTGGTGTCAGTGGTTATGTATCTGACCGGCAGAAGTTGCTCATTGCTCAAGAAACCCCTAGCAACCTCTAAAGGATCCCTAGGGCTACATTGACTCCTGGTTGAGAAAGCCCTGCTTAAAGTATATGTAAACCCAAAGTAGATTATATTTAGTTTGCTAAAGGCGACGTGTATCATAAACAGTTGCCATTTTAAATTAAACCATTTTTTAAACCAACTTTATTCATCCTTTGTTTCATCTCAGTGCTGCTGATCTGCCACAGCCCCTTGCAGCCACTGCTCATACACATGCACTCCAGCTATGGCTGCATGGCAATTCTTAGGGCGGGTATTCTGATGGCGACAACAGTGGACTATGCTTTTGGGATCTGCATTGGCATGGTCACTTGTAGTGTCAATTGGCAGAGAATATGAAGAATTGGGAGACAGAGTTCCATGTATTATTTTAATGAAATTTCAATCTGAAAGTATTAATAATGAATTTTGAAATTACTTTAAGTTATTAGATCTTATATAAGGTTTTAGCAATTGGGTTTACATCTACTTTAACTAGTAATATTGCGTCTAGCTTCTTGTATCTAGAAAGGTTGCCATATGTTTGGTAAGAGGCTAAATACTATGAGCTTTGTTACAGAATTCCTGAGGCCTTGACTTTGCTTCAGCTCAAAGCACTGACTTCCCATGATCACAGCAGCCCAAATAAACAGCCGCTGAGGCACCCTTATCCCACTGCCTGTTACTGCTCCCGATACATATGGGGCTACGTGCACACAGGTAGTTTGGCCACTCAGCATTAAATCCTGGCATTTTTGGGTACCAGGAATTCTGCATTTGGGGCATACGTCCCTGAACATATATGGCCCTAAAAGCTCGGTACAGCTTTTGACAGGTTGCAGGGGTGGAATCTGCACCTGAGCCAGTGGCGGCTGGTGCTCAAAATTTTTGGGTGGGCACAAACAAACGAAAAAAAAACACATCAATTGCAGCCTCACTGTGCCCATCAATTGCCGCCACTGTGCCCATCAATTGCCGCCACTGTGACCATCAAACGCAGCCACTGTACCATAAAATTGTCGCCACTGTGCCATGCCATCAAACGCAGCCACTGTGCCCATCAATTGTCGCCACTGTGCCATGCCATCAAACGCAGCCACTGTGCATCAATTGTCGCCACTATGGCCATCAATTGTCGCCACTGTGCCATGCCATCAATTGTCGCCACTGTGCCATGCCATCAAACGTAGCCACTGTGTCATCAATTGTCGCCACTGTGCCCATCAATTGTCGCCACTGTACCATGCCATTGTCGCCACTGTGCCATCAATTGTCGCCACTGTGCCATGCCATACGCAGCCACTGTGCCATACCATTGTCGCCACTGTGCCCATCAATTGTCGCCACTGTGCCATGCCATTGTCGCCACTGTGCCCATCAATTGTCGCCACTGTGCCATGCCAAACGCAGCCACTGTGCCATGCCATTGTCGCCACTGTGCCCATCAATTGCTGCCAATTTGCCCCTAAAATGCCGCCAGATTGCCCCCCCCCCCGCCTGGCACTTACCTTTCTCGGTCAGCCATCCTCGGATCCTCCTCCACGATCCCTCGATGTAGTCCCGCCCTCGATGTCGCTTCAGCCAATCAGATTACTGGTAACCAGATCCGGGGAACCTGATTGGCTGAGATGCGTGTCAGTGTTAACCAAGGAACGCACCCCCTATGCGTCCCCTGGTTAACTATTTGGAAGCCGATTAAGCCCTCAGGCTGTAATCGGAAAGCCTATCAGAGCCGCTGGCTCTGATGGACACTTCCACAGCCAACCAGCTGCCGTTATTCAGATGGCCGGCGTTCCGTGCATCTGAATAGTGGGCGGCAGTGGCAGCGGCGACAATGCATGAATCTATGTATTGTTTTTCAGTGACGGTGCAGGAGCGAGAGGGGGCGGCGCTCCTGCGCCCTCTATGGACGCACCGCCACTGACCTGAGCCATCCTGGTGCCCAAAAAGTCTGAATTTGACACTAATGAGCTAAATGCCTGTAATCATGATGCCTTTCACTGACTAACGGCTCACAATACTATATATAGAATATGTGAAGGTTCCCCCATTAGGGTATTGACGCAGCAAGCAAATATACAGAAAATTTCAAACATAGAATTACACACAACATTGTCTATCGAATGTCTGCTGGGAACTTTTTGCAACAGACATTCGATAGACAATGTTGTGTGTAATTCTATGTTGGCAATTTTCTGTATATTTGTTAATGGCAATACATTCCCCAATCAGAATTCATACCTTAATGGCAATGTGTTCATGTTGTGATGATAACTTTTTAATATAGAATTTCTTTTAACAAACGTATGTTTCTAATTCACCACCCTTGCTGCGTCAATACCCTAATGGGGGAATCTTCCCATATTCTATTACCCATGGCGGCAGCACCATTAGCACTCTGTATATGTGTCTCTCCCACGCTACAATATACTATATATTACACTGCCTATAACTGCTAGACAGTGGTAAGTAAAATAGAACTATGCTACACTCAACCCCACTTAAACTCGCTGTCCCTGGGAAGTTTGCACACTAAAGTTGTCCTGTGCAAAGCATTTAATAGGTCAACTGAAATTAGGTCTCTCGGAGCACCTCAGGAGTTGAGTCTTGGCTCCAGATTTTAGGAAAAGAGGCAACGTGTCTCTGCCTATAGACGTGTCAGTGGATGGTGGTTTAGAGGGCTTCACAGCAGAAGCAAGGACCTAAGATGGGAGGCCAATGTGTAACATTTTTGCAGGATTCATGGCAGGTAGCTACCATTGAACCTCAGATACCTGTGGCTCCTAAACTTGGACAGGTTATTTGAAAACAAAAACCCATAGGGGCCCCTCTGTGGTTCTCGACTGGCTTGAAGAGCTTATGATGTAGGGGCCCTGTTTTCCTTGAGTACCTTCTCTCTGGATATCATAGACTGTCATAATTGGAAAAGGCTGTTGTAAGACAACTCCAGTGACTTCCTCCAATGGTGTTTGCACTTTTCCTTTTTCGTGTGCGTCTTTGCGTCAGGCTAGTCTCCAGGTTGTAATTTACAGTTTGTTGATTCTGACTCCCCTCGCTCCGCTCCACCCATGACCAGTCATTAACAAACTGTTGGACTTCAGAAAGGCGTTGTTTCCATTTTCAAATCCAAGAAGTTGGAGCGTGTTTCAGTTCTTCTGTGGGGACTTTGGCTCAAAAGTCTGCGGGCTTCTCTAGAGTGCAGACAAACATACCAAGGTACCACATCATGGAATGCACCACATGGTTGTATTACTAGGCCACCTCAGCCAAGTAATAGGTCAATTTCCTTTATTTCTCATGAGCTAGGACTCTCAGCAAGGTATATCAGGTTGTGACTGAACCTCTCACATTACTTTGTGGTGGTACAGTGAAGTGTGTGACTTCTCAATGCCTAGTGAGGGCGCAATTCTTGGAAGAACTCACTTTAAACATAGGGTCCTTGGTCTGAATTCATCTTCTGCAGACATTCATAAGAAAGGCAGAAGTGGCGGTCTGATCAGTAACTGCCACTACAAACTTGGTAAAGCGGTCCACCAAAACTAGAACAAGATAATATCAATCTTATGAGATGTTGAATATAAGAAAAACGTTGGCCAGTACTGCCAGTTGGTTAAATGTAAGCCGAGTCAGAGGTGAGTCAACCGTTGTATCACATGGGGTCTCAGAAGTAGTCTGTAGAGCATTCAAAGGGTGAGAGCACCACAAAGCTTGATTTAGTCTAGTAAGAATTTTGTCTTTCACCACTTATTCAATAAAATCCAATGCGTCTTAGGGGCCCAAAACTCCCTCTTCACCAAAGTTTGTGTGCAGGTAGTGCATTCATGTCCAGTTGGCGACCTGTTGCTATCGGTATCGCTTTGCAGTTGTCCAGTACAATTTTGTAAATGCGTTTTAAAGATGTTTTTTCCTTAACTGGACTTTTCAGGTGCTTCAGTGATACAGTGATAACATATATTAGATAAAATAGTTACATAGTTAGTCAGAATAAAAAAGACACAAACAAGTCCATAGAAAAAAATAAATAAATAGAAAGCCTCCATATACACACCCCTATACACACAGTTGATCCAGAGGAAGGAAAAAAAAGTATCCCTCAGAAGGCAATCAGATATTCCCTGGATCAACAATCCCTGGTGGTAATATCCTGTAATATTTTGTGCATTTAGGAATGCATCCAGCTCTTTTTAAAACAATCCACTGAGTTGGCCAGAACTACCATATTTCTATAGGGAATTTATTCCACATTTTCACAGCTCTTACTGTGAAGAAACCTTTTCGTACATGGAGGTTAAATCTTTTTCCTCCAGACATAAATAGTACCGTATATACTCGAGTATAAGCCGAGTTTTTCAGCACATTTTTTCGTGCTGAAAATGCCCCCCGCGGCTTATATTCGAGTCACCTTTTTGCGCCTGATCTCCCGGACTTTGGGGACCCGGTACCGGCACACATGTAGCCTCACTCTTTCTCTACAAGTGTGCAAAGTTTGTTGTCCGGGGGACCTATGGCCGGGGAGCACCGATTTTTCAAATCCGGGCACCCCTTCCATAGACTCCCATGTTAAACGGTAATTTCTCCAGTGATTTTGGGGACCCGGTACTGGCCGGTCGTAGGTCCTCTGGACCCGAAACTTGGCACACATGTAGCCCCATTTCTCCTCTATAAGTGTACAAAGTTTTTCGTCTGGGAGACCTACGGCCGGGGAGCACGATTTTTCAAAGCCGTGCACCCCTTCCATAGACTCCCATGTTAAACGTCAGTCTAGTCATGGGCACAGTGAGGCATGGGCACAGTGAGGCATGGGCACAGCGAGGCATGCACATGGACACAGTGAGGCATGCACATGGACACAGGGAGGTAAAGTGAGGCACACTGAGGCATGCAGATGGAAACCCTAGGCTTAAACTCGAGTCAATACGTTTTCCCAGTTTTTTGTGGTAAAATTAGGTGCCTCGGCTTATATTCGGGTCAGCTTATACTCGAGTATATACGGTAGTTTTTATTTAGACAAAATAATGTTAAAAAGTCAGCCAATTGTCTACCACTTGCCCTTACGAAGGGGGAGTTTCGAGCCGTCCAAAACATGTTGGCTCTTGTTGATTGTGGTGAACAAAAACATTCTTACATACTGAAGCATGCTTTTTGGTATTGTCATTCTTCTAATGTTCTACGTATTATACTGCCTATAATCCCCCCTGCTCTATAGTACACAGTGGCATACTTAGGGAATTTGCAGCACACACTGGGCACTGGGGGTGCCGGCTGGCTACCCAAATTCATTATTTTTTAATTCTTTATTTCGCTGAATGCGCTGAGATAAAAAAACATGACTTAACATACAAATCGGGTATAGACAGACCTCTGTAATCATTCTTCGCGGCCACCTTTTTTTTAAAAAAGATTTTGTGTTGCATGGATCTTAGCAGTGCTTCTCATGGTGTGTGCAGCCTATTGCATTAGGGTGTGCACCCCATAGCTCAAACACAATGTGTGTCTATATACAATATATATATATATATATATATATATATATATATATATATATATACCTGTGTGTATATATATATATATATATATATATATATATGTATATATATATACCGTATATCCAGTAGGGCAATGGACAGTGTCAGTAGAGCATAAATTGATGTTAGTAAAATAAAATTTTTAGCTTTTTTTTATTATTATTTTTTTTCAATTTATTTTTTTACAATAATTATTGTAGAGACCTCACCTCTGCCTCCCTCTTCACTTCTCGGTCAATGGCTCTCGTCTAGGGGACCAGGGAGGAGAGCGTGGCACACCACCAGCTCGTATCCTCTTGTGTGCAGAGGTGTGAGCTATAAACTTTTACCTTCGGGCCTGTGCCCCTGTCCAGAGCCAAAACTTCCCTTGAGAATGACTCTTTAACTCCCAGAAAGTCAAGTTCCACACCACTGAAAGTCCAACACTTATTTATTCTTCAGAGCAATAAATAGTCCTTTAAGAGCGACTGGTTAGACATAGAACAGAACAAAGTGGGGAGGAGGTCCAGGCACAAACTTGAACTTGGGTTTTCTCCTGTTCCGTTATAGCGCACAGTCGCTGCCACCGACCGTGAGGGAGTCTCTGCCACAGACCAGATGAATAAGGCCTCTGTCACAGACCTGGTTGTTGGGTCTCTGCCACCGACCGACCTGATTCACGATGGGTCCCTGCCACAGACCATGAGAACGTGGACTACCTTCTATGAGCAATGGCCCCTGTCAGAGAGAGGACATCCATCCGGACAGTTACCAGAGGCACCGCCGTCACCAGCAAATGCTGCACTTGGTCTTCGGAAGGGTCACCTCCCTGGCCTCCTCGTCCCAGATTCGGGTGTCCACACCGGAGGACACCCTAATAGCCCTCGATCCCTTGCGGGACCCAGTCGAAGGTACTGGGCCCCAGGTCTCCAGAGAGTACCTCACCCCAGACCAAAGGTGTCTGGGGTGGAACTGCAACTCCGTCCCCGGGACAACACGCACATGCACCCAGGCTGAAGGTGCCTGGGCGCGGACCTCGTGCGGAAGATGTCTGCCCCCTTTATACTCTCTCCCAGTATGCACAGCAGGTTCCCCGCCCCGCTGTACTACTGCCGCGAGAGGACACAAAGGGCACAGCCCTCCAATGGTGGTTCAACCCCGGCCTATGGCAACAGTGCCACCTATAGGCCGCAGGGAACTAGACACCACTGATATCCTCCACTGGCATAAATTGGTCCAGAAATCCTAACAATTGTTGCATCCCCTAAATATGACCACCCGCTACACAATTATTATTTATTTTTTTACGATTTGTTAGAAGCCCCATTGGGGGGCTTTAGTGAAATATCAGGGGTCTAAAAAGACCCCTGATGTCTTACTTTTGAGACAGAGAAAGCGACTGAGGACAGAGATTCCCCAGTTGCTTTTCTCTGCAGCCAAGTAGCAGGGGAAATCTGCGCAGCACAGGGTGATGAGGGTGTGCCCAGGCACACCTGGCACACCCTGTGCGCACGCCTATTGTGCTTCTACTTATCTGACAACTGCAGTTCAGAGCCAAGGGGAGGCTCCTCCTTGGCTCCGGTCATATGAAGCAGCCAAGAGGAGGACTTCCTCCTACTCTAATATGCTGCTGCGTCTTGTAGGGAGATCTGCACTGAAGGAGGGTCTGTTCAGAGGGGGGTCTGTACTGAGGTGGTCTGTACTAGGGAGTATCTGTAAATAGAAGGGTCTGCACTGGGGGTGTCTATACTGGGAGGGGGTGTCGGTACTAAGGGGGTTTGTTCCGAGGGGTGTCTGTGCTGGGGATGTCTGTACTTTGGGGTGTCTTTACTGGGGGGTCTATATAAGGGAAGGGCCAGTACTGGAGGATGTCGGGGGTCTCTGTATGGGGAATTTATACCAAGGGGGTCTGCACTGGGTGGGTCTGTACTTAGGCGATAGGCTGAGATCTGTACTATGGGGGATATGGGTTTTTGTTAGTGAAGGGGGGGGGGGGGGATATTTGTACTGACAGGAAGGGTAATTTTTGGTTGTATTCTATGTAGTGGCCTGTGCGCTATTTACTCCTGACTGCCCCAGGTGCTAGATATGCAAGGTGTTAAACTCCCCATAACTCTTCCTATTGCTTCATATTACTCTCCCTATAGCTCCTGCTACTACTCTATATTACACAGTTCTTCCCATGCCCCCTAATTATCCTGGCTTTAGCCCTTCCTACTCCAAATTTCTCTCTCCCCACTATAACTCGATATAACCTTTGATTACAGTTGCACATATGGCAGGGGACTTTTTGTATGAGAACGGAAGGGGTGAGCACCAATAAGAATCCTTTCCCTATAGCAGTATAATAAAGGAAAACACCTGCCTGGTAGTTAAGTAACACAGATTTCTTCCCTTGTCATTGATATACAAGCCAAGATTCCACTATTACTTGTATCCGTTCCATCAATATGGTACATCTTTTGATCCTGTATCTGTTGCTAGGCAACCCCTGCATCATGACCCATGCCTGGCAGTGATGCTGCTGTGCATTATGGGCCCTTTAGTTCTTCTTATTGGGGTTACAAAGCATTTTGGTGACATCTGTTTTCATCTTTTCCTCGTGTCACCGTGGTTGCGGTGCTGTGTACATAACTGCCCCCCTCACGTGCTTGCAATGAACCATGGGTAGCGGTAGCCTATCCTGTGCAAAGTGTAGCAAATTATAGGAACCAATCAGATCAGTGCAAAATGAGGTACAGTAAAATTAGCAGAAATACTGTAGGGTGCGTTGAGAAAAAAAAATGAAAAGCAACTGCAAGTGTGTGTTTTATTACACTATTATTTCAGAAATTTCTCGGTATTCGCTTTTAACTCAGCAAGTCTGGGGACGATCATTTGCAATGCATTTTGGGTGTTGCAGTCTTGCTCTCAGAAATGGTCAGCATGCTTTCTGCAGACTGCTCAGACTGGTGTCAGTCCAATTTCCTCGGCTTTGTGACGTCGCCCGTGCTGTATGAGCTTATGGCTGTAGAATATATTTATGTTGTGCGCTAAAAGGGCCGCACTGCATTATGGATGGGGGCTGCGGTCCAGCTATTGATTAAATAATTGCTTTAACGGGTTGAATTAAATGAGACAGGATAGCATAGACTCACTAATCATTGTGATACTAAAAGTTCCAGCATGCCCTGAGTCAGTTATTTAAAGGGGCGCTGCAGTCTTCTTTTAGATATGGAGAGAGATACAGATGAACGGTAAAGCGGAACTCCACTCTCCTTTTGTGGATTGTTTATTCCAGGCCCTTCCTCCCACCTTTAAGACATTTGTAAACTGTATTTCTTTTATTATTATTTTTTTTTCGGGGGGTAGCAAGTACCTTGGCCTTTTGGCTAAGATCAAGTGTAGTACAGTAAAACCTTGGATTGCGAGCATAATTCGTTCCAGAAACATGCTTGTAATCCAAAGCACTTGTATATCAAAGCAAATTTCCCCATAAGAAGTAATGGAAGCTTAAATGATTTGTTCCACAACCATTTATTCATTGGTCTTTCAGGTTATAGTCTATATAAAAAGATTATAGCAATGTGATAGGTTGTGTAACCATAAAATGTCCATCCACCAATGGAAGGCTCCACAAGGGGATTAGAAGCAAAACCCAGCAGGATCTACAGAGTATAAAAGATAAGAGGGGCGCCACTAAGTGTAGCAATATGTTGCTAAATGTTGTACCTTCATTAAATGTAACCATATTGCTACACTTAGAGGCACCTCTCTTCTCTTTTATGCTCAGTTGTGACATGAAGCTACTTGTATATCAAGACATCGCTTGTATATCAACACAAAGGACAAGGGGGCACTCTTTACGTCTAGAGGAAAAGAGATTTCATCTCCAAATACGGAAAGGTTTCTTCACAGTAAGAGCTGTGAAAATGTGGAATAGACTCCCTGCAGAGGTGGTTCTGGGCAGCTCAGTAGATTGCTTTAAGAAAGACCTGGATTCTTTCTTAAATGTACATAATATAACTGGGTACTGACATTTATAGGTAAAGTTGATCCGGGGAAAATCCGAATTGCCTCTCGGGGGATCAGGAAGGAATTTTTCCCCCCTGCTCTAGCAAATTGGATCATGCTCTGCTGACGTTTTTCGCTTTCCTCTGAATCAACTGTGGGTATAGAATTGGGTATATAGGATTGTATGATATTTTTTATTTTTTATTATTTTTTTTATGGTTGAACTGGATGGACTTTTTTTTCAACCTGACTAACTATGTAAGTCAAAATTTATTTAAATTTTTTCTTGTCTTGCAAAACGCTCCTAAACCAAGTTACTCTCAAACCAAGGTTTTACTGTATATGTTCTTAAGAGTGTCCAGTAGGGGTGCTGTGCCATCATACTGGCTTTTTGACTAAGATGGCTGGCTATATAGTATCCCTGCTAGTATGATGGGGGTTCTGGGGGATCTTCCTTGAAATAAACCAAATTAGGTGTGCACTGGGTAAGGTGGGGGTCAAGAATATTTCCCCTGGTGTGGAGGATTCCATGGGGCCCAGTGCCTCCTGAATTGAGTGGTGGTACCTGCTTTTGTTGAGGGCTGGGAAGGCAGACTGCCTGCAGTGTCAAGTACCCCCTGGAAGTGATGATCCAGAGGTGCCAGTGTAACACTATAGATTTGGGGACCCCACTGGAGGGTAAAATAGGGTTGCCACATGTTCGGGATTCACCCGGACAGTTCGAGTTTTGAATCATGGGTCCGGGTTTCAGTCTGCCTGAAACCCGGACACAATATTCAGACAGAATATGTGACTCAGAACAGGGCCTGATAGGAGGGTGAGGGGGCAGTATGCACACCACATTACTATTCTCTTTGGAGCGCCCAAAGGTGTCCCAGGTCTGTTACAATCCTATAGTGTATGCTAAAAATTATTTTTTTGCTGTGAGCTGCTAACGTTTTCGGGTTTGGCTTGAAGAAAAAGTGGCAACCCTAGGGTAGAAGCTGGATATCCATTTTAAGAACATTTGTCTGCGTATTGCTTGTATATGCACATAAGGCAGCCATATTGCCCATTACATTTGCAGGTTCAGCTTCCTGCTTAGCAGTGCAGCACAGTGGTTGTGCCTTGCTGAGCCTCTTATCTCACTAGTATTGTATAACAATGACAATGTTCCTGGTAGGCAGTGTTGAAAAGCTGCTGCAGATATGATTCTTACCACTGTCAAGATGGTGCTGGACACATGGCTGAGCCCTTCTTGCTTTGTTGGAAAACAACAAGAACACAGAGACAGGAAATTACATCATAACCACGTAGTTCCATTAGGGAGAATAATACATTACACAAGGATTAAACATAACACACACTACTGCCGAGTGGCATGACCACTAATCACAGCATAATATACAGGTGCATCTCATAAAATTAGAATATCATCAATAAGTTAATTTATTTCAGGAATTCAATTCAAAAAGTGAAACTAATATATTTAATATAGATGCATTACACACAGAGTGATATATTTCAAGCATTTATTTATTTAAATTTTGATAATTATGGCTTACAGCTATCGAAAACCCCAAATTCAGTATCTCAGAAAATTTTAATATTTCATAAGAACAATAAAAAAAGGATTTTTAATACAGAAATGTTGGCTTACTGAAAAGTTTGTCCATGTACAGTATAGTATGCATTAAATACTTGGTTGGGGCTCCTTTTGCATGAATTACTGCATCAGTGGGGCGTGGCATGGAGGCGAACTGCCTGTGGCACTGCTGAGGCGTTATGGAAGCACAGGTTGCTTTGATAGCGGCCTTCCGATCGTCTGCATTGTTGGGTCTGGTGTCTATTCTTTCGCTTGACAATACCCACCGATTCTCTATGGGGTTTAGGTTAGGCGAGTTTTCTGGCCAATCAAGTACAGTGATACCATGATCATTAAACCAGGTATTGGTGCTTTTGGCAGTGTGGGAAGGGGCCAAGTCCTGCTGGAAAATGAAATCAGCATCTCTATACAGCTGGTCTGCAGAGGGAAGCATGAAGTGCTCTAGAATTTCCTGGTAGACGGCTGCGCTGACTTTGGAATTGATAAATAACAGTGGACCAACACCAGCAGATGACATGGCTCACCAAATCTCATTGACTGTGGAAACTTCACACTGGACTTCATTCAACTTGCAAACTGTGTCTCTCCATTCTTCCTCCAGACTCTGGGACCTTGATTTCCAAATGAAATGCAAAATTTTCCACAGTCAATGAGATTTGGTGAGCGATGTCATCTGCTGGTGTTGGTCCACTGTGTTTTATCAAGTCCAAAGTCAGCGCAGCCATCTACCAGGAAATTCTAGAGCACTTCATGCTTCCCTCTGCTGACCAGCTTTATGGAGATCAGGGGAAGGCTGGCGGTCTTAAGCCTGGGGGGCAAGTCCAGTCAAGTGGCCCATTGAACCGCCGAATCAGCTCACCATCCATGGTCCACCTGGTTTTTCAATGCAGCTTTACCAGTGCCCATCAGTGCAGCCTGATCACTGGGGCAGGTTACATGGGGTGTATGGTGGGGGAGATGGGGGGTCAGCTAGGGGTGTCAGGGTCTCTCACCTCAGCGATCTCAGCTCAGCAGGTCCTTGCACGCCACGGTCTCCTGGGGGGGGGTAACGCTCCTGATCCTGGGGTCAAGTTGCAGCCAGCGTCCAGCCCTGCAGCCCTGCGTCCCGACTCCCTGGCACACTCTGCCTCTGCCCGCTTCCAAGAATCCGGTTACAGGGAGTTGTAGTTTCCTCTGCGCTGCTGTGTTTTCCACCCACCAGAAGCTTGAGTGCGGACTACAACTCCCGGAATGCAACAGCTAGTGGTTGGCCGCCATGGCCATGCCCCCGGCCCGACTTCCTAGACCAGAAAAAAAAGAAAATGGTAGCTGGCAGCGGCTGCCAGCCATTTTGAACATAAGTTAGGGCGGCCTGGAAGGCAATTGCCACCCTGCCCCCTGGCCCAGCCCTCCCCTAATGGAGATGCTGATTTCATTTTCCAGCAGGACTTGGCCCCTGCCCACACTGTCAAAACTACCAATACCTAGTTTAATGATCATGGTATCACTGTGCTTGATTGGCCAGCAAACTCACCTGACCTAAACCCCATAGAGAATCTGTGGGGTATTGTAAAGAGGAAGAATAGAGACACCAGACCCAACAATACAGATTAGCTGAAAGCCACTATCAAAGCAACCTGGGCTTCCATAACACCTCAGCAGTGACACAGGCTGATCGCCTCCATGCCACGCCGCAGGCCGCAATTGTGCAGTAATTCATGCAAACGCAGCCCTGACCAAGTATTGAGTGCATTCTACACTGTACATGAACATACTTTTCAGTAAGCAAGCCAACATTTCTGTATTAAAAATAAATAAATAAATGCTTGAAATATATCAGGGCCTCCGCCCCTTTTATGACCTCTCCCTTTGCATCACAGCGGGTTCCCCGCCCCGCTGTACCAGCTCCAGGGAAGGACAAAAAGCCACGGTTCGCAGTGTATGTTCAGCTCGTGCCCAAGGCAACAGCGCCACCCAGGGACCCCAAGGAACTTCACACCACCAGAGTCCTTACAAATTCAAATACCCGCTACACTCTCCCCCTGGTGATTTGACACTGGTCCCCAGTGTCTGATACAAACCCATACCCCACAAAGGGTGGTGTCATAAGTTCAGCCCAGAAACCAAACTACACAATTTAACCCTGGATTGTGCCACGACCTGAATGGGAAAAGGAATACAACTATAAAACTTTTCAATAAAACACTTTAAATATCTCACACATTTACATTCCTCCCACTGGCTATCTAAAGACCACCCACTCTCAGCAGTCTTGACAGACAAATCTCCTGCAGAGGGAAAGAAAAGAAACATACATCCTACCAACATGTGTTTTTGCTTGAAATGAATCAGTCTATCCTAGGAGAAACCCATTCACTCCAATAAGTGCTGCATAATGTCAAAAAAACAAACAATCGTTGTGCAACACTGCCACCTGGTGACAGTGCCACGGTCAAGACACTCATCACTTCCAGATGAACTTTCCGCTTGAACATTTTCTCTGTGACCCTGCACTATCTAAAACCCAAAGTCACTGATTCTTGTGAGTGTCAGAAGAAGAAAAGGGAGAACAAACAAAAACAGCTCCCAAATATCCAAAGAGTAGGATTGCCCAAATACAAAAAAAAATAGGGCACAGTCTCTATGTTCTGGAAAAGGCACTCTGGAAGGTTCAGCCAGGAATGAAAAGAAACAAACAAGAGTCTTTTTCTCTCTTTTACAGGTAAAACCTTGGATGAGGCAATGATATAGGCTTCAAACGATCATCAAAAGCCTCCACATGGTACTCAACACTCTTTCCTTCTTTGCGACAGATCACCACTTTGTCCGCATGAATGTGTCTTCCCAGCATCCACTTAGCTTTACAGTCCTGAAACTTCTTGGTGACCGTTGGTGAACAGGAAAGGTACCGCTGTGCTTGCTGTACTTTCAGTTTGTCCCTCACAAAGGCATCATACCATCTTTGCCGAAAGACCTCCACCTCATAGAGCAGTTCCCGAGGCAGATACGGCCCGGTATTCCCACCCATATTCCTGAGCAACCTTCTGGCCAAAGAGACGTTGCAGCCCTGACAAAGGTGGCATAGTAGCTCGGTCTCCTTCTCCGGGTGGAACAATCGCTTCTGGATGACGAGGTGCATTCACCACCTCAGTAGACCTGGGCCTAGGAGCCCGCAGCGATGGACGTTGCACTCCCGCAACAGGAACAGGTGAAATGGATGTTGAATCAAGAAAGGGAACTTCAGACAGGGGACCAGCTTCTTCCCTCAGCGCCGAGGCCTCCACCCGGGGTGTACTATCCCCAGTAGACATAGGTGGGTCCCTTGTAACACAGGCCGAGGGTAACTTCATTCTGTCCCATCCCTTCTGGTGGAAGATTTCATCTATCTACCCATCATCGCCATTGTCAGACAATGAATCCAGGTCAGAGGTGTCGTAGCACCCCGCGGGCAGATAATTCCCAGTCACGGAACTATCCCCCTTGACGGCCTCTACCGACTGTGGACTACCGCCACTTTCAACCACACAGACAGTCCCAACCCCTGGCTCACCTGGGCCTTTTGAAGAATAGGGATGTCCAGGACTTTTCCTACCAGAGCCATCCAGGCCAGGCAAGCAGTGGGGCGAAGCTCTTCCACGACCACACAAGGCCATCACTAGGCCAACTTTCCTCTTCGGTGGCCGGAGCAGGGAGCTGCTGGTGACCGAGGCAGCATCCTCGGATTTTTCTCTTTTCACCTCTGTTTGGTCAGTCCCTTCGCCCGGATTAGTGCGCACGGGGAACGCACCAGCATCGATCTCTCCCTCCGGAGTGGCAGTCCCTGTGAGGTAGTTGAGGTGGAAAGCCCAAGGCTTTTCTGTGGATGGTTCCACCTCGAAGAGGAATTCTTTGCAGACCTCACAGCGCCCAAACGGCTTCAGCTGGACCACCAGTCCCGAACAGCCGGGACAGATCACACCGAGGGCTTCCATGTCTCTACAGGTAAAGAGAACCAATCACCCCCGGGGCCTTAGTCTTATCCCCGTATCCATGATTGGAGCAGCTAGAGAAGACATATCCGCGAAGGAAGGAACGGAAATCCACGGAGCACTTGAAGCCATCCTCTCTCTTTGCTGCTCCATTGCGCACTGACCCACCCGCGCCGGAATCTCCACGTGCGTACGTCCACGTGGCCGGACTCTTCCCACGTTCTGCACTTGTTTGCAGGCTTTTCCCTTGCCCCGCCCACGAACTACGCAGTTGTGGGCTGCCTGGTGGCGCGTTGGCCAATATGGCCGACCTACTCGGAACTCCTCCGGGCAGCAAAGTTCAAATTCAGACACCATACACATATCCCGGATACGATGCCCCCACGTGTAGCGGACTCACCTCTCTCTCTTGCTTTATCGGTTATATGGCTGTTGTCTAGAGGTACCTGGGAGAGAGATGATACACACCACGGCCCATGTCCTCCCGTAACTAGGAGGTGAAGGCCAGAGATTGGGCTTTTGTGTAGGTGTCCTAGAGCCAAGTCCAGTCCTTCGTCCCTGACTCCTTTGCTTAGTAACCCAAGTTCCACACAGTGAGTAGGTACAACTCAGTTTTATTCTTCTTGCCAAGCAATAAAACAGTCTTTCTCCTTTTGAATAATGGGGAACAGATCGAGGCACAATCCTTTCCCTTCTTGCTGCTGCCCACTGTGCTGTCACCAGTGGTGAATAGTCACTGCCACTGACTAGGTAATTTAGAACGTGAATTTACCTTCGCGCACTTTGCCCCTGTCAGAGGAAGAAATCCGTCCAAGGGAGAAGTGGAGGCCTCTCCCTCACCAGCGATGCTCCGCCGGACTCTTCGGAGAAGTTACTGCGCACCAGTCCTCACGAACTCAGACACGGGCACTCAAGGAGTTAGGGCCCCCTCGGATTCCTCCACCCTCGCGGAACTCAGTCGAAGGTACTGAGCCCCAGGCATCCGCCATAGTACCTCACCCCAGGCTAAAGGTGCCTGGAATGGACTCCATCTCTGCTCCAGCTAGGCCAAGGGCGCCTAGGCCTGGAACACCGGAACGCCAGCACCCAAGCTGAAGGTGCCTGGGTGCGGCCACGTCCTCCGACTCTCTCCCCAAATCAGGGCCTCCGCCCCTTTTATGACCTCTCCCTTTGCATCACAGCGGGTTCCCCGCCCCGCTGTACCAGCTCCAGGGGAGGACAAAAAGGCACGGTTCGCAGTGTATGTTCAGCTCGGGCCCAAGGCAACAGCGCCACCCAGGGACCCCAAGGAACTTCACACCACCAGAGTCCTTACAAATTCAAATACCCGCTACATGAAGGTCTCAGTGATGTCACTGGTCTCTAGTGAATGGATAGGCTGTGTTCTCATGAATATGAAGGTCTCTGTGATGTCACTGGTCTCTAGTGAATGGATAGCTTGTATTCTCATGAATATGAAGGTCTCAGTGATGTCACTGGTCTCTAGTGAATGGATAGGCCGTGTTCTCATGGATATGAAGGTCTCAGTGATGTCACTGGTCTCTAGTGAAAGAATAGGCTGTGTTATTGTGAATATGAAGGTCTCAGAGATGTCACTGGTCTCTAGTGAATGGATAGGCTGTGTTCTCATGAATATGAAGGTCTCAGTGATGTCACTGGTCTCTAGTGAATGCATAGGCTGTGTTCTCATGAATATGAAGGTCTCAGTGATGTCACTGGTCTCTAGTGAATGTATAGCTTGTATTCTCATGAATATGAAGGGTCTCAGTGATGTCACTGGTCTCTAGTGAATGGATAGGCCATGTTCTCATGGATATCAAGGTCTCAGTGATGTCACTGGTCTCTAGTGAAAGAATAGGCTGTGTTATTGTGAATATGAAGGTCTCAGTGATGTCACTGGTCTCTAGTGAATGGATAGGCTGTGTTCTCATGAATATGAAGGGTCTCAGTGATGTCACTGGTCTCTAATGAATGGATAAGCTGTGTACTCATGATTATGAAGTATCTCAGTAGTGTCACTGATCTCTAGTGAATGGCTAGGCTGTGTTCTCGTGATTCTTAAGTGTAGAGTTGGAACACTACAGTCCTACAGTGGGAGCTCCTCTGAGCAGGGTAAGTTGGTTTGAGCTTTTTGGTGCATAATTGCTGTTGAGAAAACTGGCAAGGAAGAGAAATCATTGGCAAATTTGTGCACACTGCACAGGCTGCCAGCTAAATCTCTCTAGTCACTTGTCAAAAAAAAAAAAAAAAGAGTTGTCTTGGAGATGACGATAACTAAGAAATGATGACTCTGTGGAGATTGCTGGCTTTTTGCTACAAGAGAGGAATAACCCATGAGGGTTATGTATTAACACTGCTGAAATGCGATTTAGCCGTCGGAATTACGCAGTCAGTTACCTGCTCTCCTTGGGCCTCGCATCCAAAAACCAACCAAACAGGCTCCATCTGTCAGTTTTCTTCTGCAGGTCGGAATGTGAAAGGAGGAATCTTATTGGCATTTAAATCCACTTCACAGTACAAATGGTACCACACCAGAGAGCCATGATGTTTTAACATGTTATACCTGTATACAGCCTTTATAGTAACCCTTAGGAGATGTACGGGGATCCTTAAAGGGGGTGTCATTATCCTGGTGGCCTGCTGTCCTCCTGATTGGTGAAGCACACCAGCATGTGTGGCGTAGTGTAGAGTGGAAGGTTATGTCTGATTGGGCTCCTGAGCAGTTGGTGGATTAGAAAGCACCATGGTGTATGGCATCGCTGGCTCTGTTTTCCACTTTGGAGTTGAGGCTTGTAGCAAAGAGACTGAATCCTATATGTGGAGTAATAAGCCTCGGAGAAGGTATTCCTGCATGTTTAATGGATGTTTAAACTATAATGTCCTTCCTCTTGAAAAAAAGGTGTCACTGATTTTGAGCAAAAACACATTGGGGTAGGTTTACTAAAAACAAATAGACTTCCATCATCAAATCACATGTGAAAAAAATGCTTTTTTAAAGTTTTCCTTGCATGTGATTGGGTATTCTTTGCAAAGTGAAGCCTCGCCTAGAGCTTGGGTCTCCAAACTATGGCCCTCCAGTTGTTCAGGAACTACAATTCCCATCATGCCTAGTCATGTCTGTGAATGTCAGAGTTTTACAATGCCTCATGGGATGTGTAGTTCCGGAAAAGCCGGAGGGCCGTAGTTTGGAGATCCCTGCTTTAGAGCAACTGCATTTGGACTTTGACGAGGGGCTACAGTACTATTATACAACAGAGTTGTCTAGAGCTTCGAACACAGTGGTTCTAAGCCTGGTCTTTTAGAGGCTGACTACCTACCTGGCTCAAACACAACAGGGTCACGGGTTTTCCAAATGCACGGTCCAGACAAGAAACCATTACCACTGCTGGGAAAGCCGACTCCCCTTCTCTCCACCACCGCCAGTCCTCTGCCAGAACCAACGTCTGCATTTGCTTCTTCTTTCCCAGGTATAGGCCATAGGAATGGTGAAGCTCAGCCCTATTCATGCTGAGCTTTTTTTTTTACTTAGTTAACAGGCTTCACAATAGTACATACAGCAAGGTATTTAGCAGTTCAAAGCAATATAACTTATCACTTTATGGTTCCATCAAGCATATTTGGTTCTATACAGTGCTATGCCCATTCCAGAGTTACTTCTCCTACAGAGTGCTTCAACGTATGGACATAACCCACTATAGGGGGGAGGACCACGACATTCCTCCAAGGTTGAAAACCCATACAAGATATGCCGCGTACACACGGTCGGAAAATCCGACAAGAAAAGTCCAATGTTGGCTTTTGGTCGGAAACTCCGACCGTGTGTAGGCTCCATCGGACTTTTGCTTTTGGGATTTCCGCCAACAAAAGATTGAGAGCTGGTTCTAAAATTTTCCGATGGAAAAAATTCCTTTTGGAAATTCCGTTAGTCTGTATGCAATTCCGACGCACAAAAAAACACGCATGCTCTGAATCAAGCAGAAGAGCCGAACTGCCTATTGAACTTCATTGATCTCGGCTCGTCGTACATGTTGTACGTCACTGTGTTCTTGACGGCCAGAATTTCCGACAGCATTTGTGTGACCGTGTGTATGCAACACAAGTTTGAGCCAACATTCCGTCGGAAAAAAATCATGGTTTTCTTGTCGGATTTTCCGACCGTGTGTATGCGGCATTAGTCTACTTTATTGAAGGTGCAGGCCCTGGAACTCCCTCAGTACCTGCTTCTTTATAATATGACTACCAACTACAACTCCTCTCAGACTCCACCCCTCCCTCTCTTTTATACCTACAACTAGACAGGAAATGGGGACCTCTAGAGGGGAAAAACTACATGGCACCCCAGACCCAACATGAGCACCAAAGGTGTCACGCAAGCGTACCAAAAGCCATGACCTGTAAAGAGCTCTTGTCATCCTTAAAACCCCACCAACTTCAGTGGCCGCTACTAAGCCAAGTAACAATGTTGTACCTATTTTCATAATGTAGAATAAGTTAATTATTAGGGGTCCCTTTGTTACACATTGACCCCCTTTGTTATGGTCTAGACCAGGGGTCTTCAAACTTTTCAAACAAAAGGGACAGTTTTCTGTCCTTCAGACTTTAAGGGGGCCGGATTGTGGCCATTGGTGGTAGAAAATGTCCTCGGGCCCAACATCAGTAAGGGTAAACATGGCCTCAACGTTAGTGATCAATAGGAGGAGGAGTGGTGCCCCATCACTGGTATCAGTGAAAGAAATAGTGCCCTATTGTTGGTGTCAGTGGGAGGAATAGTACCTCATATCATATGGAAGAATAGTGCCCCAAGGGCTGGATAAAGGCTAGCAAAGGGCCGCATCCAGCCCTCAGGCCGCAGTTTGGAGACCCCTCGTCTAGACTCTAGAGTCAGAAAAGTATGAGACCAACAAGAGATAAAACCTACCAGCCTGAAATCTAAGATTACATTTATTTTAATGAATATCATCACAAACTGTAGATGAATGGATAGCAACATTATCCCTTATTTGATGTACAGGTAACAATGGATTTCCACAGTTGCTGGGCTTTACTTTCTTAGCCGTCTGCCAAATTCTATTTGTTTTTGTCTTACCCCAGCCAGCTCAGTTTACCAGGAAGTAGCCAAAAGAGGTGTCTGTATTGTGACTAATTAGCCTGTGCCCATATTGTCTGTGCATCTCAATGAGTCTTGTGTATAAAAACGTGAATGAAAAACTGGATATATGTCATAAAGCAATTCTGCTGAAGCCTGCTTTTAAGTGCACCTGGATTATAGTAGCAAACCTCATAACGGGAATAGGGAGGTAGATGCTGCATTTGGCTTTTTCACTAAAGTATGCTTTATTCAGTAAATAGCGTAAGGGTCAGACTAACCCATACCAACCCATCACAATTTACTATAATGAAGCTAGAGCAGTAAAATATGGAATATGATTGTTATGATATTGCCCCAGTTTATACTGTATTTCATGTGCTGTGTATTGAATAAATGTGTTAGTACATTGTTTAGCCCGGCTAGGGATTGTTCACATGTGTGGGCGGGTTAAAAAACCAGGTGGTTGAGTAACGGTAATGTTTTACTGCCCCCTGAACCCCAACATACAGCCACTCTCAGTTATACACATACTTAACCCCATGTTGCTTTTTGGGGGGTGGTGCTCCTGCCAAACGCAAATAGTGCAGTTGTATGGGGTTGCCCTGCAAATGCAGTACAGTAGAATGGCAGTTATTGGGATCAAAATTCATCCGGTCCCTGCTGAACTTGCCAAATTTCGATCCATCTATAGCCGGCTTTACAGTGCTGAAGTTCACAGATCTGCTGATGAGGGAGAAAGGAGTTGTATCTCCCTTGCAGCAGAGTTTGCCCTGTCACCTCTCCTGCTTTCATTTTCTCCCTTCTTAATCTTCCCTTAGCACAGTCTGTGTCATTCCTGTTGCTTACTTTCCCCTTTCGGCAACAGTAAATCTTAAAGCTGTCAGCAGATCGTCCCCTAGTGGCTCTGCTTTTAGGCACAGTGCCAAGAATGGAGAGCAACTGAGCATGTGCAGAGCAGGGTGAGTCCGTGCATTGATGAATTTTAAACCATATAGGCACTTACTTGTAATATTTTACACATACCTTCCAACTTTAAAACTTGAGAATGAGGGACACTTGAGGGAGGCAGAGGCCTGCGGGGCACTATGTGCGCTGCTGAAAAAAGTGGGTGTGGCCAAACTTCACAGTGGGAGGGGTAAAGGGCAAGGTTAAACTAAACCCAGGCTTTGGATGTGTGCTGGGGGGCATTTGGGAAGAGAGATATGTGCTGGGGGAGACCTTGGAGGGGAGAGCATTTGTGCTAGAAGGTGGGGGTGTGGGAGGTCAGATATGTCCTGAGCGGGGGGTGTTATGGGGAGTGGAGAGAACTTGTGCTAGAAAGTGGTGTGGGGGTGGCCAGTTATATGCTGGGCGTGTTTTGGGAGGGGAGTGGTCTTGTGCTAGAAGGTGGGGGGGCAGATATATGAGGGGGACTCTTTAGGAGGGGAAAGGATTTGTGCTAGAAGATGGGGGTGGGGGGTTTCAAATCCAATACCCCCTTTTGGCACAAGTCCTCCCCCCTTTACAGCCCACCCCTGCACATATCTTCTTACCACCAGCCCTGCCAAATCACTCCTCCAAGTGTACACTGCTGTTATTTGCCCCCCTCCGCCTCCTGTCACTTTGCCCCCCTCCTCTGTAAATCTCCATCCATAATAAACTTATCAGCGTAGCTCATGCAGAGTGGTGTCCCTCCCCCCGGCTCCTCTTCCCCTCTGTGTAAATGGGAATGTCAGCGCAGAGGAGGAGGAGGGGGCGGCGTCAGTCTACTCTGCGGTGTACAGGGAGGGGAAATAGCAGAGTGTGGTACCCCAGACACCCCGCCAGAGATGCAGGGTAGGTTTTGCGGGTGACCATGCTAGCGTGCTCCATCAGGTCAGTTACTGGTCAGGCAAGTTACTGGAGCTTAGTGCTGGAAATCATTCCAGCACTGGGCTCCAGGATTCAGCACGGATTCGCCAGGATGCCAGGATTTAAATCAAATCTCAGGATGGTCCCAGCAAATCCAGGACAGTTGGTAGATATGAGCCCCTGGAAGTTACAGACACTGCAAAAAATGTCTCGTTCATGCTCTAGGCGGTATCATTGCCCTTGTGAACAAGGCCATACAAAATGACAATACAGGTCCTTCTCAAAAAATTAGCATATTGTGATAAAATTCATTATTTTCTGTAATGTACTGATAAACATTAGACTTTCATATATTTTAGATTCATTACACACAACTGAAGTAGTTCAAGCCTTTTCTTGTTTTAATATTGATGATTTTGGCATACAGCTCATGAAAACCCCAAAATCCTATCTCAAAAAATTAGCATATTTCATCCGACCAATAAAAGAAAAGTGTTTTTAATACAAAAAAAGTCAACCTTCAAATAATTATGTTCAGTTATGCACTCAATACTTGGTCGGGAATCCTTTTGCAGAAATGACTGCTTCAATGCGGCGTGGCATGGAGACAACCAGCCTGTGGCACTGCTGAGGTGTTATGGAGGCCCAGGATGCTTCGATAGTGGCCTTAAGCTCATCCAGAGTGTTGGGTCTTGCGTCTCTCAACTTTCTCTTCCCAATATCCCACAGATTCTCTATGGGGTTCAGGTCAGGAGAGTTGGCAGGCCAATTGAGCACAGTAATACCATGGTCAGTAAACCATTTACCAGTGGTTTTGGCACTGTGAGCAGGTGCCAGGTCGTGCTGAAAAATGAAATCTTCATCTCCATAAAGCTTTTCAGCAGATGGAAGCATGAAGTGCTCCAAAATCTCCTGATAGCTAGCTGCATTGACCCTGCCCTTGATAAAACACAGTGGACCAACACCAGCAGCTGACATGGCACCCCAGACCATCACTGACTGTGGGTACTTGACACTGGACTTCAGGCATTTTGGCATTTCCCTCTCCCCAGTCTTCCTCCAGACTCTGGCACCTTGATTTCCGAATGTACTTTGGACCACTGAGCAACAGTCCAGTGCTGCTTCTCTGTAGCCCAGGTCAGGCGCTTCTGTCGCTGTTTCTGGTTCAAAAGTGGCTTGACCTGGGGAATGCGGCACCTGTAGCCCATTTCCTGCACACGCCTGTTCACGGTGGCTCTGGATGTTTCTACTCCAGACTCAGTCCACTGCTTCCGCAGGTCCTCCAAGGTCTGGAATCGGTCCTTCTCCACAATCTTCTTCAGGGTCCGGTCACCTCTTCTCGTTGTGCAGCGTTTTCTGCCACACTTTTTCCTTCCCACAGACTTCCCACTGAGGTGCCTTGATACAGCACTCTGGGAACAGCCTATTCGTTCAGAAATTTCTTTCTGTGTCTTACCCTCTTGCTTGAGGGTGTCAATGATGGCCTTCTGGACAGCAGTCAGGTCGGCAGTCTTACCCATGATTGCGGTTTTGAGTAATGAACCAGGCTGGGAGTTTTTAAAAGCCTCAGGAATCTTTTGCAGGTGTTTAGAGTTAATTAGTTGATTCAGATGATTAGGTTAATAGGTCGTTTAGAGAACCTTTTCATGATATGCTAATTTTTTGAGATAGGATTTTTGGGTTTTCATGAGCTGTATGCCAAAATCATCAATATTAAAACAAGAAAAGGCTTGAACTACTTAAGTTGTGTGTAATGAATCTAAAATATATGAAAGTCTAATGTTTATCAGTACATTACAGAAAATAATGAACTTTATCACAATATGCTAATTTTTTGAGAAGGACCTGTATAACAAAAAAGGGGAAAATATCCTGCGCTAAAGTGTCAACAGAAATCACAAAAAATGATATCAACAAATGAAAGCAGCACTCACTGAATCTACACACAATGAATACCACCAAAACAAATGTGTTACGCTGCCAAATAATAAATAATGTGAACCCACCATCAATTCAATAAATTACATAAATACATAATATAACTACCACCATAAACAATAAATAATTATAAAGTACAAAATTCATATAAAATGTAAAATAAATCCATAAATAAGTGATTGGAAAGTTCATAAAATATAAATAAATCAATAAATAGATGATTGAAGAAGTTCATGAAAATTCAGAGATGATGAAAGAACAACCAGTGCAGTACTGGATGAAACATTACATTTCACTTTATATGAATTTAGAATTTTATATTTATTGTTCATGGTGATAGTTATATTATGTATTTATGCATTTTATTGAATTTTATGTTGAGTTCACATTATTTAATATTTGGCAGCGCAACACATACAGAAAGAGACACAAACATTCTCACACACACTCACATACAGACCCATACAACCTAATACACACACACATACACACTCCCATGCAGACACATACAGACCCATACAGCCTCATACACTCACATACACTTCCATACTCACACATAGGGATGAGCTTCGTGTTCGAGTCGAACATACGTTCGACTCGAACATCGGCTGTTCGATGAAGATCGAACGATTTGGGCCGTTCGCGCCAAATTCGAGTGACGCAAACGGCCCACAATGCACTACGCCATCGCAGTGTCATCCAGGCGCTGTGATTGGCCAAGCATGCACTGTGACCCCGCATGCTTGGCCAATCACAGCGCCGGCAGCGAGGAGAGCAATGATTGGCCACAGGCAGGATGCCTGTGGCCAATTATTGCTGAGGGGGTTTAGTACACGCCCCACACTATAAAAGGCCGCCAGCGCGGCGGCCTTGTGTAGTGTGTTCCGGAGCAGGGAAAGAGAAGCATAGGCAGGGACAGTGTCATTTTTTTCCTTTACATAATCCTGGATTCCTTGTGTTTAGGGACAGATAAGGATAGGTAGGGAGAGTGTCAGTGACAGTGTGCTATTCTGTGCTAATCCTTGTTTGTAGGGACAGAGAGGTACAGTGAGGGAAAGTGTCAGTGTGCTATTCTGTTCTAAACCAATTTTGCTGTTCCATATTTTCAATCCTTGAGTTTAGGGACAGAGAAGGACACTCGTAGAAATTATCAGTGTGCTATTCTGTGCTAAATCTTGTTTGTAGGGAGGGACAGAGTAGGACAGTGAGGGAAAGTGTCAGTGTGCTATTCTGTTCTAAAACTATTTTGCTGAACCATATTTTCAATCCTTGAGTTGAGGGACAGAGAGGTACAGTGAGTGAAACTGACAGTGTGCTATTCTGTTCTAAACCAATTTTGCTGTTCCATATTTTCAATCCTTGAGTTGAGGGACAGAGAGGTACAGTGAGTGAAACTGACAGTGTGCTATTCTGTTCTAAACCAATTTTGCTGTTCCATATTTTCAATCCTTGAGTTGAGGGACAGAGAGGTACAGTGAGTGAAACTGACAGTGTGCTATTCTGTTCTAAACCAATTTTGCTGTTCCATATTTTCAATCCTTGAGTTGAGGGACAGAGAGGTACAGTGAGTGAAACTGACAGTGTGCTATTCTGTTCTAAACCAATTTTGCTGTTCCATATTTTCAACCCTTGAGTTGAGGGACAGAGAGGTACAGTGAGTGAAACTGACAGTGTGCTATTCTGTTCTAAACCAATTTTGCTGTTCCATATTTTCAATCCTTGAGTTTAGGGACAGAGAAGGACACTCGTGGCAATTTTCAGTCTGCTATTCTGTGCTAAATCTTGTTTGTAGGGACAGAGTAGGACAGTGAGGGAAAGTGTCAGTGTGCTATTCTGTTCTAAACCAATTTTGCTGTTCCATATTTTCAATCCTTGAGTTTAGGGACAGAGAAGGACACTCGTGGCAATTTTCAGTCTGCTATTTTGTGCTAAATCTTGTTTGTAGGGACAGAGTAGGACAGTGAGTGAAACTGACAGTGTGCTATTCTGTTCTAAACCAATTTTGCTGTTCCATATTTCAAATCCTTGAGTTTAGGAACAGAGAGGTACAGTGAGTGAAACTGACAGTGTGCTATTCTGTTCTAAACCAATTTTGCTGTTCCATATTTCAAATCCTTGAGTTTAGGGACAGAGAGGTACAGTGAGTGAAACTGACAGTGTGCTATTCTGTTCTAAACCAATTTTGCTGTTCCATATTTCAAATCCTTGAGTTTAGGGACAGAGAGGTACAGTGAGTGAAACTGACAGTGTGCTATTCTGTTCTAAACCAATTTTGCTGTTCCATATTTCAAATCCTTGAGTTTAGGGACAGAGAAGGACACTCGTGCAAATTATCAGTGTGCTATTCTGTGCTAAAACTTGTTTGTAGGGAGGGACAGAGTAGGACAGTGAGGGAAAGTGTCAGTGTGCTATTCTGTTCTAAACCAATTTTGCTGTTCCATATTTTCAATCCTTGTGTTTAGGGACAGAGAAGGATAGGCAGGGGACAGTGTCAGTGTCATTGTTGCCAAGCCTCCTGCACAGTATACACCTGAAGGTAGCCCTTATTGCTCTTTTTCCCATCTCCCTGCAGGCCATCCATTAAAATGTCTGGAAGGCAAACAAGGAGAGGCAGACAGTCAGGAGGCAAAAAAAGAGGGCAAGCAGGCTCTGTGTCTGGGGGCAACAGTGCTGGTCGTGGACGCGGTGCATTGTCATCAGCACATGGCCATGGGACACGCTTGTCCTTCTTTTCGGCAGCTGGACAGGTTGAGCCACATCATGCTGAAGACTTGGTAGAGTGGATGACCAAGCCCACCTCATCCTCCTCATCCTCTCTCACCCAGGCTCAGGGTACTGGCAAAGCAGCTGCCAAAGCGTCCTCTTCTCTGGTATCATTATCTTCATTAGTCAATCCTTCCCTAGACCCACCATGTCCTCCTCCTGAGGAGTCCCCCGAACTGTTTGAGCACAGTGTTGGGTACATGCTCCAGGAGGATGCCCAGCGTTTGGAAGGATCTGATGATGATACCCAGCTAGAGGAAGGCAGCAGCGTGAGAGCAGAGAGAGGGGATGCTCAAGAAGGACACCAATCTGGCAGTCATGCTCCAGCAGCTGCAGCATACTGCCAGATTGGCTCCAGTGATGAGGACGGAGGGGATGATGAGGTCACTGACTCCACGTGGGTGCCTAATAGGAGAGAGGAGGAGGAGGAGGAGGATGAGGAGGAGGCACATCTCCAACGAGGCAGGATGCCCTTGAGTGGCCAGCGTATGGGCAGCACACCGACGGAATCACACCGCAGAGCTCCGCCTGTGCAGGGCGCTGCCTCTGCCCGTCATTCAAAAGGTTCTTTGGTGTGGGCCTTTTTTGAGGCGAGTGCATCAGATCGCACAGCTGCTGTTTGCAACATATGTCTCAAGCGTATATCGCGTGGCCAAAACATCAGCCGCTTGGGCACCACATGCTTGATCAGACATATGTTGACCTGCCATGCAGCTCGTTGGCAAGCCTACCTGAAAGACCCACACCAAAGAACAAAGCTGACCTCTTCTTGCACTGCATCAGCTGGGATCTCCAACCCCACTATACCTTCAGTCCTCTCTGAAACATGCTCTGAGAGGAATGAAGGTGTAGAATTAGGTGTGTCACAGGCAAGTACTTGCGGGCACTCTGCTAGCAGTACACCAACGTCCGATTCTAGCAGGCAAATTTCCCTGCCCAAGCTGCTGGACCGTCGAAAGAAGTTGACTCCCAGCCATCCACATGCCCAGCGGTTGAATGCTAGCTTGGCTAAATTGCTAGCGCTTCAACTGCTGCCTTTTCATTTGGTAGGCTCGGCCCCCTTCCGTGAGTTTGTGCAATGTGCGGTTCCTCAGTGGCAGGTTCCCAAACGCCACTTTTTCGCACGGAAGGCGATTCCGGCTCTCTACAGGCATGTGGAAGGCAATGTCTTGGCCTCGCTGGACAGGGCGGTCAGCGGTAAGGTGCATATTACCGCTGACTCATGGTCCAGCAGGCATGGACAGGGACGTTACCTTTCTTTCACGGCCCATTGGGTCACTCTTTTGGCAGCTGGGAAGGATGCAGGACAAGGTGCAGTAGTGTCGGAGGTTGTTCCACTGCCACGCCTCCAAAATGCTACTACTGGTTGTGACACACCTCTCTCCTCCACCCCCTCCTCTTCTTCTTCCTCCATGGCCTCTTCCTGTGGTTTGTCCTCGGAACCAGCGGTGCTCCGTAGGCGTTCAAGGGGCTACGCAAGTACGCAGGCAAAAAGATGCCATGCTGTGCTTGCGCTGGTGTGTTTGGGGGACAGAAGCCACACTGGGGCAGAGGTCCTGTCTGCTCTGCAGGGGCAGGCCGAGAGGTGGTTGACGCCACGCCAGCTTAAGCCAGGAATGGTGGTTTGCGACAATGGCACCAACCTCCTCTCCGCCCTCCGACAGGGACAACTGACCCATGTGCCCTGTATGGCTCACGTCCTTAACCTGGTGGTGCAGCGGTTCTTGGGCAGGTACCCGGGCTTACAGGATGTCCTGAGGCAGGCCAGGAAAGTCTGTGTGCATTTCCGCAGATCTTATAATGCCAGTGCTCGCCTGGCTGAGCTGCAAAAGGAGTTGAACCTGCCCAAGAACCGCCTTATATGTGACATGCCCACCAGGTGGAACTCAACGTTGGCCATGCTGCAGCGGCTGCACATGCAGCAGAGGGCCATCAATGAGTACCTGTGCGACTACGGCACCAGGACAGGGTCAGGGGAGCTCGGGTTTTTTTCACCACGCCAGTGGGGCATGATCAGGGATGCATGCACTGTCCTGGCACCATTTGAGGAGGCCACGAGGATGGTGAGCAGTGACAGTGCATGCATCAGTGACACTGTACCTCTTGTCCACCTGTTGGAGCACACGCTGCGTGGAATAATGGACAGGGCACTTGAGGCAGAACAGAGGCAGGAAGAGGAGGACTTCCTTGCCTCTCAAGGCCCCCTTTACCCAGACAGTGTTCCTTCTGTCCCACCCATCGCACAGGAAGAGGAGGAGGAGGAGGATTGTGTCAGCATGGAGGTGGAGGCTGGCACTCAGCATCATCAGCAGCAGTCTTTTAGGGATGATTTACAGTCCCAAGAAACCAGTGGACTTGTACGTGGCTGGGAGGAGGTGGCTGCGGATCATGTCGTCCTTAGTGACCCAGAGGACTCCGGACTGAATGCCTCAGCTAACCTACGCTGCATGGCCTCCCTGATCCTGCAAAGTCTGTGGAAGGATCCTCGTATTCTTCGGATCAAGGAGAGGGACCATTACTGGCTGGCCACTCTCCTTGATCCACGGTACAAGGGTAAGGTTGCGGACCTTATCTTACCGTCGCAGAGGGAGCAGAGGATGAGACAGCTCCGTTACAAACTCCTGGTCCTGGACAACGAGTTGTTGAGGCTTCGGGCAGTCAAAGAAGGAGCGGTGGGGAAGGTGGCCATCTGACCGATGCGTTCAGACAATTCTTTAGTCCGCAGCCCCAAAGTATGATCGGTTCCAGCAACCATCGCCAGCGTCTGATATACATGGTCCAGGAATACCTAGGGGCAAGGTCAGACTTGGACACCTTCCCCACCGAAAATCCTCTGGCTTACTGGGTCTTGAGGATGGATCACTGGCCAGAGCTTGCACAGTATGCAATTGAGCTACTGGCCTGTCCTGCATCCAGCGTTCTTTCAGAACGCACATTCAGTGCTGCTGGAGGATTTGTCACGGATCACAGGGTGCGCCTGTCCACCGACTCGGTTGATCGACTGACTTTCATCAAGATGAACCAGTCTTGGATCACCACCAGCTACCACACACCTGATGCTGATATAACAGACTAATTGATTTTAAAATGTCACATCCCTTCAAGACTGATGCTGATGCTGAGTGCCTGTGCTGTTATGTTGACTGGCTATCCTCCTCCTCCTCCTCAATGATACGATTAATGATGATAGCTTGGAAGATCATTTTGGTTTATGGGTGACGCCACCAGTGGCTAAGGCCCAATTTTTCAGCCCCTGTTTAAAAGGGGCGTGTAATTAAAATTTTTGATGCAATACTTTGCAACAGGCCTCATTGCTGTGCTCCAAGTACAGTATCTGTGAGGGGTTGCAGTGTTGTGCCACCAGTGCCTAAGGCCCAATTTTTAAGCCCCTGTTCAACAGGGGCATGCAATTATAATTATTGATCTAATAATTCACAGCAGGGCCCATTGCTGCGCCCACCAAGAGTAACTGTCAGGCCTTACAGTGTTGTGGCACCAGCACCACCATCACCACCACCACCACCACCAAAGGCCCAATTTTTCAGCCCCTATTCAACAGGGGCATGCAATTATAATTATTGATCTAATAATTCACAGCAGGACCCATTGCTGCGCCCACCAAGAGTAACTGTCAGGCCTTACAGTGTTGTGGCACCAGCACCACCATCACCACCACCACCACCACCAAAGGCCCAATTTTTCAGCCCCTGTTCAACAGGGGCATGCAATTATAATTATTGATCGAATAATTCACAGCAGGGCCCATTGCTGCGCCCACCAAGAGTAACTGTCAGGCCTTACAGTGTTGTGGCACCAGCACCACCATCACCACCACCACCACCACCAAAGGCCCAATTTTTCAGCCCCTATTTAACAGGGGCATGCAATTATAATTATTGATCTAATAATTCACAGCAGGGCCCATTGCTGCGCCCACCAAGAGTAACTGTCAGGCCTTACAGTGTTGTGGCACCAGCACCACCGTCACCACCACCACCACCACCAAAGGCCCAATTTTTCAGCCCCTGTTCAACAGGGGCATGCAATTATAATTATTGATCGAATAATTCACAGCAGGGCCCATTGCTGCGCCCACCAAGAGTAACTGTCAGGCCTTACAGTGTTATGGCACCAGCACCACCATCACCACCACCACCACCACCAAAGGCCCAATTTTTCAGCCCCTGTTCAACAGGGGCATGCAATTATAATTATTGATCGAATAATTCACAGCAGGGCCCATTGCTGCGCCCACCAAGAGTAACTGTCAGGCCTTACAGTGTTGTGGCACCAGCACCACCATCACCACCACCACCACCACCACCAAAGGCCCAATTTTTCAGCCCCTATTCAACAGGGGCATGCAATTATAATTATTGATCGAATAATTCACAGCAGGGCCCATTGCTGCGCCCACCAAGAGTAACTGTCAAGCCTTACAGTGTTCTGGCACCAGCACCACCATCAAAGGCCCAATTTTTACTACCACTGATCAACAATTATATGTTATTACAATTCCTGATATAATAGTTGACAGCAGGGCGTTCCAGCACCCACCAAGAGTAACTGTGAGGGCTTACAGTGTTGTGCCAACACCAACACCTAAGGGGCCAATTTCTGCAGAGTATATACGGCAGGTCCCTACTTTCAAACATCCAACTTACAAACTACTACTACTTGCAAACGGAAGAAGACAACAGGAAGTGAGAGGAAATCTACCCCTTGGAAGGAAAATTCTCTCCTGTAAGAATTAATATGGGAGAAAGGTGTCTCCTCTCTACTGATGCTTTATCACCAATCCTTGTTTCAATAAAAACACCACATTTCAAAAACAGTTGTCATTGGGACGCAAAGTGAGGTGAAATGTTCTGAACAGGGGCACAGACAGCAAAAAAAATGTGACAGGGGTGATAACCGTTCCCTATGTTTTACAAAAAGCTAAAAAAAAGGAATTTGGCATGGAGCTACACTTAAACAATGCAGCTGTTCAAAATTACAAACAGATTCTACATAAGAACAAACCTACAGTCCCTGTCTTGTATGCACCGCCTGTATACGGCTGTTCAGAGTATATAGGTCCTTTTTTATTTTGTGTGCGGGGTTCCCCTTAATATCCATACAAGACCCAAAGGGGCTGGTAATGGGCTGGGGTAGGGGGGGGGGGGGGGTTTGATGGGGTAGCTATGCCATTTTTCCTAAAGATTTTCATCCATATTACCGGGACCAGACATTGCATTAAAGCCGCAAGCACTTTTAAATGGCTTTTTTTCCTTTAGAAATGTTATTTTGTGCAGGGACAGTTCTAAACACGGGAAACACGTGGCACTTCACAGGCATACTTTAGACACCCCCCAGGTACAATATTTAAAGGAATATTTGATTATTTTTTTTTTCACTTTATGCATCATTAAAATGACTGCTCCCGGAAAACGTCCGTTTTTAAAACTTCTTTTTGCATTGATACATGTCCCCTGGTGCAGAACCCGGGTTCCCAAACTCTGTTTCGGACAATAACATGGATAATAGTCGTTATAATTAGCAATTTAGAATCCGAACGTTCGCATCCATTGTATTTAATAGGGTTCTAATGTTCGTAGCGAACTTTCGGTCCGTTCGCGGGTTCTGGTGCGAACCGAACCCGGGGGTGTTCGGCTCATCACTACTCACACACTTCCTCTGCTTGTTGAAGGGTGTTGAATTGGCCATCCTCACCCCCAGTTCTCTCCTCTTCCAGGCAATGGAAAGTTTCTGAAACCCTTTCCCTGCTCTCTGATCGCCAGCAGGTGGACGGGGCTATGTTTTGCTGCCTGGGTTGAATGGCTAGTCCCGAACCTCGAGTCCTTGCCTCCAATCAACAACAAATGGGTGAGGCTCTATGTTTCTCCATCTGCTGTGATGTTTGCCAGCCCCGCAGTCATGACATCTTCTCTAGGGGTGTGTTGTGGCATGCCCAGACTCCCTGCTGGAGGCTATAGTGTGGGAGATGCGGGGGAGGTTCGCATGTGCATGTATGTGCATGTGATGAAGGAGCCCAGTGCCGGAACTCATTCCAACACTGTCTCTGGGACTCCAGCCGGATTCGCGGGACGCTGGGATTTACTTGCAATCCCGGAACGGTCCCGGCGAATCCGGGACGGTTGGGCGGTATGTTTTACATAGCTACACCAGCAAAAGGGGCCAACCTAAAGTGATCCATCAGGACTTAATTTTTTGACTATTACTTATGTACTTTTCAAAAGAAGAAGCTCTTTTGCAGATGTTGCAGTTAGAGAGCTGAAACAAACCATTTAGCACTGACCGGGGTGCTTAAAATGATCAGGGGCGTCGAGAGGGGGTGGCTAGGGGGGCTGGAGCCCCGAATGGGTCCCCAAAAAGCCCTGAGTCTCGTATTTCGCATGTAGAATTATTAGTCCTGAGTGTAAACATCCAGTGATTGGTGGGCAAGCGGTGGGCATGCAGCCGCAGTGAGAGTGGAGCTGTTAAAACGAAGCATTGATGTCGGGGATGGGCGGGGTCGATATGGGGCGCCCCACCCATCCCCGACATCAGTGCTTAGTTTTGACAGCTCCACTCTCACTGCAGCCGCACGCCACGATACCGATGTGCAGGGCCCCTTCGTCCAGTACATAGAAAACACTGCCTGTATACACTCTGACTGCTGGCTGGGGAGGAAGGTGGCGGGACCCGTTGCAACTACTGCACATGCACGGTTCCAGTGCAGGCTGCAGAGTATCGCTGCTAGAGGGGGTGCATGGCGGGTGGAGTGCATGTGCAGGGTGACAACAGTGAACCTGTTGAACATCCTAGCTGGGTGTCCTCCTCTCTCCCGTGTAACTCCTCCATTCCCCCACTGCCGCTTTCATCCAATAAGCAGGTAGAAGACAGAATGTCCGAGCAGAAGCCGGGAGCTGTCCAACTTTTCAAGTTAAAAAGCTTGTGATTTGTTGCTAGGGGTGGTCCTAGCAACCAATCGCCTATCTGTTACATGGAAAGTTGAACAGCTCCCGCCTTCTGCTCGGATATGCTGCATCCTCTGTCTTCTCCCTGCTGTGTATAAGGATAAGCTCCGGCGTGTTTGCATTGAACACGTGCAGAGCCCGCCAGGAAGTCGGCACCCAGCGCTGCGCTAATCACAGGCAGGGAGACATTTCCCGATCTCTGCAGCCGAGCATCGGGACAATGTCTCCCTGCCGGTGATTAGCGCAGCGCGGTGCCGACTTCCTGGCGGGCTCTGCACGTGTTCAATGCGAACACGCCGGAGCTCATCCTTACTGTGTAAGGTAAGGGAGGGGGCACTAACATAAAGGGAACTGTGTTTGTTGCAAAGAAAGAAGGTGGCTGTAAAGGGGACCGGGATACCAGAAAGGAGGGGACTGTGAAAGGAAGGTGGGTGTCAGGAGGGATCAGTGTATGTGTCAGGAGGGGGATCAGTGTTTGTGTCAGGAGAGGGGATCAGTGTTTATGTCAGGAGAGGGGATCAGTGTATGTGTCAGGAGGGGGGGATCAGTGTATGTGTCAGGAGGGGGGATCAGTGTATGTGTCAGGAGGGGGGATCAGTGTATGTGTCAGGAGGGGGGATAAGTGTATGTGTCAGGAGAGGGGATCAGTGTTTGTGTCAGGGGGGATCAGTGTATGTGTCAGGAAGGGGGGATAAGTTTATGTGTCAGGAGGGGGGATCAGTGGATGTGTCAGGAGGGGGGATCAGTGTATGTGTCAGGGGGGATCAGTGTATGTGTCAGGAGGGGGGATCAGTTTATGTGTCAGGAGGGGGGATCAGTGTATGTGTCAGGGGGATCAGGGGGGATCAGTGTATGCGTCAGGGGGATCAGGGGGATCGGTGTATGTGTCAGGAGGGGGGATCAGTGTATGTGTCAGGGGGATCAGTGTATGTGTCAGGAGGGGGGATCAGTGTATGTGTCAGGAGGGGGGATCAGTGTATGTGTCGGGGGGATCAGTGTATGTGTCAGGGGGATCAGTGTATGTGTCGGGGGGATCAGTGTATGTGTCGGGGGGGATCAGTGTATGTGTCAGGGGGGATCAGTGTATGTGTCAGGGGGGATCAGTGTATGTGTCAGGGGGGTCAGTGTATGTGTCAGGGGGGTCAGTGTATGTGTCAGGGGGTCAGGGGGATCGGGGGGATCAGTGTATGTGTCAGGGGGATCAGTGTATGTGTCAGGGGGGATCAGGGGGGGATCAGTGTATGTGTCAGGGGGGGATCATTGTATGTGTCAAGGGGGTCAGTGTATGTGTCGGGGGGTCAGTGTATGTGTCAGGGGGATCAGTGTATGTGTCAGGGGGATCAGGGGGATCAGTGTATGTGTCAGGGGGGATCAGTGTATGTGTCAGGAGGGGGGATCAGTGTATGTGTCAGGGGGATCAGTGTATGTGTCAGGGGGATCAGGGGGGATCAGTGTATGTGTCAGGGGGATCAGGGGGGATCAGTGTATGTGTCAGGGGGGATCAGTGTATGTGTCAGGAGGGGGGATCAGTGTATGTGTCAGGAGGGGGATCAGTGTATGTGTCAGGGGGATCAGGGGGGCTCAGTTTAGTGGTGAGCATGGATGGGCACTGGTAAGGCAGGCAGGAACCAGCAAGTGAGCCCACGCCCCCCCCCCCCCCCCAGCCACCGCCGCTGCCGCTGGCCTTGGACTTCGGGCTGAAGCCCCTGGTCTTTTTCACACCTAGCAACGCCCCTGCTCTCAGCATCTGAAACCCCTTAAAGGTCTGGGAGGCGCTGGCACCAAGGGGTTAATAAGGTTGAAAAAAAGACACATGTCCACAATGTGCAACCAATAGAAAAAAATTAATAGATAACTACATTGAAAAACCTCCATATACAGAACCCTTTACCCACTGTTACCCCAAAAGCTGCATTTGTTTTTGTTAGACCCGCTGGGCAAATAATTTTTTTATAAAAAATGTAGAATTTGGCTGTGTTATAAACAGTTGCCATGTTTAAAAAGTAAAAAGCTAGTGTTCACCTTTATTTTATCCTTAATGGCATCTTAGTGCTGATGATCTCCGACAACCTCTTTTCTGCCTCTTCCACTCTACCTGCCCCCCCCCCCCCCCCCAGATGATGGCTGCATGGCTTTTCTCAGGGCAACGGTGGAACATGGCTGTTTAATGTTTGCTGAAAGTCCACTTATCTCAATAGGAAACCCGTGTGATAGGGTGACTACGCAGGAGCAAACCTGAGAGACAGGCACAGAGTGTTGTCACCCTGTAGAAGGACGTGCATGATCAAGGGCTTTCATGGCAGGATCACTAAACATTATTTTCAATGAAAGTTGCAGATTTAGAAATATTGCTATACTACTTTTGAATTGTATTAACATGAGATTTAGGTGATTGAGTGTACATGTACTTTTACACCTTCCCTTGTAACATGATGGCCAGGCGGGAGCCCTATTATCCTGGGAGGACATCATATGACGTCTTCAAAGGATCTTGCCTCATGTGCCCCCCACGGGACATGCTCCAGCGCGATCTGTCACCTGCTGTGTCCACCGGACATGGCCGATGACAAATCCCTATACCGACCCGCTGCCTATATCATGTGATCGCTGTAGCCAATCACAGCAGATCACATGACAATTTTACACAATGAATAGTTTTGTATCATGCCATTCATGTGTACTATTGTATTGAGCTCTGTGATTGGTCACATGGTCACATGGTACAGACAGGGCCAATCACAGGCCATCTGTACCATGTGATTGCTGTAGCCAATCACAGCTAATCACAATAGTAAACACTGAAGAAATAGTTTTTATTCAGAATAAATTGTTGCTTATAACGGTAAAATTCACAGTTATAAGCAATCATAGTGTGTGTGTATATATATATATATATATATATATATATATATATATCCTGATCACCAGAGTAGTACAGTGTTACTATTGTCACTGTATGTAAAAAAAAAAAAAAGAGAAAAAAATTTATAATTTTTTTTTTTCTTTACACACTGTCACCAATCAGTGTCCCTGGTCACCGCCACACCAGTTATATGATGACGCTGTACTGCAATGGTGACAGTGTGTAAAAAATTGTGAAAAAACATTTCAAATAATTGTGACAATGAAATTACAACCTTGGAAGGCCTACTTTACCAAAAGGGGTCATTTAGGGAGTATTTGTACTGTCATGGCATTTTCAGGCCTCAAGCAATGAGATAGGCCTTCAGTACATCAGGATTGATCGATTTTCCGATATTTATGATGATGATGATGAGATGAGATGAGACTTTAACATAGTTTGTGGACTCTATAACTGTACTACAGACTAAAAATTATGCTCTGGTTTGAGTTATTTTGTACCTAAGAAACGTAGCAGTATACATTTTGGCCTAACTTTATGAAGAAAGATTATTTATTTGCAAAATGTTGCTCTATTTGTGTGAAAAAAATGATAACAATTATATGGGTACAGTGTTGCATGACAGTGCAAGCGTCATTCAAAGTGTGACAGCGCTGAAAGCTGAAAATTGGCCCGGGTGGGAAGAGAATGAGGGCTGCGGAGTGGCTCTATTATCCTGACTGGGCGCCATATGAGGTCCAGCAGGATAACCTGCTTTCATTGCAGTGCGGCGATCGGTAGGGCGATGTGTCGCTCTGACACACCGCATCTCTGATCTTTGTAAATAGACTTCGACGTAGGCTCCTTACCATGTGATCAGCTGTGTCCAATCTTAGCTGGTCACGTATTCAGGAAGTGGCGTATATCAGCTTTTCCTCTATTCGCGCTGACAAGGCGCGAATAGAGGAGAGCCGATCAGCTGCTCTCCTGATAGGAGGGTCTGTGCTGATAATCAGCACATTGATTATCAGTGCAGACCCATCAAGGATACCAGCCCGTGCCCACCAGGGATGCCAACCCATGCCCATCAGGGATGTCAATCAGTACACCTCAAGGCATGGGCGTCCGCTGAACTTTTTCAGGGGGGGGGGGGGCATCATTTTAAGGTCATCCATGCTCGGTCCCTTTTTGACAATGTCATGAAAGGGAGGGGCTTAGTCATTATGACATAAAGCACAGGCATACAAATGTTTGAGAAACCTGATGCAAAAGCTTAATAGAAGGATCAAGCTGCCATTGTCTGATTAGCAATTTCTATTTTTTTTTAAACCCCCTCCCCTCTAGTGGCCGAATAGCGCCACTAAAACGATGGTAAAGCGCTGCTATAACTAGCGGCGCTTTACCGATAATGTAGCCAGCTGGCAGTGTGAAATAGCTCTTAAGGATAATTCCGCTTCACTCCATGTCCATATAAATTGACCCCCCTTGCCCTATGGAGCGGACGCCCATGCCTCAAGGATGCCAATCAGTGTCCATTAGGGATGCCAATCAGTTTCCATCAGTAATGTCTGTCAGTGCCTCTTCATCAGTGCCGCCTATCAGTGCCCATGAGTGCCACCTATAAGTGCGCATTAGTGCCACCTATGAGTGCCCATCAGTGCTGCATATCAGTGCCCATTAGTGCTTTATATCAGTGCCTCATCATCAGTGTGACCTCATCAGTACTGCCTCATCAGTGCTCATCAGTGAAGGAGAAAACTTACTTATTTACAAAATTTTAGAACAGAAACGAAGAAAAACTTTTATTTTTTTTCAAAATTTTTGGTCTTTTTTTATTTGTTTAGCAAAAAATAGAAAAACCCGGTGGTGATCAAATACCACCAAAAGAAAGCTCTATTTGTGGGAAGAAAATGATAAAAAATTGGTTTGGGTACAATGTTGCATGACCGCGCAATTGTCATATAAAGTGCGACAGTGCTGAAAGCTGAAAATCAGCCTGGGCGGGGGGGACATGTCCCTGGTATTGAAGCGGGTAAATAATGTAAAAAGAAAAAAAGCCTTTTTTCGGTCATATATGATGTCTATATGTAGTATACGCTGTTTAAAATGAGATGTTTGTTGGGGCCATTCCTGATAGGGCAGCTGCCTGTACAGCAGATATACAGTATTCTAATTTTCCAGAAGTTATTACACGTAACATGGCAACATATCCCTGATTGGCTGTGCTGTGCACCGGGCCTGCGCCTTCCTCCAGAGTATATCAGCATTTTCCTCGTTGCTGTCTGGTCTCCGTAGTAACTGAGCTCCAATGCAAGGAGGTAAGGGAATTGAGAAGAGAATTTAGCATTAAAGGGGTGTGTGCTCCGCGTCTACACAGACAGATACCACAACCGTTATTTCCCATGACCGTGCTAGTAGGAACTGCCTGTGTTGCCTACAATGACCAATCCGCTTCCCCTTTTTCTAATATTAATAGCTGATCTCATTTGTGTGTGAAATAAGAACTCTCTATAGTGCCTAGAAGCCACCAATCAGATTAGAGCCTGCACTGGAAGGGAGGTTGGAGACTAAAAATTTAGAGGTAGTGATGACTGTGGAAAAAAAATCTAAGGACGCTTTCACTAGGGGAGGGCAGTAAAAATAGGTAGCTGAGCCACAGTTTTACCGCCACTTGGCCGCCCACCAAAATTCTAACATTACAGCCAGACAGGGCTGTACACATGCAAAGTGTTGTAGCCATGGCAATTTTAGCTCACCCATTGAGGTCAAGGGGAGCACGCCCCAAAACCACAAGCCAAATCCTTGATTTGCGGTTGCGGTGTGTAATTTTAATACAAAATCCCCTTTGGGATTAATACAAATAATTTAAAAAAAGGATCACCTGAATATTTGCCAGTTACTGCAATACCGTCTTTTGAAAAGCTATCCACCAGGGATCACTTGTAGGCAGCTGCAGTCTACTTTCTCCACTGCAGGTGGCACTCTTCCACAGCGGCACTATTGCTGGAGAGGAAGTCAAGAGGAACAGAGTTCCTCTAGGGTTTTCTAGGTCACTGGGGAGGCATCCAATCGGATGCTGCCGCCCCATGTGACTCTGACAGCCATCTTGGGTCAGGCAGAGCCTTTTTATTGCCCTGGCTCCCAGGTTTGGTGCGCTTTTGCGAGTTGGTAGAGTAGGGACAGGTTCCCCCGCCTTCTAGGGACAGTACTAGCGGTAAGGGAAAGGCTCCTGACGAGGAGAGAAAGCATAGAGATGCATCTCTTTTGGACTCACCCCGTTTGGGCACAAGACGGCCAGGCCGCATTCTGCTCTCTTAACAGACGCTCTCAGTCCGGTTGATACCTGCCCTCTTCACATTACTGGAAACCGTGAGTGTACCGAGTTAGGCAGCCTTCCCGTTGGGTTTGTTGTGAACTGTTGCTGTACTATTTCCAGTTCTTCACTGCATATGACTGTGAATTATTATTGCTGCACCACAATGCATCCCACCTACACACTTTTCAGGGGATGGTAACACTGCCGCCATTGTGAAAGAGCTCTAATGCCCTGTACACACGATTGGAATTTCCGATGGCCTAAAATCCGATGGAATTTTTCGTCGGAATTCCATTCAAGCTGTCTTGCATACACACTGTCAGACCAAATTCCGACCGTCCAAAACGCGGTGACGTAAAACACTACGACGAGCCGAGAAAAATTAAGTTTAATGCTTCCGAGCATGCGTCGACTTGATTCTGAACATGCGTGGGTTTTTTCTCCGTCGGAGTTCCACACAGACGATAGGAATTTCTATTCAATACATGAATGCAACACCAAATGTTTCAATTCTTTTTATCCCTATCCAGGCCCACTGTTTCATTTAAAGTCCCAACTTCCTTTGCTTCTTTTTCAAATATTGGATGGAGATGCGTCCCCTTCCTTCTTCTACATGTACCAGGGATGGAAACAGTGGTCTTTAGCTGGCAGTGTTCCCCTGCCATCTCCACATATGGGGTTGTCCTGTTATACTGTGTAACATTGTTTACACAAACAGGACACTAAAAATATTTCCACTGCTTGAATGGGCTGTCTAGCACATCACTGAGCATTGATGTATCACTGTGTACTTTTGAGCCACTTCCTGCCCACAACCCGGGACTGCGATGCGCTCATGGTGCCCCCCCATATCCTCCTCCCCCTGCTGCCGCCCGTTTATGGGCGTGGGCACCCATGGGGAGGGTTGGGCGGATGCTGTCAGCGCATCGGCGCCACGCACCGCCCATCCAGGTGACGTCCCCTTCGGACGTCATGCTGCTGAGCGTGCAATATCCATCTCAGCCGACTAGTGGGATCACGTGGTGACGGTGGTGTCACTGCTGGGCGGGTCTTTATACCGCCGGCTTGGGCCCCCGCCTCCCGCAGTGTCGAGCCAGCGTGACGCTGGTGGCGGTCTCATGCACGTGCGGGACGCAACACAAGGCTTCTTCTCAGTTCTTCAGCTCTTTGCTACTTTCACACAGACGCCCCAGCCTTGACTAGCCGTTGCCTTTCAGCACACCTACAAGGTAATATTTTGTCACCCCTCTTACAGCCTATACTTTAGTACTTTTTTCCACAATGTGGGATTACACTGATGGATTGACCCATCCATTGCAGATACTGAGACTGCAACATGAGGGAATCTCTGACTTTATGACGCCAATGACCACCTGCTGTCTGGGGAAGATGCCTTGGCGCCCTGCTATGTGCCTGAATCTCTGCCACCTCAGCTCCCGGGACGGGCAGTCCTCTGGCCCATTTCTCATATACATTACAATGAGACACACTTTGTAAGTAACCAGAATCGACTCTAATGCCGTGTACACACGATCGGTTTTACCGATGAAAACAGTCCGATGGACTTTTCTCATCGGACAAACCGATCGTGTATGGGCCCCATCGGTCTTTTTTCCATCGGTGAGAAAAAATAGAACATGTTTTAAATTTATCCGATGGGAAAAAACCGATAGCAAATTCCGATCGTCTGTATGGAACTCCATCGGACAAGAAACCCACGCATGCTCAGAATCAAGTCGACGCATGCTCAGAAGCATTGAACTTTATTTTTCTCGGCTTGTCGGCGTGTTTTACGTCACGGCGTTTGGGACGGTCGGATTTTTGACTGATGGTGTGTAGGCAAGACTGATGGAAGTCAGCTTCATCGGATTTCTGATGGAAAAATACATCGGATTAGAATCCATAGGAAATCTGATCGTGTGTACAGGGCTTTAGTCCTTTCTGAGGAATTTACTTCAATACCCTGACTATAATCAATTTTGTTATTCCAGATACCCCATTACATCTGCCCCTGAGGAGTGTTTTCCATACACGAAACGCGTCGGCTTAGTAAAGATGTAGCTACTAGCACAAATGGGACTTTGTTCAGATTAACCTATTTTTATGACTCCTGCATATTGTATATTCCATGACCACAATTTTTGTTTGTTGCTCAGCTTCCATGTGTCCATACATGCCCCCATTGATCCATTTGAATTACTTATTGCCATGTATCATTATATAATTTTTTTTTATATGGATGTAACGTTGGTTATTCATGTGCTTATGTACATATTGCCTGCTTTTACTGTAATCACTTTTTATCTATTCAATACATGAATGCAACACCAAATGTTTCAATTATTTTTATCCCCATCCAGCCCACTGTTTCATTTAAAGTCCTAACTTCCTTTGCTTCTTTATAGGAATTTCCTATCGATTTTTTTTTTTCCATCGGAAAAAAATAAAACGTTCTATTTCTAAACACCGATGGAAAAAAGTCCGATGGGGCCCACACACAATTGGAATTTCCGATGAAAAAAGTCCATCGGACTTTTTTCATCGGAAATTCCGATCGTGTGTACAAGGCATAAGACTGGCCATACACAGATCCATTTTCTAATTCAGCCCAGAGAAATACCGCTGTATCGGCTATAAAAGTGGAGGTAGATAAAACCTCTTCCATGTTAGAGTAAATGGTGTCACACGTGTAAGTATTGCGTTGCATCTTTGAGTCAATTATGCAACAAAATTTTGCATGAAACGTTTCTAAAGAAGCTGGGTACATTTGTTATCATCAACTGTGCTTAGATCATGGGTGTGGATTAATCCTTCTATTTTACCCGAAGAATTCCTCAAATTTATCTTCAAGTTGCTCCGGTTCCTCTCGGTTTGCATTACTCTCCCAACTGCTCTAAATAGCCTCTCTGTCTGCCACTTACAGGGCAAAATGCTTGTGATAGTTCTGAAAGACATTCATATACACCTGTACACCTTACCATATGTACAAGTAATTCAACACTCTACTGCTGATCATCTGCCTGCTCACTTCCAACCACAGGTGCTGGCTCACCCAGTGGTGGTCCATGATCATCCCCTTAACCACTGGCAAACCACCTCCACCTCTGTCCTCTAACGCGTACAATGGGCTTACTCGCAGAGACGTACTCATGGTTAGTGATGAGCCGAACACCCCCGGGTTCGGTTCGCACCAGAACCCGCGAACGGACCGAAAGTTCGAACGAACATTAGAACCCTATTAAATACAATGGATGCGAACGTTCGAATTCTAAAGTGCTAATTATAAAAACTATTATGCATGTTATTGTCCTAAAAAGGGTTTGGGAACCCGGGTTCTGCACCAGGGGACATGTATCAATGCAAAAATAAGTTTTAAAAACGGTCGTTTTCCGGGAGCAGTCATTTTAATGATGCATAAAGTGAAAAAAAAAAAGTCAAATATTCCTTTAAATATCGTACCTGGGGGGTGTCTAAAGTATGCCTGTGAAGTGCCACGTGTTTCCCGTGTTTAGAACTGTCCCTGCACAAAATGACACTTCTAAAGGAAAAAAAAGCCATTTAAAACTGCTTGCGGCTTTAATGTAATGTCTGGTCCCGGTAATATGGATGAAAATCTTTAAGAAAAATGGCATAGCTACCCCATGACCCCCACCCCAGCCCATTACCAGCCCCTTTGGGTCTTGTATGGATATTAAGGGGAACCCCGCACATAAAATAAAAAAGGCCCTATATACTCTGAACAGCCGTATACAGGCGGTGCATACAAGACAGGGACTGTAGGTTTGTTCTTATGTAGAATCTGTTTGTAATTTTGAACAGGTACATTGTTGAAGTGTAGCTCCAGACCAAAAATCTATTTTTAAACTTTTTGGAAAACATAGGTAAGGGTTATCACCCCTGTAACATTTGTTTTGCTGTCTGTGCCCCTGTTCAGAACATTTCACCTCACTTTCCGTCCTAATGACAACTGTTTTTGAAATGTGGTGTTTTTCTTGAAACAAGGATTGCTGATAAAGCATCAGTACAGAGGAGACACCTTTCTCCCATATTTATTCTTACAGGAGAGAATTTTCCTTCCTAGTGGTAGATTTCCTCTCACTTCCTGTTGTCTTCTTGCGTTTGCAAGTAGGAGTCGTTTGTAAGTTGGATGTTTGAAAGTAGGGACCTGCCGTATATACTCTGCAGAAATAGGCCCCTTAGTTGTTGGTGTTGGCACAACACTGTAAGCACTCACAGTTACTCTTGGTTGGTGCTGGAACGCCCTGCTGTCAACTATTATATCAGGAATTTTAATTACATATAATTGTTGAACAGTGGTAGTAAAAATTGGGCCTTTGATGGTGGTGCTGGTGCCACAACACTGTAAGCCCTGACAGTTACTCTTGGTGGGTGCAGCAATGGGCCCTGCTGTGAATTATTAGATCAAGAATTGTAATTACATGCCCCTGTTGAACAGGGGCTGAAAAATTGGGCCTTAGGCACTGGTGGCACAACACTGCAACCCTTCACAGATACTGTACTTGGAGCACAGCAATGAGCCCTGTTGCAAAGTATTGCTTCAAAAATTGTAATGACACGCCCCTGTTAAACAGGGGCTGAAAAATTGGGCCTTAGGCACTGGTGGCACAACACTGCAACTCCTCACAGATACTGTACTTGGAGCACAGCAATGAGCCCTGTTGCAAAGTATTGCTTCAAAAATTGTAATTACACGCCCCTGTTAAACAGGGGCTGAAAAATTGGGCGTTAGGCACTGGTGGCGGCACCCATAAACAAAAATGATCTTCCAAGCTATCATCATCAATCGTATCATTGAGGACTCGGAGGAGGAGGATAGCCAGTCAACATAACAGCACAGGCACTCAGCATCAGCATCAGTCTTGAAGGGATGTGACATTTTAAAATCAATTAGTCTGTTATATCAGCATCAGGTGTGTGGTAGCTGGTGGTGATCCAAGACTGGTTCATCTTGATGAAAGTCAGTCGATCAACCGAGTCGGTGGACAGGCGCACCCTGTGATCCGTGACAAATCCTCCAGCAGCACTGAATGTGCGTTCCGAAAGAACGCTGGATGCAGGACAGGCCAGTAGCTCAATTGCATACTGTGCAAGCTCTGGCCAGTGATCCATCCTCAAGACCCAGTAAGCCAGAGGATTTTCGGTGGGGAAGGTGTCCAAGTCTGACCTTGCCCCTAGATATTCCTGCACCATGTTTATCAGACGCTGGCGATGGTTGCTGGAACCGATCATACTTTGGGGCTGCGGACTAAAGAATTGTCTGAACGCATCGGTCAGACGGCCACCTTCCCCACCGCTCCTTCTTTGACTGGCCGAAGCCTCAGCAACTCGTTGTCCAGGACCAGGAGTTTGCAACCTCCCAGTCTCTGGGAACGCGTTGCACAGACCTTTCTGCAAGGCCTCCCGGAGTTGTCTCATCCTCTGCTCCCTCTGCGACGGTAACATAAGGTCCGCAACCTTACCCTTGTACCGTGGATCAAGGAGAGTGGCCAGCCAGTAATGGTCCCTCTCCTTGATCCGAAGAATACGAGGATCCTTCCGCAGACTTTGCAGGATCAGGGAGGCCATGCAGCGTAGGTTTGCTGAGGCATTCGCTCCGGAGTCCTCTGGGTCACTAAGGACGACATGATCCGCAGCCACCTCCTCCCAGCCACGTACAAGTCCACTGGTTTCTTGGGACTGTAAATCATCCCTAAAAGACTGCTGCTGATGATGCTGAGTGCCAGCCTCCACCTCCATGCTGACACAATCCTCCTCCTCCTCCTCCTCCTCCTCCTCCTCCTCCTCCTCTTCCTGTGCGATGGGTGGGACAGAAGGAACACTGTCTGGGTAAAGGGGGCCTTGAGAGGCAAGGAAGTCCTCCTCTTCCTGCCTCTGTTCTGCCTCAAGTGCCCTGTCCATTATTCCACGCAGCGTGTGCTCCAACAGGTGGACAAGAGGTACAGTGTCACTGATGCATGCACTGTCACTGCTCACCATCCTCGTGGCCTCCTCAAATGGTGCCAGGACAGTGCATGCATCCCTGATCATGCCCCACTGGCGTGGAGAAAAAAAACCAAGCTCCCCTGACCCTGTCCTGGTGCCGTAGTCGCACAGGTACTCATTGATGGCCCTCTGCTGCGTGTGCAGCCGCTGCAGCATGGCCAACGTTGAGTTCCACCTGGTGGGCATGTCACATATAAGGCGGTTCTTGGGCAGGTTCAACTCCTTTTGCAGCTCAGCCAGGCGAGCACTGGCATTATAAGATCTGCGGAAATGCACACAGACTTTCCTGGCCTGCCTCAGGACATCCTGTAAGCCCGGGTACCTGCCCAAGAAGCGCTGCACCACCAGGTTAAGGACGTGAGCCACACAGGGCACATGGGTCAGTTGTCCCTGTCGGAGGGCGGAGAGGAGGTTGGTGCCATTGTCGCAAACCACCATTCCTGGCTTAAGCTGGCGTGGCGTCAACCACCTCTCGGCCTGGCCCTGCAGAGCAGACAGGACCTCTGCCCCAGTGTGGCTTCTGTCCCCCAAACACACCAGCGCAAGCACGGCATGGCATCTTTTTGCCTGCGTACTTGCGTAGCCCCGTGAACGGCTACGGAGCACCGCTGGTTCATAGGACAAACCACAGGAAGAGGCCATGGAGGAAGAAGAAGAGGAGGGGGTGGAGGAGAGAGGTGTGTCACAACCAGTAGTAGCATTTTGGAGGCGTGGCGGTGGGACAACCTCCAACACTACTGCACCTTGTCCTGAATCCTTCCCAGCTGCCAAAAGAGTGACCCAATGGGCCGTGAAAGAAAGGTAACGTCCCTGTCCATGCCTGCTGGACCATGAGTCAGCGGTAATATGCACCTTACCGCTGACCGCCCTGTCCAGCGAGGCCAAGACATTGCCTTCCACATGCCGGTAGAGAGCCGGAATAGCCTTCCGTGAGAAAAAGTGGCGTTTGGGAACCTGCCACTGAGGAACCGCACATTGCACAAACTCACGGAAGGGGGCCGAGTCTACCAACTGAAAAGGCAGCAGTTGAAGCGCTAGCAATTTAGCCAAGCTAGCATTCAACCGCTGGGCATGTGGATGGCTGGGAGTGAACTTCTTTCGACGGTCCAGCAGCTGGGGCAGGGAAATTTGCCTGCTAGAATCGGACGTCGGTGTACTGCTAGCAGAGTGGGCGCAAGTACTTGGCTGTGACACACCTAATTCTACACCTTCATTCCTCTCAGTGCATGTTTCAGAGAGGACTGAAGTTATAGTGGGGTTGGAGATCCCAGCTGATGCGGTGCAAGGAGAGGTCCGCTTTGTTCTTTGGTGTGGGTCTTTGAGGTAGGCTTGCCAACGAGCTGCATGGCAGGTCAACATATGTCTGGTCAGGCATGTGGTACCCAAGCGGCTGATGTTTTGGCCACGCGATATACGCTTGAGACATATGTTGCAAACAGCAGCTGTGCGATCTGATGCACTAGCCTCAAAAAAGGCCCACACCAAAGAACTTTTTGAATGACGGGCAGAGGCAGCGCCCTGCACAGGCGGAGCTCTGCGGTGTGATTCCGTCGGTGTACTGCCCTTACGCTGGCCACCAAAGGGCATCCTGCCTCGTTGGAGATGTGCCTCCTCCTCATCCTCCTCCTCCTCCTCTCTCCTATTAGGCACCCACGTGGAGTCATTGACCTCATCATCCCCTCCCTCCTCATCACTGGAGCCAATCTGGCAGTATGCTGCAGCTGCTGGAACATGACTGCCAGATTGGTGTCCTTCTTGAGCATCCCCTCTGTCTGCTCTCACGCTACTGCCTTCCTCTAGCTGGGTTTCATCATCAGACCCTTCAAAACGCTGGGCATCCTCCTGGAGCATGTACCCAACACTGTGCTGAAACAGTTCGGGGGACTCCTCAGGAGGAGGACATGGTGGGTCTAGGGAAGGAGTGACTGATGATTTGTCTGACATTGATACCAGGGAAGACGACGCTTTGGCAGCTGCTTTTCCAGTACCCTGAGCCTGGGTGAGAGAGGATGAGGAGGAGGAGGAGGGCTTGGTCATCCACTCTACCAAGTCTTCGGCATGATGTGGCTCAACATGTCCAGCTGCCGAAAAGAAGGACAAGCGTGTCCCATGGCCATGTGCTGATGACAATGCACCGCGTCCACGACCAGCACTGTTGCCCCCAGACACAGAGCCTGCTTGCCCTCTTTTATTGCCTCCTGACTGTCTGCCTCTCCTTGTTTGCCTTCCAGACATTCTAATAGATGGCCTGCAGGGAGATGGGAAAAAAGCAATAAGGGCTACCTTCAGGTGTCCTTCTCTGTCCCTTGAAACAAGGACTTTCACAGTGAAAGAAACTGACACTGTCCCTACCTAGAGTTTTCTGTCCCTAGAATAAATGTTTTTTTTAATCACAATATAGCACAAGGACAATTCACTCAATGTCTCTCCAGGTCCCTGGAAACAAGGACTTGCAGAGTGAAAGAAACTGACACTGTCCCTACCTAGAGTTTTCTGTCCCTAGAATAAATGTTTTTTTTAATCACAATATAGCACAAGGAAAATTAACTCACTGTCCTTACAGGTCCCTGGAAACAAGGACTTGCAGAGTGAAAGAAACTGACACTGTCCCTACCTAGAGTTTTCTGTCCCTAGAATAAATGTTTTTTTTAATCACAATATAGCACAAGGAAAATTAACTCACTGTCCTTACAGGTCCCTGGAAACAAGGACTTGCAGAGTGAAAGAAACTGACACTGTCCCTACCTAGAGTTTTCTGTCCCTAGAATAAATGTTTTTTTTAAGCACAATATAGCACAAGGACAATTAACTCACTGTCCTTACAGGTCCCTGGAAACAAGGACTTGCAGAGTGAAAGAAACTGACACTGTCCCTACCTAGAGTTTTCTGTCCCTAGAATAAATGTTTTTTTTAAGCACAATATAGCACAAGGACAATTAACTCACTGTCCTTACAGGTCCCTGGAAACAAGGACTTGCAGAGTGAAAGAAAAAAAACACTCTCCCTACCTAGAGTTTTCTGTCCCTAGAATAAATGTTTTTTTTAAGCACAATATAGCACAAGGACAATTAACTCACTGTCCTTACAGGTCCCTGGAAACAAGGACTTGCAGAGTGAAAGAAAAAAAACACTCTCCCTACCTAGAGTTTTCTGTCCCTAGAAAAAATGTTTTTTTTAATCACAATATAGCACAAGGAAAATTAACTCACTGTCCTTACAGGTCCCTGGAAACAAGGACTTGCAGAGTGAAAGAAAAAAAACACTCTCCCTACCTACAGTTTTCTGTCCCTAGAAAAAATGTTTTTTTTAATCACAATATAGCACAAGGAAAATTAACTCACTGTCCTTACAGGTCCCTGGAAACAAGGACTTGCAGAGTGAAAGAAACTGACACTGTCCCTACCTAGAGTTTTCTGTCCCTAGAATAAATGTTTTTTTTAATCACAATATAGCACAAGGAAAATTAACTCACTGTCCTTACAGGTCCCTGGAAACAAGGACTTGCAGAGTGAAAGAAACTGACACTGTCCCTACCTAGAGTTTTCTGTCCCTAGAATAAATGTTTTTTTTAAGCACAATATAGCACAAGGACAATTAACTCACTGTCCTTACAGGTCCCTGGAAACAAGGACTTGCAGAGTGAAAGAAAAAAAACACTCTCCCTACCTAGAGTTTTCTGTCCCTAGAATAAATGTTTTTTTTAAGCACAATATAGCACAAGGACAATTAACTCACTGTCCTTACAGGTCCCTGGAAACAAGGACTTGCAGAGTGAAAGAAAAAAAACACTCTCCCTACCTAGAGTTTTCTGTCCCTAGAAAAAATGTTTTTTTTAATCACAATATAGCACAAGGAAAATTAACTCACTGTCCTTACAGGTCCCTGGAAACAAGGACTTGCAGAGTGAAAGAAAAAAAACACTCTCCCTACCTACAGTTTTCTGTCCCTAGAAAAAATGTTTTTTTTAATCACAATATAGCACAAGGAAAATTAACTCACTGTCCTTACAGGTCCCTGGAAACAAGGACTTGCAGAGTGAAAGAAACTGACACTGTCCCTACCTAGAGTTTTCTGTCCCTAGAATAAATGTTTTTTTTAATCACAATATAGCACAAGGAAAATTAACTCACTGTCCTTACAGGTCCCTGGAAACAAGGACTTGCAGAGTGAAAGAAACTGACACTGTCCCTACCTAGAGTTTTCTGTCCCTAGAATAAATGTTTTTTTTAATCACAATATAGCACAAGGAAAATTAACTCACTGTCCTTACAGGTCCCTGGAAACAAGGACTTGCAGAGTGAAAGAAACTGACACTGTCCCTACCTAGAGTTTTCTGTCCCTAGAATAAATGTTTTTTTTAATCACAATATAGCACAAGGAAAATTAACTCACTGTCCTTACAGGTCCCTGGAAACAAGGACTTGCAGAGTGAAAGAAACTGACACTGTCCCTACCTAGAGTTTTCTGTCCCTAGAATAAATGTTTTTTTTAAGCACAATATAGCACAAGGACAATTAACTCACTGTCCTTACAGGTCCCTGGAAACAAGGACTTGCAGAGTGAAAGAAACTGACACTGTCCCTACCTAGAGTTTTCTGTCCCTAGAATAAATGTTTTTTTTAAGCACAATATAGCACAAGGACAATTAACTCACTGTCCTTACAGGTCCCTGGAAACAAGGACTTGCAGAGTGAAAGAAAAAAAACACTCTCCCTACCTAGAGTTTTCTGTCCCTAGAATAAATGTTTTTTTTAAGCACAATATAGCACAAGGACAATTAACTCACTGTCCTTACAGGTCCCTGGAAACAAGGACTTGCAGAGTGAAAGAAAAAAAACACTCTCCCTACCTAGAGTTTTCTGTCCCTAGAAAAAATGTTTTTTTTAATCACAATATAGCACAAGGAAAATTAACTCACTGTCCTTACAGGTCCCTGGAAACAAGGACTTGCAGAGTGAAAGAAAAAAAACACTCTCCCTACCTACAGTTTTCTGTCCCTAGAAAAAATGTTTTTTTTAATCACAATATAGCACAAGGAAAATTAACTCACTGTCCTTACAGGTCCCTGGAAACAAGGACTTGCAGAGTGAAAGAAACTGACACTGTCCCTACCTAGAGTTTTCTGTCCCTAGAATAAATGTTTTTTTTAATCACAATATAGCACAAGGAAAATTAACTCACTGTCCTTACAGGTCCCTGGAAACAAGGACTTGCAGAGTGAAAGAAACTGACACTGTCCCTACCTAGAGTTTTCTGTCCCTAGAATAAATGTTTTTTTTAATCACAATATAGCACAAGGAAAATTAACTCACTGTCCTTACAGGTCCCTGGAAACAAGGACTTGCAGAGTGAAAGAAACTGACACTGTCCCTACCTAGAGTTTTCTGTCCCTAGAATAAATGTTTTTTTTAATCACAATATAGCACAAGGAAAATTAACTCACTGTCCTTACAGGTCCCTGGAAACAAGGACTTGCAGAGTGAAAGAAACTGACACTGTCCCTACCTAGAGTTTTCTGTCCCTAGAAAAAATGTTTTTTTTAAGCACAATATAGCACAAGGACAATTAACTCACTGTCCTTACAGGTCCCTGGAAACAAGGACTTGCAGAGTGAAAGAAAAAAAACACTCTCCCTACCTAGAGTTTTCTGTCCCTAGAATAAATGTTTTTTTTAAGCACAATATAGCACAAGGACAATTAACTCACTGTCCTTACAGGTCCCTGGAAACAAGGACTTGCAGAGTGAAAGAAAAAAAACACTCTCCCTACCTAGAGTTTTCTGTCCCTAGAAAAAATGTTTTTTTTAATCACAATATAGCACAAGGAAAATTAACTCACTGTCCTTACAGGTCCCTGGAAACAAGGACTTGCAGAGTGAAAGAAAAAAAACACTCTCCCTACCTACAGTTTTCTGTCCCTAGAAAAAATGTTTTTTTTAATCACAATATAGCACAAGGAAAATTAACTCACTGTCCTTACAGGTCCCTGGAAACAAGGACTTGCAGAGTGAAAGAAACTGACACTGTCCCTACCTAGAGTTTTCTGTCCCTAGAATAAATGTTTTTTTTAATCACAATATAGCACAAGGAAAATTAACTCACTGTCCTTACAGGTCCCTGGAAACAAGGACTTGCAGAGTGAAAGAAACTGACACTGTCCCTACCTAGAGTTTTCTGTCCCTAGAATAAATGTTTTTTTTAAGCACAATATAGCACAAGGACAATTAACTCACTGTCCTTACAGGTCCCTGGAAACAAGGACTTGCAGAGTGAAAGAAAAAAAACACTCTCCCTACCTAGAGTTTTCTGTCCCTAGAATAAATGTTTTTTTTAAGCACAATATAGCACAAGGACAATTAACTCACTGTCCTTACAGGTCCCTGGAAACAAGGACTTGCAGAGTGAAAGAAAAAAAACACTCTCCCTACCTAGAGTTTTCTGTCCCTAGAAAAAATGTTTTTTTTAATCACAATATAGCACAAGGAAAATTAACTCACTGTCCTTACAGGTCCCTGGAAACAAGGACTTGCAGAGTGAAAGAAAAAAAACACTCTCCCTACCTACAGTTTTCTGTCCCTAGAAAAAATGTTTTTTTTAATCACAATATAGCACAAGGAAAATTAACTCACTGTCCTTACAGGTCCCTGGAAACAAGGACTTGCAGAGTGAAAGAAACTGACACTGTCCCTACCTAGAGTTTTCTGTCCCTAGAATAAATGTTTTTTTTAATCACAATATAGCACAAGGAAAATTAACTCACTGTCCTTACAGGTCCCTGGAAACAAGGACTTGCAGAGTGAAAGAAACTGACACTGTCCCTACCTAGAGTTTTCTGTCCCTAGAATAAATGTTTTTTTTAATCACAATATAGCACAAGGAAAATTAACTCACTGTCCTTACAGGTCCCTGGAAACAAGGACTTGCAGAGTGAAAGAAACTGACACTGTCCCTACCTAGAGTTTTCTGTCCCTAGAATAAATGTTTTTTTTAAGCACAATATAGCACAAGGACAATTAACTCACTGTCCTTACAGGTCCCTGGAAACAAGGACTTGCAGAGTGAAAGAAACTGACACTGTCCCTACCTAGAGTTTTCTGTCCCTAGAATAAATGTTTTTTTTAAGCACACTATAGCAGAAGCACAAAACACACTGACACTCTCCCTACCTATCCTTCTCTTTCCCTAAACTAAAGGAATCCAGGTTAAGCAAGAAAGAAATAACAGTCACTGTCCCTGCCTATGCTACTCTATCCCTGCTCCGGAACACACTACACTAGGCCGCCGTGCTGGCGGCCTTTTATAGTGTGGGGCGTGTACTAAACACCCTCAGCAATAATTGGCCACAGGCATCCTGCCTGTGGCCAATCATTGCTCTCCTCGCTGCCGGCGCTGTGATTGGCCAAGCATGCGGGGTCACAGTGCATGCTTGGCCAATCACAGCGCCTGGATGACACTGCGATGGCGTAGTGCATTGTGGGCCGTTCGCGTCACTCGAATTTGGCGCGAACGGCCCAAATCGTTCGATCTTCGTCGAACGATCGAACAGCCAATGTTCGAGTCGAACGTATGTTCGACTCGAACACGAAGCTCATCCCTACTCATGGTAGCACAGAATCTTATTCATGATGTCACTGTTTATTGCCCTGGAGTATGTGGCTCTTTGGTACTTGTTGTGAGGTCCTCAGACCTCATTAGTCATTAGTTAGAGCCATAGGTGTGCGCAGCCTATTGCATTAGGGTGTGCACCCCAAAGCCCAAACACACACTACTGATCACTCACGATGTTCATTCAGAATAGGAAGGGGCCGTTAAAATACATATTTACTGGCCCCTTCCCCACTCCTAAAACATCCCAGCAGCAACAGCTGATAGGAGAGGAGGGAAGCTGGCAGCACTGCGGGGGGAAGATGGGAGCCAGGGCAGTAGAAGAAATCTGTGCTGCTCAGGGTGATTAGGGTGTGCCTGGGCACACCTGGCACACCCTGTGCGCACGCCTATGGTTAGAGCATTGAAATGTAAAGGGCGAATATCAGTCATTTCTATTAGCCACGTGAAACATGTCCTTAATCTCTGATTGTCTCCTGCAGCATGTATCCAGTCTATCCACAGTCTCTTACCATCATTTCCTCCAGTATGTTTGCAGTCTCTATCATTTCTCTAGTATGTCAGCAGCCTCTGACTATCATTTCTCAAGTGTGTCTGCAGTCTCTGACCATCATTCCTATAGTATGTCTGCAGTCTCTGACCATCATTCCTCTAGTATGTCTGCAGTCTCTGACCATTATTCCTCTAGTATGTCTGCAGTCTCTGACCATTATTCCTCTAGTATGTCTGCAGTCTCTGACCATCATTCCTCTAATATGTCTGCAGTCTCTGACCATCATTCCTCTAGTATGTCTGCAGTCTCTGACCATCATTCCTCTAGTATGTCTGCAGTCTCTGACCATCATTCCTCTAATATGTCTGCAGTCTCTGACCATCATTCCTCTAGTATGTCTGCAGTCTCTGACCATCATTCCTCTAGTATGTCTGCAGTCTCTGACCATCATTCCTCTAGTATGTCTGCAGTCTCTGACCATCATTCCTCTAGTATGTCTGCAGTCTCTGACGATCATTCCTCTAGTATGTCTGCAGTCTCTGACCATCATTTCTCTAGTATGTCTGCAGTCTCTGACCATCATTCCTCTAGTACAGTGGTGGCAAACCTTGGCACCAAAGTTGTTTTAGAACTACATTTCCCATGATGCTCAACTACACTGCAGAGTGGATGAGCATCATGGACAATGTAGTTCCAAAACTCCTGGGGTGCCAAGGTTTGCCATCTGCAGCCTCTGACAGTCCTCTCTAGAATTTAATATGCTGAACGTTATGTGAGCCCCACTATGACACAAAAGTTGGCAACCACTGGTTTATGGTCATTACATTGATTGATAATGATTATCTTGTTTTATCCCTGTTAGCTGAATTTTGGCTGGTCCTAACGGCTTTTCTTTGTTTTAACAGGATCTGCCCCTGCCCAGGAAGAGCAGTGGGTAAGTATTGTTCACATTTTGCAACCTATCCTTCTGTTCTCTGCGGCTGCACACTTCCTGGCTCTTAAAAAAATCCTGCTGTCTCAAAGTGTTTGTCCAGTCCTAGCTTATGTATGTAGATGGTTATAAAAGAAAAGAACATACTGTACATTGGGTGTACAGAGCCTAAAGCATTTATAGATGGAAAGATTGGGAATTTTGACTTGAGATAGATCTTGAGTAGCTTACATGGCTAAAAAAAATACCAAAGCCTGGTACATACTAATGCCCCGTATACACGACCGCTTTTCCCGTCGGAAAAAAGTTGGATGTTTTTTCCTACGGAATTCCTCTCAAGCCTGCCTTGCATACACACGGTCACACAAAAGTTCAGTGAACTTTTTAACTGCCAAGAACGCGGTGACGTAAAAGACTACGACGAGCCGACAAAATGAATTTCTATGCTTCTGAGCATGCATCGATTTGTTTCCGAGCATGCGTCGGAATTTAGCGCGTCGGGGTTTGTACACACGTTCGGAAATTCCGAACAGTTTTTTTCCTGACGGGAAAAAAGAGAACCTGCTGTCTATCTTTTTCCAGCACTTTTCCTGTTGGAAAAAGTCTGATGGAGCATACACACGGTCGGGATTCCCGACCAAAAGCTCTCATCAGACTTTTTCCAACAGGAAAACCGGTCGTGTGTACGGGGTTATAACAGTTTTTTGGTTCAACCCTGCCTGCTGAATAAAAAAAAAAACTGCTCAGGAGGAGCTGCTGTACTAACTATCTGACATTAGTACAGCAATCACGCTCGCTGAGCTATTGTGTTCCGGCAGGGGCATGCCCCCCCATCAGAACATTGGCTGAGAGCGCTGATTGGGAGTCGATCGGAAGACCTTTTTTGGTCATGCCCCTTTGACAGAAGCCAGCCACGGCCGGCTTCTGTTGGACTGGCTGCCTACACACGGCCAGATGTCAGCTGGTTTCTAATGAACTGGCCGATGCCGCCTGACATTCGGCCTGTGTGTACGGCCCTTTAGCTTATTATGTTTAGAGATGGATGTGCAGTACATTATACAGAGCTTGTCAAGTCTAGAGATAGTTATCCCAACATATAGCTTATAACATCTAGAGGTGGATATGAGGTACAGTTCTACATGTCTAAAATCGAAGATAGATGGGGTATGGAGGTGGGGTGCACAGCCTATCTTGTCTAAGAAGAATTTTTCAAGTACAAAGCTTATCATCTCTAGGGAGAGACTTGGAGGGACACAGAGTACAGAGATTACAATGTCTAGAGGTGGAAATGAGAATACAGAGTTTGTCGCGTACAGAGGTGGATATGGGGGATACAGCTTATCATGTCTAGAGGTAAATATCAGAATACAAAGTTTGTCATGTACAGAGGTGGATATGGGAGGATAGAGCTTATCATGTCTAGAGGTGAACACAGGGTATGGAGCTTATCATGTCTATAGATTGATATAGGGCACAGAACCTAACATGTCTAGAGGTGGATGTGTGGTACAGAGTTTATCATGCCTAAGAATACAGAGTTTATGTTCAGAGGTTAATATGGAGTATACAGCTTATCAGGGCTTTTTTTCAGCGGGAACGCGGGGGAACGCAGTTCCGGCACCTCCTGGACTGACTGTATGTAATGTCAAGGGGTGCTGGGGTGTGCTGCAGGGTATTGATGCTCACTTCTGGCGGATCTATTCTAGCTGGAGGGGATCTATTTTTGCAGGGGGGTCTATTGTTGCTGAGGAGGTCTAGTGTTGCTGGTGGGGGACCTATTGTTGCTGGGGGGTCAGTTGTTGCTGAAGAAGGTCTATTGTTGATGGCTGCCAGAGAGTCTATTAATGCTGGCTGTGCGGAGATCTGTTGATGCTGCCGGGAGTCTATTGTTGCTGGGGGGTGAATTTTGTTGTGGGTGGTACATTGTTAGGGGGATCTATTGTTGCTGGCTGAACTGGAAACCAAATTCCATACAAATTACTTAGCACAACAAAATGATACTTGGTTCTGTATTGTCTAAAAGGGGCGGTACTGGGAGGTGAGTAGGGGATGGAACCAAGGGACGTTGCTCGCAGGTGGGTAGGGGCGGAGAAAACAAGTGACTCGGAAAAGGGGAGTTCCTGCACCTATTGTCTGAGAATAAAAGCCCTGCAGCTTATCATGTCTAAAGGTGGACATAGGGTATAGAGCATATCGTGTCGAGGTTGATATAGGCTGCACAGCTTATCATATCTAGAGATAAATATATAGCACAGAGCTTATCATCATGTAGGGACAACCGCCAAATGAACCACTGGAATTAAATTGGGTTCCCCTTACCTGTCCAGAAGCTGCCCGTTTGGTTTTCAGTTTCAGAAGTACAAATTCAGGCTCAGTCTAGGGGTGTCTTTTGAAGAGTTATTGCAGGTCTTGAACAAAATCAGGGAGGAGGGTTGATGGTGCAGCATACCCAAAGGCACTTACAGATCTTGAAGGACAGCTTTCTGAAAACATTTTCTCCAGTAGTATTAGGCCCTGTAGTAGCAGCCTCAAAAATAATGCTACAGAGGGGACAGCCAGTATATCCAAGACCCTATGAGAGCAGTCAGTCCTTAAAGCGGAGCTCCGCCGGAAAAAAAAAATTAAAAGCCAGCAGCTACAGCTACAGCAGCTGCTGGCTTTTAATATTTGGACACTTACCTGTCCTGGAGTCCAGCGACGTCCGCAGCAGAGGACGAGCGATCGCTCGTCGCTCTGCTGCTCCCTCCGCCATCCTCGCTGAGGGAACCAGGAAGCGAAGCCCTGCGGCTTCATGCCCGGTTCCCTACGGCGCATGCGCGAGTCGCGCTGCGCCGTTCTGATTGGTGCTCCTGTGTTCTGGGAGCCGAGTGTCTCCCAGAACACTACGGGAAGTCTGGGGGAAGTGACGTCACTCCCGCAGATTCCCGGAGAGAAGACTCCCGGATGTGGGTGAAAATACCTGTCTTAGACAGGTATCTTCACCCCCCTCCCCCCTGAAAGGTGTCAATTGTGACACCGGAGGGGGGGGAGGGTTCCAAATAGCAAAAGTTGGTATTTAGGGTGGAGCTCCACTTTAAGCAGCAAGCAACCTCTGACGTCTCTTCCTCAAGAAGGACTTCCACACCTGGAGCTACAATCGAAAAGGCACCAACCTCTCCAGCCAAGCTTCCACAGGCCAATCTCTTTCAACAAGTCTTCCTTCAGGCCCTCAGCCCATAGCACATGCTGAGGCCTAGTAGCAGTAGTTTCCTTGCACACAGAGGCCCCCCTCTCATGGGGAAAGCCCCAGGGGGTTAGAGCTCTGATCAGATCCTCCCAAATATTTATCTTCTCCCTAGCCACATCTTCTGGGCCAGCCTCCCAGGGATTGGATAAGGTCAGATAATTATTCACAATCCACTGACTGATCCTCCCACACTATTTCTGGAACATGTTTCCAGAGGTAGGCAGATGCAATCATCCACTAGGTTTAATGATAAACCTGATTAAACCTAAAAAGTTAATTGTAGCTTAGCTAATTACAGCAGAGCTATACCCTATATTTAGCCAGCTCAGGGCAGAGGCTCTTTAATTTCCAGAGGTAGATTTGTGGTGCAAAGTTTATTATGTCTAGAAGCGAATATAGGATGCATAGCTTAACATGTCTAGAGGAGGATATAGGGTACAGAGCTTATCGTGTGTAGAGGTGTACTGTACATATGGCACAGAGTTTATCATGTCTATAGGTGTTTATAGGTTACAGAGCTTACGTCTAGAGATATATATATAGGGTACAGAGATTACCATGTCTAGAGGTAAATAAGAGGATTTGGAGCTCATTGTGTTTGAATATGGATATAGAATGCGGAGCTTATACTATCCAGAATAGATGGAGTATAGGGTACAGAACCTATCTTGTCTATGGGAATACAGAATTTATGATATCTATGGGGTACAGATCTTAAGCTTAAGGTGTATATGGGATATCAGAATATAGATATAGGGATAGAGTTAAGTGTGTCTAGAAATGGATATGAGGGTGCAGATCCTATAATGTCTAATAGCATATATGAACTACAAAACATATGTCTAGAGGTGGATATTGGGTACAGAGATTACTAGGTTTAGAGGTGGACATGAGGATTTGGAATTTGTTGTATCTAGAGATAGATATAAGGGTGCAGAGCCTATAATGTCAAGAGTATGTCTTATGTCTAGAGGTGGATAAAGGATAAATAATTTATCATGTTTACTGGTGGATATAGTACAGAGCTTATATCTAGAGGTGGATATAGGGTGCAGAGCTTATTATGTCTAGAGATAGATATAGGGTGCAGAGCTTATTATGTCTAGAGATGGATATAGGGTGCAGAGCTTATCATGTCTAGAGGTGGATATAGGGTGCAGAGCTTATTATGTCTAGAGATGGATATAGGGTGCAGAGCTTATTATGTCTAGAGATGGATATAGGGTGCAGAGCTTATTATGTCTAGAGGTGGATATAGGGTGCAGAGCTTATTATGTCTAGAGGTGGATATAGGGTGCAGAGCTTATTATGTCTAGAGGTGGATATAGGGTGCAGAGCTTATTATGTCTAGAGGTGGATATAGGGTGCAGAGCTTATTATGTCTAGAGGTGGATATAGGGTGCAGAGCTTATTATGTCTAGAGATGGATATAGGGTGCAGAGCTTATTATGTCTAGAGATGGATATAGGGTGCAGAGCTTATTATGTCTAGAGGTGGATATAGGGTGCAGAGCTTATTATGTCTAGAGATGGATATAGGGTGCAGAGCTTATTATGTCTAGAGGTGGATATAGGGTGCAGAGCTTATTATGTCTAGAGGTGGATATAGGGTGCAAGGCTTATTATGTCTAGAGGTGGATATAGGGTGCAGAGCTTATTATGTCTAGAGGTGGATATAGGGTGCAGAGCTTATTATGTCTAGAGGTGGATATAGGGTGCAGAGCTTATTATGTCTAGAGGTGGATATAGGGTGCAAGGCTTATTATGTCTAGAGGTGGATATAGGTTGCAGAGCTTATTATGTCTAGAGGTGGATATAGGGTGCAGAGCTTATCATATCTAGAGGTGGATATAGGGTGCAAGGCTTATTATGTCTAGAGGTGGATATAGGGTGCAGAGCTTATTATGTCTAGAGGTGGATATAGGGTGCAGAGCTTATTATGTCTAGAGGTGGATATAGGGTGCAAGGCTTATTATGTCTAGAGGTGGATATAGGGTGCAGAGCTTATTATGTCTAGAGGTGGATATAGGGTGCAGAGCTTATTATGTCTAGAGGTGGATATAGGGTGCAGAGCTTATTATGTCTAGAGGTGGATATAGGGTGCAAGGCTTATTATGTCTAGAGGTGGATATAGGTTGCAGAGCTTATTATGTCTAGAGGTGGATATAGGGTGCAGAGCTTATCATATCTAGAGGTGGATATAGGGTGCAAGGCTTATTATGTCTAGAGGTGGATATAGGGTGCAGAGCTTATTATGTCTAGAGGTGGATATAGGGTGCAGAGCTTATTATGTCTAGAGGTGGATATAGGGTGCAAGGCTTATCATATCTAGAGGTGGATATAGGGTGCAGAGATTATTATGTCTAGAGGTGAATATAGGGTGCAGAGCTTATCATATCTAGAGGTGGATATAGGGTGCAAGGCTTATTATGTCTAGAGGTGGATATAGGGTGCAGAGCTTATTATGTCTAGAGGTGGATATAGGGTGCAGAGCTTATTATGTCTAGAGGTGGATATAGGGTGCAGAGCTTATTATGTCTAGAGGTGGATATAGGGTGCAAGGCTTATTATGTCTAGAGGTGGATATAGGGTGCAGAGCTTCTCATATCTAGAGGTGGATATAGGTCAGTGTTTCTCAACTCCAGTCCTCAAGGCACCCCAACAGGTCATGTATTCAGGCTTCCCATTATTTTGCACAGGTGATTTGATCAGTTTCACTGCCTTAGTAATTCCCACAGCCGTTTAATCTGATGGTAATCGTGAAAACATGACCTGTTGGGGCGCCTTGAGGACTGGAGTTTAGAAACACTGATATAGGGTACAGAGCTTATCATATCTAGAGTTTTATATAGGGTACAGAGCTTATCATATCTAGAGGTGGATATAGGGTACAGAGCTTATCATATCTAGAGGTTTATATAGGGTACAGAGCTTATCATATCTAGAGGTTTATATAGGGTACAGAGCTTATCATATCTAGAGTTTTATATAGGGTACAGAGCTTATCATATCTAGAGGTTTATATAGGATACAGAGCTTATCATATCTAGAGGTTTATATAGGGTACAGAGCTTATCATATCTAGAGGTTTATATAGGATACAGAGCTTATCATATCTAGAGGTGGATACAGAGTACAGAGCTGATCACCTCTAGAAGTGAATATAAGGTACAGAACCTATCATATCTAGAGGTGGATATAGGATGTAGAGCTAATCATGTCTTGCTGTGGATATGGGGTACAGAGCTTATCACATCTAGAGATAGATATGAGGGAAAAGAGTATCTAAGGCCCCTTTCACACGTGCGGATCATTCGTCCGTTTTTTCATCCTTCCGTTGACGGATTAAAACGGACATCAATGCATCTCTATGTGATAGTGGACGTTAGTCGGATGATCATCTGCTAACATCCGTCTCCGCTAAGCTCCGTTTTTCATGACGGAAGAAAACCCTATTTTTTCATCCGTAAAAAAAGGAATGGACGAAAAACCGATGTTAGCGGACGATCCGTTTTTGATAAAAAACGTGACTGAACTTATGAAATGAACGGTCCGCATGTGTGAAAGGGGCCTAAAGGTAGAAATTAGGATAAGGAGCTTTTATTGTGTTTTAAAAACATATATGGTTGTACAGAGCTTATCACGTCGAAAGTAGATATGGTGTACTCAAAGCTTATGAAGCAGAGAGATGCATATGGGAAATACAGACCTTTCTGTGCATAAAGATGGATATGGGACACTTGAGATTTTCTAGGCTAGAGGTGAATAAAGGATATAAAGCTTATTACAGTATCTCACAAAAGTGGGTACACCCCTTACATTTTTGTAAATATTTTATTATATCTTTTCATGAAACACTGAAAAAATTATACTTTGCTACAATGTAAAGTAGTGAGTGCACAGCTTGTATAACAGTGTAAATTTGCTGTCCCCCAAAATAACTCAACACACAGCCATAAAATGTCTAAACCGCTGGCAACAAAAGTGAGTACACCCCTAAGTAAAAATGTCCAAATTGGGCTCAATTAGCCATTTTTCCTCCCCGGTGTCATGTGACTCGATAGTGTTACAAGGTCTAAGGTGTGAATGGGGAGCAGGTGTGTTAAAATTGGTGTTATCGCTCTCACTCTCTCATACTGGTCACTGGAAGTTCAACATGGCACCTCATGGCAAAGAACTCTTTGAGGATCTGAAAACAAGAATTGTTGCTCTACATAAAGATGGCCTAGGCCAGGCATGTCCAATCGCGGCCCGCGTTCCGGTTTTGAACGGCCCGCCTGGTTATTTGGACATATATATCTTTTGTGGCCCCTGACGATCTCCCAGCGCCGGGGCCACAAAAGATATATGTGCTGGCTGCCTTGGAGGGGACAGAGAGGAGGCGGGACGAGTGCTGTACATACAGGAGGAGAATTTCCTGTTTACGGGCGGCCTCTGCAATAGGAAGTCCCGTCTCCTGCGCTGCCATTGGACGACTGTTCTGTCCATCAAAGGAGGCAGGACTTTCTATTAAAGAGGCCGCCGTGTAAACAGGAGATTCTCCTGTATGTAATTCTTTGGTGCTCATCCCGCCCCCTCCCTGTCCCCTCCGAGACTGCAGATGGATGGGCATTAATCAGGCTACACTAATAGCAATGGTGGGTGCTGCATTCCTGGCAATTGGGGGTGCTGCATTCCTGGCAATGGTGGGTGCTGCATTCTTGGCAATGGTGGGTGCTACATTCCTGGCAATGGTGGGTACTGCAGGGGTGGGCAGTGTATTAGTGCTCGGACGAACACACTTAGACCAAATTTTAATGGTTCAAAGAATGTCAGGCAAAATGGTCGGCCCTCACACATGTTCACTTCATCAAATCTGGCCCGCTTTGAAAAAAGTTTGGACACCCCTGGCCTAGGCTATAAGAAAATCAAATACTGTATATACGCTGCGCTTCCAAAAACCTTATATACTACACACTATGCATATGTAATGAGTACTAATGACCAAAGTGCATATAAACATGTGAAACACATGTGAAACATGTGAAAGTCATATAGTGATAAACTCAGTCTCTGCCGACTGTAGAAAGTGACAATAGTGCAACAAACTTTGCACACTTGTAGAGGAGGAGTGGGGCTATATGTGTGCTGAAAATTCCCCCCTCGGCTTATACTCGAGTCAACTTTTTGCGCCTGATCTCCCGGACTTTGGGGACCCGGTACCGGCAAACTTGGCACACATATAGCCCCACTCCTCCTCCTCCAAGTGTGCAAAGTTTGTTGTCCAGGGGACCTACGGCCGGGGAGCACCGATTTTTCAAACCCGGGCACCCCTTCCATAGACTCCCATGTTAAACGGTCATTTCTCCGGTGACTTTGGGGACCCAGTTTCCGGCCGTTCGTAGGTCCCCTGAACCCGAAACCTGGCACACACGTAGACCTCTACCGATTTCTCCTCTATAAGTGTGCAAAGTTTTTTGTCTGGGGGACCTACGGCCAGGGAGCACCGATTTTTCATAGCGAGACTGTTAAAGGCTCGTGCTACTTCTAACTGTGGATCAGGCATGTATCGGGCAAAACACGCAGATTTCCATCTGCCCATTGTCTTGATGACATGGTCCGGGACTCTGTTTCGTGATGCCGATGAGGCTGCTCCTATCCGGAAGGAATGCCCTGAGTATCGTCCTGGGTCATGGCCCAAGGTGCTTAGAAGTGTCCTGACATGGCTAATGAACTGGTTCCCAGTTAGGGGTTCAGTTGGAAAAGGTAAAAGCGGGCTGTCTCCGGGTAGGCCGGATAGTAGTGTCACTAGACGATCTAAGACGTCCACGGGGCACCAGGCATTATATGTCTGGAAGAGCTTGATATCTACCCCGGGACCGGTTTGTTGGGTTTTTGACACCGTTAGGTGCAGGACGAAGTGACTCTGGTGGCGAGTCAGGTGGTGCCTTCGTAGTACCTGGCCGTTAGGGCCGGTGACCGTGAACTCGCTAGGGCGAAGGAAGCCGTAGAAGGCTAGATATATGGCTGCCTGGATAACCAGGCTAGGTCACACACCGAAAGGGGGAACATGAGAGGATTGTGGACATGCCCCGAAACATGGAGCCGGTAACTGGTAAGCGTTTGATGCCGGTATGCGGCTGCTGCTTGTGGATACCGCGTAGTATGGCTTTGACCGCGTGAGCGGGGAACAAGGAAGGTGTGGTCGGGTCTAACAGGGACCTGAAATGTTGGACACCGGCTAGGTACAGCCTGATGGTGTTGGGTGACAGCTTGAGTTGGTTGTGGCAGTGGGAAATTAAGACCAAGATGTGGCTGAGATTTCCTGTAAGTGCCCCGGGGTTGGCGGCTAGGAATCTGTTATAATTCTTCCAGGCAGAGCGGTAGGCTTTTAGCGTGTTGGGAGACAAGGACGCGTTGATGAGGGAGGTAGCGCCCTGGAGGTGCTGTCTCAATCCGAGGTCAGCTGCGACCAATGTGGGATGTGTGACATGGTCGGGTCGGCTCCAGGCTCCTGCAAAAAGAACGTATCGAAGTTAAATCGTGATAGAGCGTCGGCTGAGGTATTGCAATAACCAGGGATGTGGACACAAAGGATGTTGAATTGGTGTTGAAGGGAGAGTAGCACCAGCCTGCGGAGGAAGGACATGATGGCCAACGAATCGGACCTTCCCTTGTTGATGATTGCGGCAGTGGCTTGATTGTCTGTGACGAAGGTGACGGTCTGTCCTGCCCAGGTGCTGCCCCATACTTGGGCTGCGGCAAGTATGGGGTAGATCTCGAACAGAGAGGAGGACTGACTGAACCCGGGGATTGCGAGTATCTCTGACGGCCACGGCCCCGCGAACCAATGATGGCCAAAAATTGCCGCAAAGCCTGTGGACGCTGCTGCGTCAGTGATAACTTGTGGAGAGGAAGGGGACGCTGAAGGAATGAACATGGATCTGCCATTCCAGTTCTCGAGGAACTGGTCCCACATGTCCAGATCTGCGATGGCGGCTGCGTCAAGTTTGATGAGTTGGTCGGGGTCTTGTGCCTGGGACAGGAATACTAAGAGGCGAGCGATGAAAGATCACCCTTGGGGGATGATTCTCATTGCAAAATTCAGCATGCCCAGCAGGGATTGCAACTGTCTCTTGGTGCACCCTCGTGTGGTGGTAAACCTGTGAACGACTGACCTGATGCGGGTCAACTTATCAGGTGGTAAACTGGCCTGCATGGCGCGAGTATCTAGATTGATTCCCAGGAAGGTGATGAGTTGTGCTGGGCCTTCTACTATTTTCTCTGCTATTGGCACGTTGAGGTTCTTAAAGACCTCTCTTAGACTTACTAGGTCTACGGGGGGCTTGCTGGGTGTCTCGATGAGTAGAAAGTCATCTAAGTAATGCATTACTTTCTGACAGTGTGCATGGTGTACGAGAATCCAGGATAGGGATTGGGCGAACGTGTCGAAGAGCCAGGGGCTGCTTTTGGAGCCGAAGGTCAGCTTGGTAGCAAAATAGTAAAGACCTTTCCACTTTATCCCGTGCCACCTCCACAGGTATGGTTCGATGGGCAGTAGCTTGAAAGCATCGGAGATGTCGGCTTTGGATAGCCAGGCCCCGACCCCTGTTTTTATGATAGATTGGATGGCCAGATCGACAGAGGAATATTTTAGGGAGAACTCCTCTGAGGGTATGAGGGAGTTTAAACTGGGTGTGCTGGAGGAATGAGGCGCGGACAAATCATAGATCAACCGTAGTTTATTGGAAAACTTGCCCTTGACAAGCCCAATAGGGCTGACTCTCCACACAGAAAAGGGGGACTGAGAAAAGGGGCCGATCATATATCCCTGGTCCAATTCGACCTGTAGAAGGGAGAAGATGGCTTCCTCGTTGGCGGCAGCCGAGAGTAGGTTTCTGCACTCGTACGTGTAGTCGGGTATTGCGATGAGTCCAGTGTGGAACCCTGTGCTGAACCCCTGTACTAAGAAGTCTGCTAGGGATGGGGTTGGGTGTGAGGAAAGATAGAATCCAAGCCACCCGACGTGCACCTGGCCTAGTCAGGATGGGCCCAGCTGCTTGAGGTTGCAGGCACTCTTCGGGTGAGCCTTCTGGCACAGGAGGCAGATGTGCAGAAGTCTGCATTGGGAGTAAAAGCAACCTTTAAAATTGAAATTGTTGCAAATTGCGGCGCCCCCTAACGCTCGGACGGGTCGTCCTAGCCTGTCAGCCTTGGATGACTGCATAGCTGTTGGCAAATTGAGAGGTGTGTTGGAGGTGGAAGGGAAGGTGGGGGGGGGGCATCTGCCGCTGGACTCGGAGCACCAATTTGCCGTGTGAGAGGCAGATTGGCAGATGGTACACAGAGGGGAGCGGAGGCCGGCAAAGTGGCGGCAGAACAGCTCAGTGTCTATGGTGCTCCAGTTAGTGTTGAGCTGGAACTGGGACAGTCTGTCTGCGGCTTTAGCTGAAAAAGAGCGATGGTAGTCGTAAAAAGAGCACCCGCCATACTTGTGTCCTAGATCGACTACTGCGTGGAGGTAGAGATCGAGTTCTTCCCTCCTGTTGGGGTTGGCTGAGCATACCACGTCTCTGAACATCCCAAAGGCTAGCACAAACTCTGTGACCGAGAGTTTGCGGTTAAGCCTGGGGTCTTTGGCTTTTGGGACAACGGAGACGTCCCCCCCAGGAATAAGATTTGTTTTCTGCCACGTCGTGTATGGAGATAAGTAAGGACGCTAGGTTTACGTCCTTGCCATCCAGGATATCCTTCCTGATGCCCGCTGGGATAAGGTGGGAGGGGAAGATGGTGGTGCTAGCGTCGGGCGTACCTGTGGTTGGAAATATGGCGACGACCGTGGAGACTGGGGTTACTGGTGGTGTAGCTGGACGTGTCTCCAGGGCCCCTACTCTAGTCTGAACGTCCGTGACTGCAGTAGCTAGTGAAGCCACTAAGTCGTGCAGCTGGGTGATGGCGGATGATATAGACTGCAGGGATGCTTGGGAGTCTGGTGGAGTTGCCGCTGGTGGTGGGAACAGCAGGCGGAACAGTTCGGCTTTCCTGGCCGTGGTAGGGTAGGGGATGCCCCTAAGGCGTAGTTCGGCCGTATGCCTGGGGATGGTCCAAGCCCTGAGAGACTGCGTGGAGCCGTCCACTGAACCCGCGAGGGGTGATGATGGGATGGAGGCGAAGTCTTCGCTGTCGGCCTGCGACATGTTGTGGGCTAGAAAAAGGGGGGGGGGGAGAATGCATGTTTTTAGAGAAAGATGCCAGGTATGGAGGGGATAGAGGAGTTACGAAAGTGGGTAGAGAGAAGGAAAGGAGGATGGACAGAACAAGGAGTGATAGGCGTAGGGGACAGTTTAGTTTGCGTACGAGCGCTGTTGAGTGAAATTTAGAAAACTCAAAAGAGTGCGTGGCAACCGAGGTGAGCCAGGAGGTGACTGGCTAGGTAACCGATAGCTCGGGTGCCGTCTGTGCTCGGCACAGACTAATGAACCAGAGCCCCCAGGGCGTACTGGGGCGGGTAGCTGAAGTCTGGTATACTAAGTAGGAATGTTTCGATCTGTAGTTCATTGACATGTGGTCGGTCAGCCAACTCCTGCACTGCCAGCAAGGTGGATGTTGGCGACGTTGTCTGCGTAGTGAAGGATCTCGGATCGCTCTTCGAAAACAGAGTGTAGTGCGCAGAAGTATGTGGCAGTTGCTAGCGCCTGGTGAGCGGTTCGAAATGTGTATGTGAAGACAAATATATCGTGAAAGAGTGCGAGGAGAAAGCAAGGAGGGGCCTTGCATTTACGCACCTGTCTTGTGCCCTGGTAGTTGAAGTCTTGGCTGAGGTCAAGACATGGGTCGACCGGGAACCTGTGATGAGGGTGACTCTTTTTTTTTTTTTTACCTGTGGGGAATACTGTCCGACCTGGAATTGCAGGGTGGACGAACTGGGACTCAATCTCAAACTGAGCTGTGTGGGGAAAGCGACAGAGAAAAACGGTGAGTAACTGAAGATGATGAGTGGCTGATGTTTGAACCACTTGTCGAACGCTCGCAGCGATTGCGAGGAACACAGCCTTACTGAGAAGGCGAAAGAAGAAAAGTTTGTGAATTGAGAGTGTGTAGGGATGACCGGTTCGTGATGAAGCAGGAGTGGTTAAGTAAGGCGTGTATGTGATGCTTGAAGGGTTTTTTTTTTTTTTTTTTTAAACGGAATAACGATTTTATTATATTAAACCTTTTAACACGTATTTTTTTTGGGGAATGATTCGTGCTTGGAAGCGTCGTTTAACGCGACCGGTAACAGGCAGGCACTTTGTATTGCGGATAAACTGTGCGTCTGGCTGAAGTCACGACTGAGTTCGGATCGTTTGGATTTGTTGGGGGACTGAGTTGTTGTGCCGGTGGTACGACTGGACTCGAACGATGTGATTGCCGAGGTCCCGACGTTTCGCCGAGGATCCGAATCTTAGAGCCGAAGCTACGGCTGGATTCGGACCGATTGGAGAAGTTTAGAGGCTAGAGATCCGAGCCGATTGAGCCGGGTATGCGACTGCGCTCGGATTGGTTGTTTTAGCCGAGGATCCGAATCTTAGAGCCGGTGCTGCGACAGGATTCGGATGGTGTGGTTGTGTAGTGGGTATAAGGTTATTGATGCGCCGGGATCCGAGTTACGGCGCCGGACATGCGACTGGACTCGGATCGACTGTCTGGTGTTCCGAAGGTGAAGGGGCTTGTGATTGCCAGGGGTCCGATCGGTCGTGCCGATGTTTTGCGACTGGATTCAGACCGGCTGTTTGGTGTATGGTGTGTGTAGTAAGAGGTGTGGGGCGTCAGTAGGGTGAAGAGAGAGTATCGTAGGAGGTGTAGGGCATCAGTGTGGAAGAGATATCTATGGGCGGGATGTGGGTTTGGCGACCATGCGTCGTGTGAGCGATTCGTGGTAGAAAAGTGCGACAATATGCGTAAACTTGAGTCGTATACTTGTAAAGAGAAAAACGTATGCCGGCGCTACGATTCGTTCGAAAGGTAACGACCGGTCCTACCTGCAACAGCGAGTGGTTCGGAGACCAACGAATGACTACGAGCGATCTGGAACTCTCGAGCGTAACTTCACGGGCGTTGTAAGTTGGGAATTGTCGGGCAGTGACGTCGTATTACCGCACACTAGAACCGACGCTGACCATCGTGGATGGTCTGATTAAGTACACTTCGAACTCCTCCCATAATTTCAGGCTAGCATACCAGCCTTCCTATATATATATATATATTAGACTGGATACCTAATAATTACTTAAAAAACATTTTAAATCAAATTCTTTATTTAACCCACCAGGTGCCAAGGAGCCTAGCTGGTGTATCCACCATGCTTCACGTTTACTGATTTCCCTCACATAATTGGAACCTCTCCAGTGGCGTTTGGGTGCCTCTATGCCCCAAAACTGCATGCCTACTGTACTTTTATTGTGGACATCCCTAAAGTGTATAGAGAGAAAATGTTTGTCAAACCCCTTCCTTATATTTCTAACATGCTCCTCCATGCGATCCTTTAATGCTCTTATGGTTCTACCCACATAGATCGTTGCATAGGCATTTTACTGCGTAAACTACGCCCACCGTATCGCATGAAATAAAATCCCTGATGGTATATAACTGCTTAGACTGTGGGTTAGAAAATTCTTTTACTTTTCTCACATTAGTGGGGACCCTTACACAGCTGTAACAACGTCCACAACTATGGAAGCCCTTGATGTCCCAAAAAAAAAAAAACGCAGAGGTGATCAAATACCACCAAAATAAAGCTCTATTTGTGGGAAAAAAAGGACGTAAATTTTGTTTGGGAGCCACGTCGCACGACCGCGCAATTGTCAGTTAAAGCGACGCAGTGCCGAAACGCAAAAAGGGGCCTGGTCTTTAACCAGCCAAAATGGTCCGGGCTGAAGTGGTTAAGTAGATCTCCCCTATCTATGCTTCTGATCTTATTTTTCTCTTTTGTCAGGAAATCATCACGTTATCCTTTATCTCTAAACATCTTGCTCAGCATCTCTGATCGCAATTCAAAATCAGCGCCTTGTGTGCAGTTTTTTCTTATCCTCATATATTGTCCACGAGGAATATTGTCTAACCAAGGTCTAAAGTGACAGCTCATAGTAGGAATATAGGAATTGCGATCTGTCGCTTTAAAATAAGTTCTTGTTTCTATACCACGTGATGTGTTTCGGATCTCCAGGTCCAAAAAATGTATCATATCCTTACTGATGTTCCATGTTAAGTTGATGTTTTGATCGTTATCATTCATGGTCTGGAGTTGGTTTTCCAAAGAGTCCACGCTCCCCTTCCATATGATTAACAGGTCATCAATAAATCGCCTGTATAACATAATGTTCGGGTCCCTGTTGCATAGGACTCCTTCGGCCTCCCATTTTGGCCATGTAAACGTTCGTAACTCTCGGGGCGAATTTTGCGCCCATGGCGACACCTTTGATCTGTAGGTAGAACATATTCTGATACCAGAAAGAATTGTGTTCCAAACAGAACTCTAAACATTTCAAGATAAATCTACGTTGATTCTTTCTCACATCACTATTTTTTTTCAGAGCCCACTTTACTGCCCTTAAAGTGGTTGTAAACCCAACCACACAACTTGCACCTACAGGTAAGCCTAAATTAAGGCTTACCTGTAGGTGCAATAAATATTTCCTTAACCTACACTGTTAGGAGATATTTGCAGAAAACCCTGCACCGATGTCTACGGCGCATGCGCGCCGTAGACAACGGCGCAGGCGAACTGAGCGTGACGGTTTTCTGAATGGGAGAATGCCGGCCCCGCGTGCATGCGTGTGTTGTCATCGCTGCTCCGGCCAATCACAGCGCCGGAGCGGAGATACCCGGAAGACGGTCAGACGGGACATGGTGGCGGAGGGGGACGAGGAGCGCTTCGGAGGCTTCGATCTGAGGCAAGTGCCACATAATGAGCTAGTATGCATATCATACTAGCTCATTATGCCTTTTTCTTGCAGGTGTTATTCTTTTTTGAAAAGTGGGGTTACAACCACTTTAATACCCCTTGATGGTCAATAGTAGTATAAAGTGACGCCACGTCGCCTGTTGCCATCACCAGATAATAATTAGCTGCGCATTCTTTTAACAACTGCAAGGTATGCTTAGTGTCTTTCAAGAAAGCGTGTGTGTTCCTTACTAGAGGCTGAAGGTGAATATCAATGTATTCGCCCAATCGGGATGTTGGCGAGTCTATCCCACTCACAATTGGTCTACCTGGGGGGTTGACCTTATCCTTGCGAATTTTTGGTATATAGTAGATAACTGGAATTCTACTAACAGTGGCGACCAGATATTTTTCCTCGTGTTTATTTAAAGTGTAAGTAAACCCATTGATTTAACAGTTTAAAAAATCAGTTACATTCCCAGCATGCCGGAAATGCTAACTGCCACATTGGTTGTGCTCTCAACCAAACTGTCAAACCATCCAATGGCTGGTGTCAAACTGATCACATGTGCAGCATCATGGCAGTTGAAGATTAAACAGAGGCCAAGATGGCAGCTTCCTTGCCTGAAAATGATAGGAGGGTTTACTTCCACTTTAACAACTCTCTTTCAGTGCCATAATGTATGATGGATTCCAATTCCTTTTTAAAAATCTTTGAAGGATCAGGTTTTAATATCTGATAAGTACTTCTGTTCTCCAGGATCCTATCCATCTCTATCTTATATTGTTCCAGGGATAATACAACGATACCTCCTCCCTTATCTGCTGGGCGGATAACAATGTCTTTTCTACTTTCTAGGGTCTTGAGGCCCTTCCTGATGTCCCTTTGTTCATACACTTTTTTGATTGGGAGTCGCTCTAAATCCGTTGTTACCAATTTTTTGAAAAGATCCATATATTTGCTGTTCACTATGTGGGGATTAAACACCGAATTGTTCCTTAGTTGGGTGAATTTATTCCCCATTGCTGCTTTTTCCACAGGGTTCTGGGCATAGTACTTCTTCACATTAAGCTTGCGGATGAACTTCTGTATCCCTATATATGTCTCAAACTTATTGAGGCCTTTTTTGGGGGCAAATGTTATGCCTTTATCTAAAGTTAATGTCTCCTCCCTCCCTAAACTGATGCCACTAAGGTTGTAGATGCCTTCTCCTAATCTTCCTGCCTTCTTTTTTTGTTGTATCCTTCATCCTGCTTGTCCTCCCCTTTTCCTATGTTTCTTCCATCCTGAGTGAAATCCATCTGGCCTTTCTCTAAAAAAGAGTTTCCGTATTGTTGATCAATAACATCGTATAGGGGTTGATAGCTATTATGAACAGGAACCTCATATTGGTCAGATGGTGGTCTGTCATATCTTGCTCGTTGTGGTTTTGGAGAATAATAGTATCCTTCCCCTTGAGTGGGGCCCCTATATGGAGGTTGTCCTCCCTGATGTTGGTATTCACCCTGCGGAGGGCCTCCTATATTGTTGTTGTGATCCCCCTCTTTGTGGGGTTCTGTAGTGATGATTTTGCGAATGTTGATTATATTGGTATCCCTGTGGGTTCTGACCATTATGCTTATAATAAGGTGCATTTCCTGATTGGTTACCTCTCCATTGACTGTTGTTTCCCTGGTGACCCCTATTCCAATGACCCAGATTTTGTGGATGACCATAATAGGGTGGTCTACCACCATTATAGTTTTTAATCAGTGGAGGCTCGCAGGACTTTTTATAATCTAGGCTATAAGAAGATTACCAAGTCAGTGATCAGACCATACGCCACACACTGCATCAAATTGGTCTCCATGGCTGTCGTCCCAGAAGGAAGCCTCTTCTAAAGATTATGCACAAGAAAGCCCACAAACAGTTTGCTGAAGACAAGCAGACTAAGGACATAGATTACTGGAACCATGTCCTGTGGTCTGATGAGACCAAGATAAACTTTTTTTGTTCAGATGGTGTCAAGCGTGAGTGGTGGCAACCAGGTGAGGAGTACAAAGACAAGTGTGTCTTGCCTACAGTCAAGCATGGTGGTGGGAGTGTCATGGTCTGGGGCTGCATGAGTGCTGCCGGCCCTGGGGAGCTACAGTTCATTGAGGGAAACATGAATGCCAACATGTACTGTGACATACTGAAGCCGAGCATGATCCCCTCCCTTCGGAGATTGGGTGGCAGGGCAGTATTCCAACATGATAACGACCCCAAACACACCTCCAAGACGACAACTGCCTTGCTAAAGAAGCGAAGGGTAAAGGTGAAGGACTGGCCAAGCATGTCTCCAGACCTAAACCCTATTGAGCATCTGTGGGACATCCTCAAATGGAAGTTGGAGGAGCGCAAGGTCTCTAACATCCACCAGCTCCGTGATGTCGTCATGGAGGAGTGGAAGGAAACACCAGTGGCAACCTGTGAAGCTCTAGTGAACTCCATGTGGTTATAAAGAAAAATTTGGGCTAGGTGCAAATTATTAAAGTGCAATAAATGAATAAATCCCTAAAGGAAAACCTGCTGCTAAACACCAAAAAAAAACCTGATATAAGGTACAACAATATAAATATACAAAAAGGTGTAGCGCTGGATGAGCAAAACTGTGTATGGCTATACAGTGAAAAATATATAATATAAGAAAAAGTATCAAAAACATGAGTGAATACTACAAATAAACAATTTAAAGTTCATGTGTGTCAGTGAAAAATATATGAAATCTTCTCCTCTATTTAAAGATGATAAGAGTTCTACAGAGTGCAGGTATCCGATGAAAATCATAGGCAAAATGCTCCAACACTTAGTAAAGATCCCGCCACCAAGGTGAAGAATGAAGGCTTACCAGACAGCCTGCGACCACCCTTCTCAGGGGGGTCAAAACAGGCTCAGTAGAGTGATGTTTTACTCCATGGAAGGCAGGATGATTCTGCAGGAACGCTTCATCCACAGTGGGAGAGTCTCCAGAGACGTTGATTGAACACCTGGCCAGAACTGGGAGTAGACACACTCTTTGCAGATCAGAGTGGATGTTCCTCAGTAAGTAGGATAAAATCCAAAAGAGAAAGAAAAACTTGCCATAGTGTAGCGTTCATCCATAAAAAAATAGGATTTTTGTACTCACCGTAAAATCCGTTTCTCTGACGTCCATGGACCGACGCAGCTCTCATACTGATTACATGTGGTATATGTCCCTGCTCGCAGGAGAAGACCTAGGCAGAATGTTAGAGGTTAAAACATTCTAGAACAAGCCAGAGCTGAACAGCCCCGCCCAGGGGGGCGGTCCCTCCGGACATTACCCTTCCACCTGCAGCTAATCAGCCTCAGTTCGTAACAAAGCAGTACAAACTTAAAAGGAAGGGTGGGTGCTGCGTCGGTCCATGGACGTCAGAGAAACGGATTTTACGGTGAGTACAAAAATCCTATTTTCTCTTATCGTCCATGGACCGACGCAGCTCTCATACTGATTACATGTGGGACGTCCCAAAGCAGTATAAGAAAAGGGTGGGAGCAAAAAAAGTAAGGAACAACCAAAACTTCACTCCAAACCAGCAGAGCCCCTCAACGGAGGAGTTGCAACATTAGACAGCGGCCTGCAACACTTTGCGGCCGAAGGAAGCATCCGAAGATGCAGCCACATCAACCTTGTAGAACTTTGAAAAGGTATGAACGGACGACCAGGTCGTCGCCTTGCACACTTGTGCAACCGACGCTTGATGTCGGAAGGCCCGGGAAGCACCAATTGCCTTGGTGGAATGCGCCGCAACCGGAAAGGGAGGCGCCCGCCCCTTAAGGGCATAGGCCTGTATGACGGTCTGCCTGATCCACCTAAAGACGGTGGCAGACGACACCGCTCGGCCCTGTTTTGGACCAGACACAGATTTCCGAATGGAAACCGTAGCAGACAGGTACACTCGTAAGGCTTGTACCCATCTTAATGCATGAAGCGCAAACTCTCAGGGAAGGACGGAAGAACAATGTCCTTCTTAAGGTGAAAGGCCAAGACCATCCTTAGAAAAGAAGGATGGTCGTGGGCGCAACACCAACATATCCTTATGGAGGACCAAGTAAGGCGACTTGCCAGACAAGGCTGCCAACTCAGACACCCGTCTAACCGAAGCAATGGCCAATAAGGCCAACTTCCGGGACAAGGTCAAGAGAGGAATCTCTCTGATATTCTCAAAGGGATGTTCTTGGAGAACCGAGATGCATCAAAATCAGATCCCAAGTAGGGAGAGGAGGCTTGACAGGGGGGACCACATGGCGAACCCCCTGCCCAAAAGGTGCTAATCAAGGAATGGCCCGGCAGCGGTCGTTGAAAAAGACAGTCCGGGCCGAAATCCGACCCTCAAAAAAAGGTATGCAAGGCCAGCTTTTGGGTCACACCACGCTGTAAGAACAGCAAAATCCTGGGAACGGAAAACATCCGAGGATGCCACTCAAGTTCCTCGCACATAGCGATGTAAGCCTTCCAGGTACGGTGAGATATCTTTCTGGAGGAAGATTCCCGTGTCAACAACATAGAAGAGATGACTGAATACGAGAGAACTCGGTCCTTTAGCACCTGGCTTTAAACAGCCATGCCATTAAAGCCAAGGACTGTAAAGCAGGATGAAGTATGCTCTGCGAAGCCGGCGAGGCAACAACAGTAGCAGAGGGTAAGCATATATCAGGCGATACTGCCCCCACGGGCTTCCAACGCGTCTAACGCATCCGCCCAGGGGTCCCTGGACCTGACCACGATCTTGCCACCTTGCGAGTGAGTCGAGAGGCCACAAGGTCCACTTCCGGTGCCCCACCTCCGGTAAAGAAGGTGGAAACACCTCCGGATACAAGGACCCTTCGCCTGCAATGCACACGGCCGACAGGACCGTCTTGCAGCGAGACGTATGAAAATCCCAAAGAGACTCCGCAATGTATCGGAGAAGGGAGGCCCCAGTGTACAGGGTGCCTCAAATGTTGGCCAATAAAAGGCAACTTGACGGAACTTCCCTAGAAACTCGGTCAGAGGACTAGTACCTCAGCCTCCACAGGTGGCGCAAACCCACCCCGGGCACAGAGACCCTAAAGGCTAAAGCAGTTGTAGTGCACCTGCTAGACGACTGATGAATGAAGCAGAGGCTTTTGCCCAGTCATTGAGCTACAAAAAATGCCAGAGACGCAGCCACTAACGGGCGCAACGCCAACCCCAGCCTGGCGAACACAGTCCAAGCCAGCGCTTCTGATCACCACTGAAAGCAGGTGGAAAGTGATACCCCTGAAACCAGGGATCCTTGTGACAATGCTCCATCCAGCAGCTACCCATGGATAGGTGCTGATTGTGCAAACACATAGTTTATACTATGTATTGCGTCAAACGCACAAATGGAGAGTGTGGGAGGAAACCCACCCAGCCACAAAGAGCATAATACCACCACATACGGCGTATGTAGTTTAGTATTTGTGGATAAACCTATTAAACGCGTATATACTGTGCCAGCGACGAAGGCGTGCACATCATCGGGGCCTGGGCGTAAACCAGCCACACAGATTGCGTACACAACCGTGTAGGTATGTTAGCCTGCGAATAAACAAATTGCACATGTTTATACTGTGCATAGCGCTGAGAATGCGCACACCATTGGAACGCAGTGGAGAAACCTGAGCACCCGGATGAAACCCATGCAGACTGCATACGCATACCGTGTATGGTATTATAGTATGTGTGCTAAACATTTTGCACAAGCCCATGTGTGCATAGCACCGAAGGCGCGCACACTGTTGGCGTGTGGGAGGAACCGAAGTACCCCACGCATACTCAGAGAATGCAATACCTACAGCTACTGTAAATGTATTTAGTGTAGTGTATAGACATAATGTGTATGTTTACACCGTGTATTGCACCAAAGGCATGCATGTCATGTAGCATGGGCAGAAACCCACGCAGACTGCATACGCATACCGTGTAGGTATTATAGTGTGTGTGCTAAACCTTTTGCACAAGCTCATGTGTGCAAAGCACCGAAGGCGCGCACACCGTTGGCGCGTGTGAGGAACCGAAGTACCCCACGCATACTCAGAGAATGCAATACCTACAACTACTGTGAATGTATTTAGTGTAGTGTATAAACATAATGTGTATGTTTACATCGTGTATTGCACCAAAGGCATGCATGTCATGTAGCGTGGGCGGAAACCCACGCAGACTGCAAAGACATACCGGGTAGGTCCAATCGCACAAATTTAGACTGTGCATAGCGCCGAAGCGCCCACTCGGAAGAACTCCACGCAGACAGCACACAGATACCATGTAGGAATGATAGCATGTGAATCAACATAATATTGCACATGTTTATGCTGTGCATTTCCATTGGAGCGTGGGGGGAAACCGGAGTACCCAAAGGACCCCACGCAAACAGTATACCCATACTGTAAACATGTATAATATGTGCAATAAACATATTGAACATGTCTATACTGTGCAGAGAGCCGAAGCGCACATACCATGAGAGTGCGGGAGGACACCGGAGCCCCCGCCAGCCCAGAGAGTATGATACATACATATACTGTGAATGTATCTGGAGTCGTGCATAAACATATTTTGTACGTTTATATCATGTATGGCACTGAAACACAGCATTGGAACGTGGGGACAGCCACGCAGACACAGAGACCAATAACACATACATACACTGTGAATGTATGCAGTGTAGAGGTATAGGATGAGTTTAAATTATGGCGCAGAGGCGCATAATCTTCTCTGTATCATTCCAACCTGCTTGACAGTGCTGCTGAAGCAGCATGCAGGTAACAGGTAACCTCTGATCCTCAGACCGTGTGTCTGTCAGAGCTCAAATCATTCCCCAGGAAATGGCGGGAAATGTTACCTCAGGTATCACACACAAGGCTCACAGGGATTAGAGACATAAATGAATAAAGTCCTCCCTCATCCATGCTGCTCTTGAGGCAGCGTGTGAGGAAAACAGTGAGGAAACTGTGTAAAAGAAAAGCTTGTCACAGCAATTTCAGCCTGAGTGTGATTCTCACATCATCAATGAGATCACTTACAAGCGCCCTGTCATTCACTGACACAGAACTGGAGTCTTCCTCACAAGGGAATGTCCTGTTCATAAACATTAAATATCCAGAGGTAGGGTCCTGAGCCCAATAGCTAGGCCCATATCTGACTCAGAGCACTCCTTCACTAAAGATTTTTGTGGGGGGAGGGGGCTTATAGCTCCTTTTGCTCGCACACCGCTTCCATTCTGACAGGAATGATTCCAGGACTGCTGACAACTGGTCCATAAGGACCGCAGGTGCAGGAAACATATGAACATGTTTAACTGTGCAGCACTGCCAGTTGCCCCAGGCAATGTGGAGAGCAGGTGTATCAGACTCCATAAACGCCACCCTCTGAGACCTTATACACTATACAGTGAATATACAGTCCACCCACTGGCTACGCTGAGGAGGGGATACCCGGGAGGACCCACCAACCCTTAAGGACAGCTCAGTCTGTGAGGAGATTGTGAGGGGATTCGCGCCGCCGCCAGAAATAAATACGCGGCGGCCACAAGAAAATGGCCGCCGTCCGCAGCTATAACTGTGCCACTGAACGCCAAGATGGCCGCCGAGCGCAAAATTCAAAGCTCTAATGCGCGCCAATGTCGCACGCAATAACCACCTCAAACAGCGCCAATGGCGCACGCAATAATCACCTCACACACCAGAAAAAACTGCAGACATGAGCGCTCAACCAGGCCAGAGTGACCCCCAAGCACCCCACAGCACAGCACCAGTACAGGGTGCAGAGAGCAGCATAACAGGGGGGGGACAGGGAGAAACCCCCACACACAGAAACACAACCAGCATGTACTCACCTGCAGTAGGAGAGACTACTTACCCGTCCCTTTCAGGGACCCACTGGCTTGTTTCAGACAGATCTATCACAGAGTCGTACTGCGTAGCTGTCGGCCCAGTCCACCGCGAGAGATACAGTCAGTCAAGTACTGTTCAATCTTGAGAGGACCGCGGGAGCATGAAAGCAACCCGGCCACCCCTGGAGTCATGGGGCATGTCGTGAACTGAGTCTCACGCACGCAAGGCGAGGATCAGCACGCTCAATGGTCGGACAGGGAAGACTACGAGGATACTAGTGTACCCAACCTGTTGCCCAGCCGACAGTTGATTGAAGGTCTCAAAAATAAAATAATAAAATTCCCAAAGGAATAAAAATCAAAAGTAAAATCTCCAGGAGACTGGCTCCTTAGAGCCACGTCTTCTCCTTCTGCTAGGCAGAAAAAAACTGAGGCTGATTAGCTGCAGGTGGAAGGGTAATGTCCGGAGGGACCGCCCCCCTGGGCGGGGCTGTTCAGCTCTGGCTTGTTCTAGAATGTTTTAACCTCTAACATTCTGCCTAGGTCTTCTCCTGCGAGCAGGGACATATACCACATGTAATCAGTATGAGAGCTGCGTCGGTCCATGGACGATAAGAGAAAAGGGGTTTATTTTCACGAAGTATGCGATACAGAACCTCAAAGTAACAAGTCCTGAGATATTAAAATGCTGGTTAAAAAACTCCTTGCAAGGAATAAAAAGCTCCGTATTCTGTCAATCAAACGACCGTTCGCGCGTGCGCAATGCATGCACGTGTCGCCCTACGTCGTTTCGTCAAATCTGACGTCATCAGGGGCACGCCCACGCAAGCGCGCACACGCTATTTATAGCCAAAGGGCCCGCAAAGGGTTCTCTCATTGGTTAGGCCTCAGATTGACAGACGGAGCAGATAGAGTGGACCTGTGCATTGAATTCTCAATGCAGAGGTCTATACATAGATAACAATCACATCCTGACACCCGGTGGAACCTCCGGATATTGCACCTATTTGAATCTATTCCACACAACGCCATCTTGTGGGTCATGATGTAACTGTTTACAAAAAGAGGGATTTGTAAAGTCCCAATTATAACAGATTAATATACATTACACATACATATACATATACATATATATATATACATATATATACATATAAAATCAATAAAAAACTCTCTATTACATATACTAATTGTTCAAAATTCAGAAATGTTATCCATAAACTAAAGCCCAGATCGAAAATACACAAAAGATAGGAAAGTGAAAAATGGATAAAGATTATTGGAAGGGACATCAAAATAATAAATCACCCATTATTAATGAAGCAATTTATGTCCCATTCCACATTAAGGCCTTCCGGTGTGTGACAGCCTAATTTATGTATCCAGCTGGTTTCAGATCTGGATATGCTTCTTCTACCATTTCCACCTCTCCAATGGGGCACATATTTTTCCAGACCAATAAAGATAGTACCTTTTGGGTTTCTATTGTGTACAAGATCATAATGTTTTGACACATTATGTTTGTCAAAACCATTTTTTATGTTGGTAATGTGCTCCCCCAATCTTATACTGAGTTTCCTAATAGTCCGTCCGACATATTCCAACCCGCATGGGCACCGCAAGAGGTACACCACACATTTAGTAGTGCAGGTTATAAGGGACCTAATGGGATATGTCACTCCTGTTCCAGATGAAGTGAAATCAGTAATTCTTCTACCCTGGAGAGCATTGACCCTACAAACTTTACATCTCCTACAGGGATAGAATCCCTTCAGATCCCCAAAAAAAGTCGGACGAGTTGGGGGATCAGGTACGTTTGGTGCTATTGAATGTCTGAGGTTGGAAGCACCCCTGAAGAGCACTCTTGGGCTGTTGGACAACAGAGGCCCCCACACTCGGTCATTCTTTAACACCGACCAATGTTTTTTAATGATTCTTTTAATGGCCCAGTGTTGGCTTGAATATGTGGTCAGAAAGGCTAGGCCAAAATCCTCCCTGTTTTCCACCTCTGGGGGTCTGTCACACAGAAGAGTCTGTCTATCTCTGAGACCAACCTCAGCAATGATAGAATCCAGTTTAGCAATATCATAACCTTTGACTATGAATCTAGATCTAAGGATTTGTGCCTCCTTATGATATTGCTCCAAATCGGTACAGTTGCGCTTTAAGCGCAAAAACTGACCCTTTGGAACCGCCGACAGCCAGGAACTATGATGACAAGAGTCCAGTGGTATATAACCGTTCCTGTCCGTCGGTTTAAAAAAGGTGGACGTGACAATCCTATTGTCTTCTATTGAAATATTGAGATCCAGAAAATGAATCTGAATGGGACTAATCTCATAACTAAGAATAATTCCCCTGTCATTACTATTTAAGAAAGACAGATAGGAATTGACTGATTCAGTGTCACCATCCCAGACAAAAAGGATGTCATCAATAAATCTTTTCCAAAAAATAAGATTAGGTGACCTATCACAAAGTACCACGTCCTCTTCCCACTTTGCCATAAAGAGGTTGGCCATACTGGGGGCAAACTTGGCCCCCATGGCCACACCCCTAATCTGGAGATAGTGAGTACCACTATGCCAGAAATGATTATGCTTTATCGCAAAGTCCAGCAGTTCCATCACGAAGTTGCACTGCGTGACAGAAATTCCAGAGTCGCGATAAAGAAAATGTCGCACCGCCTTATGACCTAGATTATGAGAAATAGCTGTATAGAGGGATGCGACATCTGCCGTAATGAGCAAGTAGGAGGCCTTCCACTCAATCTCACCAAGCAGGTTAATCACGTGCTTGGTGTCCTTGAGAAAGGACGGGGTGCCCATCACCAGTGGTTGCAAGTAATAATCAATATACTTGCCAATACGTGAAGTAATAGAGTCTATACCACTGATGATGGGCCTACCCGGAGGATTAATCAAAGTTTTGTGGATTTTAGGCAATATGTACATCACCGGCAATCTAGGCGCCAAGGGCACCAAATGTTCCCTTTCTTTTGGGTTTAAAATACCCATATCATGTCCCTTATCAACTAGAGCTCTCAACTCCTTCTTATATTGTATAGTGGGATCCATGGGTAAACTTGAGTAAGTCAGAGGGTCCATCACTATCCTGGACATCTCCTCAAAGTAGGAGTCCTTGTCCAGAACAACAATGGCACCCCCTTTATCAGCTGGTCGCACGACCACATCCCTCCTATTACATAGGGACTCCATACCCAATTTGAGATCATGTTGGATTCGTACCGGTTTTACATTTAGATTGTTCAAATCCCCTAACACCAGATCTCGAAATACAGTCAAGTTCGGTGCCTGGTGAATAGGGGGATTGAAGAGGGATGCGTTTGACATCCCTGAATGCAAAACAACAGAGGCCTCCCTGACTGGTTGCCTAGTGGGGTTGCTCATGATGTATCGTTTAATATTTAACTTTCTGGTATATTTTTGTATATCTATGAAAGTTTGGAACTTGTTGAGGTTCCGTGGAGGGGCAAACTTTAGCCCTTTATTCAAAGTAATTAATTCCTCCTTGGATAGTTCCTTTGTGCTGAGATTGATAATCCCAGCACAGTCTAGTATTTCCTTCTCTTTGGAGTGAAGTTTCCTCCCCCCTCTGCACCCTCTCTTGCGTCCCCATTTCTTTTGTTCCTGTTCCTGCCGGCCTGCCGAAAATCCCAACCTGAGCGACCCTCTGGTTGTTGACTTTGGGAGGAACAGGAAGCCCCTTGGTTAACACCCAAGCCAGATACCCCCTCATCGCTAGTGAGTGGAGCAAATCTGTTCCTAGTGCTTAAAGCATTACGGCTTCCATTATCAGCACGAGGGGATTGGTGGTTTCTATAGTTCTGTTGATTGGGATATGCATCCCGGTGACGCCAAGGTGGAGGGGAATGATGATTGGGATAAGGGGAAGGGTTCCTTCTACTACCCCTACCTCTTCCTTGTTGGTAATATTGTTGTGGATTATTTCTCCCTCTCTGTGGATCCGGGGAGGGACGAGGCATCTGAGAAACACTAGAAAATGCACCTTGTTCGTTTCTTAGTATACCACTCCTTTGAACAACACCAATTTGTTGAGAGCCAGTTGCACTGTCCCCCACTGGTGGGTCAGGAGGTGGTATAACCTGCCATCTAAAAACTATATTCTCCCTATAGTCTTTTACGTCTCTGTTATACTTTTTCTTTTTCTTAGATTTTTGTTCAGATTCTTCTCTAATTAATACTGCTTTAAGAGCTGTCGGCGGTTCCAAAGGCTCAGTTTTTGCGCTTAAAGCGCAACTGTACCGATTTGGAGCAATATCATAAGGAGGCACAAATCCTTAGATCTAGATTCATAGTCAAAGGTTATGATATTGCTAAACTGGATTCTATCATTGCTGAGGTTGGTCTCAGAGATAGACAGACTCTTCTGTGTGACAGACCCCCAGAGGTGGAAAACAGGGAGGATTTTGGCCTAGCCTTTCTGACCACATATTCAAGCCAACACTGGGCCATTAAAAGAATCATTAAAAAACATTGGTCGGTGTTAAAGAATGACCGAGTGTTGGGGCCTCTGTTGTCCAACAGCCCAAGAGTGCTCTTCAGGGGTGCTTCCAACCTCAGACATTCAATAGCACCAAACGTACCTGATCCCCCAACTCGTCCGACTTTTTTTGGGGATCTGAAGGGATTCTATCCCTGTAGGAGATGTAAGGTTTGTAGGGTCAATGCTCTCCAGGGTAGAAGAATTACTGATTTCACTTCATCTGGAACAGGAGTGACATATCCCATTAGGTCCCTTATAACCTGCACTACTAAATGTGTGGTGTACCTCTTGCGGTGCCCATGCGGGTTGGAATATGTCGGACGGACTATTAGGAAACTCAGTATAAGATTGGGGGAGCACATTACCAACATAAAAAATGGTTTTGACAAACATAATGTGTCAAAACATTATGATCTTGTACACAATAGAAACTCAAAAGGTACTATCTTTATTGGTCTGGAAAAATATGTGCCCCATTGGAGAGGTGGAAATGGTAGAAGAAGCATATACAGATCTGAAACCAGCTGGATACATAAATTAGGCTGTCACACACCGGGAGGCCTTAATGTGGAATGGGACATAAATTGCTTCATTAATAATGGGTGATTTATTATTTTGATGTCCCTTCCAATAATCTTTATCCATTTTTCACTTTCCTACCTTTTGTGTATTTTCGATCTGGGCTTTAGTTTATGGATAACATTTCTGAATTTTGAACAATTAGTATATGTAATAGAGAGTTTTTTTATAGATTTTATATGTATATATATATGTATATATATATATGTATATGTATGTGTATGTATATATGTATGTGTAATGTATATTAATCTGTTATAATTGGGACTTTACAAATCCCTCTTTTTGTAAACAGTTACATCATGTCCCACAAGATGGCGTTGTGTGGAATAGATTCAAATAGGTGCAATATCCGGAGGTTCCACCGGGTGTCAGGATGTGATTGTTATCTATGTATAGACCTCTGCATTGAGAATTCAATGCACAGGTCCACTCTATCTGCTCCGTCTGTCAATCTGAGGCCTAACCAATGAGAGAACCCTTTGCGGGCCCTTTGGCTATAAATAGCGTGTGCGCGCTTGCGTGGGCGTGCCCCTGATGACGTCAGATTTGACGAAACAACGTAGGGCGACACGTGCATGCATTGCGCACGCGCGAACGGTCGTTTGATTGACAGAATACGGAGCTTTTTATTCCTTGCAAGGAGTTTTTTAACCAGCATTTTAATATCTCAGGACTTGTTACTTTGAGGTTCTGTATCGCATACTTTGTGAAAATAAACCCCTTTTTTATAGATGAACGCTACACTATGGCAAGTTTTTCTTTCTCTTTTGGATTTTATCCTACTTACTGAGGAACATCCACTCTGCTCTGCAAAGAGTGTGTCTACTCCCAGTTCTGGCCAGGTGTTCAATCAACGTCTCTGGAGACTCTCCCACTGTGGATGAAGCGTTCCTGCAGAATCATCCTGCCTTCCATGGAGTAAAACATCACTCTACTGAGCCTGTTTTGACCCCCCTGAGAAGGGTGGTCGCAGGCTGTCTGGTAAGCCTTCATTCTTCACCTTGGTGGCGGGATCTTTACTAAGTGTTGGAGCATTTTGCCTATGATTTTCATCGGATACCTGCACTCTGTAGAACTCTTATCATCTTTAAATAGAGGAGAAGATTTCATATATTTTTCACTGACACACATGAACTTTAAATTGTTTATTTGTAGTATTCACTCATGTTTTTGATACTTTTTCTTATATTATATATTTTTCACTGTATAGCCATACACAGTTTTGCTCATCCAGTGCTACACCTAGTGAACTCCATGCCTAAGAGGGTAAAGGCAGCACTGGAAACTAATGGTTGCCACACAAAATATTGACACTTTGGGCCCAATTTGTACATTTTAACTTTATTGGTGTACTAACTTTTGTTGCCAGCGGTTTAGACATTAATGGCTGTGTGTTGTTGTTTTGAGGGGACTGCAAATTTACACTGTTATACAAGCTGTACACTCACTACTTTACATTGTAGCAAAGTGTCATTTCTTCAGTGTTGTCACATGAAAAGATATAACCAAATATTTACAAAAATGTGAGGGGTGTACTTACTTTTGTTAGATACAGTATGTCTAGAAGGTGGAAATGGGGTACAAAGCTTCCAATGTCTAGAGGTGGATTAAGGCGTAAGGAGCTTACTTTGTCTAGAGGTGTGCATACCTTTTGTCTACAGCAGATGTGGTATACAAAGCTTATATGGGAATTGCATAGCTCAGCCTCAGAGATGGATATGGGGGTACACGGTTAATGTCAAGATGGAAGGGGTTCATAGCGTATCATGAACACAGGTGGATATAGCACTGTGTGGATACAGTGTGTCACGTGTAGAGATGGATTTGGGGATATTTGCCATAATCTGTTATCCCCAGGATCTATTTCCTGGGGTTGTCTGCTGACAGTACCCGTAGGCCGCCTGATTATCACCTGATTCTGCCAAAACCGGCATGATTGGATGACAGTTACCTAATGCTTTCTGGGCATCTTAATGTACATGTGCAGTGACACAAATCTACACACCTATAGAGGCGTGCTAACTTACAGGCATGACAGAGCCAGTTATCGTCATCCACACACGTGTACTTGACGTGTCACACACAGGCAGATGCACACTCATGCTGAGCAGTAAAGGACACAGCTGCAGTCTCTCACTGGTTCAATCTCTCTGTCTGCTCGCCCCCTCCTGTCTGCAGTTCTTTTTGCTGCTTCCTTTCCCCTCATAATATCCTTGTCATCCTTCTCTGTCTCCTTTCCCCCTGGATCTCCAGCATCTCTCCCTCTACTGTCTCCCAAGCTCTGCCTTTGTCTTCCCCTCCTTTCCTCCCTCTGTCTTTTTTACCAATCCCTCCTCCAGCTGCCCTCCCTCTCTCCATCGCTCATTCCTTGTCACCTTCTCTGCTGTCTACCAATATATTACAGCGGTACCCGGCTCCTTCTCCTGTCCCATTTTCTTTGTCCATCTATCTCTGTCTCTTTCTGTCCATTTTTGTCCCTTGGTTGCTCTCTTCCCTACCTCCTCTATTGTCTTGCTCTCTAACCTTCTACACTCTCTTCCCATCTCACCTCTGCTGTGGTTCCTCTATTTTTGTCCTGTCATCGTCCTTTCCTCAACACCCAGCTGGTCCCTTTCCAGTCTCCGCTAATGACCATGTCTTTCCTGGAGTTTCTCTGATCACCTTTTGACAACCACTTCATCACTGACAGCCCCCTGCACACCTGGCCGAGGTCACCTACCCCCTCCAGCCATGTTCAGGCGCACCAAGAGGTAACATTACTGCTTGTAGAAAAGGGCAGGCAAGATGGGATTTTAATGGGAAATTAAGGTCTATGTGTACCTCCCAAATATGGGGATTTAGTTTTATTAGCTGCAGCGGATGTTGTCTGTGAGCAGGTGTGTGTGATGACATTGTTGTATGATCTTTGCCCTATTATCTATCTATCTATCTATCTATCTATCTATCTTTTTTCTTTTTTTCCAGCTCTGCATATTCCTTTTCTATTCACCTGTCTAGTTATCTATCCTGTCTATCTATCACTTGGCCTATTTACTTCATCTCTTTACCTTGGCTTCGCCATAGAATACAGATCCCCATTTAGTAAGACAATCATCAGCATTTCCACCGCTGGGCAAATTGATTATTCAAGAGCCTGTGAAGTCATAAATAAGAAGAGAACCTACAAGGGCATGTGTGATGAGGGCATGATGATAGACCTACAATGGCATGTGTGATGAGGGTATGAAGCTAGATCTACCAGGGCATGAAGATAAACCTACAAGGGCATGTGTAATGAGAGAATGAAGATAGACCTAGGAGGGCATGTGTGATGAGGGTATGAAGATAGATCTACGAGGGCATGAAGATAGACCGATGAGGGCATGAAGATACCTATGAGGGCATATATGATGAGGACATGAAGATAGACCTATTAGGGCATGTGTGATGATGGCATGAAAATACCTATGAGGGAACGTGTGATGAGGACATGAAGATAGACCTCTTAAGGCATTTGTGATGAGGGCATGAAGATACCTATGAGGGCATACATGATGAGAGCATGAAGATAGACCTATTAGGGCATGTGTGATGAGGGCATGAAAATACCTATGAGGGAACGTGTGATGAGGACTTGAAGATAGACCTACTAAGGCATTTGTGATGAGGGCATGAAGATAGACCTATGAGGGCATTTGTGATGAGGGGATGAAGATACCTATGAGGGCATGTATGATGAGGGTATGAAGATAGACCTATTAGAGCATCTGTGATGAGGGCATGAAGATACCTATGAGGGCATGTGTGATGAGGGCATCAAGATAGACCTACAAGAGCATGCAGATAGACCTACATGGGCATGTGTGATCGGGAACAGGCTATACACTCCTAAACAGGTACAGTCGGCTTGGCTGAGCAATCCCGTTAAGTCATTGGAAAGGAGAGTGACGCTGGTAAATGCTGTCAGCACCACTTATCACCGGGAGGTAGACTAGAGCTAAGGATACGTTCTCTAACCTGATCAATACTTCCTTCTGGAATAGGTTGGCTGACATTCTTATTTGGGGCCTGTAGACAGGAGACTTGCCTATTTAGCTAGACATAGCTGAATCCATCAACTGCCACCTCTTCCCCTTGAGTAGCAAAAGTATGCCTTTTTGTAATGGAAAGATGACCTAATATATATCTGACATTAATTGTCCCCAATACAATGTTCACATGAGGAACACACTGTTTATGGGTTCACCTTGGGAAAAAAAAACAATTCCTTAAGAGGCCAAACGTATCATTACTACTAACAATGGTTTTCTAACTTGCTGAACGAACTAACCTTTCCCTATTTTCTCTGAGGAGCAGTGAATATAAAACTTCTTCATCAGACGTTTCCCCAAAAACAATGCCCCATCTAAGGCCAGCCTAAAGAACAGGTTCTGTATCTTGGAAAATGGGATTCTAGCCTCCAGAGTTTAACACAATGAATTCAGCCCTGTATATATAATGTATGCAGATGAGACAGACGCCTAGGGCACCACGGAGCAGGAGGCTTCTTGGATTTTTTTATTTTTATTTCAGCGAACATAATTAGCATGGGAAATTGGAGCAAATGGGAGAGAGTTTATTTGCCAAAGTAAGCTATAAAACATCAGCTAACCTGCTCTAAAAAAATAATTGCTCGTTATTGGACTGGTTGCTATGCAGAAGTCTCCAACACCAGGTATAAACAGGCTTTAACATAAACAGGCTGTGCAGATCTTCTTTTTTGGATGGGAACTTCATCAACACTCAAACCTCGTACACACGACCGGTTTTCTCGGCAAGAAACGACAAGAAAACTGTTGGGAGAGCTTTCTTGCCGAGAAAACCGTGCATGTGTACGAGGCTTTCAGGTTACTCGTCAAGAAAACTGCCCAGAATCTCGACGAGAAAAAAAGAAGACCTGCTTTATTTTTTCTCGTTGTGATTCTAGTCGGACTGTATTTGGACGAGAAAACCGTTTGTGTGTATGCTTTTCCGAGTCTTCAAAAACCGCGCATGGTCAGAATCAAGTATGAGATGGGAGTGCACCTTCTTGTAAAACTAGCGTTCGTAATGGAGATAGCACATTGGTCACGCTGTAACGAACTGAAAGCACGAAGACTGAAAAGCGCGAATCGTCTCTCACTAAACTTTTACTAACACGCAGTAACACGAGATTAGCAAAAGCAGCCCAAGGGGTGGCGCCATGAGAATGGAACTTCCCCTTTATACTGCCGTCGTACGTGTTGTACGTCACCGCGGTTTAGACCGACGAGATTTTTGGATTGACAGTGTGTATGCAAGGAAAGCTTGACAAGAAACCCGTCGAGAAAAACGACGTTTTTTTTTTTGCGACGAGATTCTCGGTCGTGTGTACGAGGCTTCAGAGTCAATGCTGAGATTCCCATCAAAGCAAGGGGTACACAAGTTTCTGTACTCAAGTGGAGGTTTGATGCTGGATGGAACTGCTTTGTGTGTAATAGCTAGTTTGTTGTCTGCAGCACCCAGAAGTCCGGCTCTTTTTTCTTCTCCAGACCCGAAAGGTTATTTTTCCTTTAAAACTTTGCATCCAAAATCAAGTGGAAACATGGATTAAAGAGTCAGTGCAGCTATAAATGATATTAATAGTTTGGTGGATGTTGAAAAATTAAACCACCTAGAAACTTCACATATCTTTAGGACTGGAGCTCAATTGGTAAGATTTTGGTGCTGAATTTTTATGTATTTTATATTATGGAGAATGAAACGGGAGGAGCTGGAACACACAAAGACGGGCGGGAACACATAAATATCCCAGGTGTGCGGGACCATGAGAGGGTAATTATAGCAGGGAAATCTTGCAGTTGGAGAATCCAAGACAAAAGAAGCTGGGGAATGGCGTAGCCAACCAGGATCCACCTGCAGCCAATTTTGGTTGGACCAACCCTTTAATGGTGGCCATACACTATTGTTTTGTTTTGTTTTTTACGTTATTTGATCAAAATTATCACATTTGGGGAAAAAAAAACGAATAACCATAACTTCCCTTCAAAATCAATTTAGACTCCATTTCAATGCAACTGAGTGGATCAGCCAGGGTGGAAAGGTATTGATTGTTTTGCATCGGTCGATAGCATTGAGATACTTTGTTCATGAATACAATCATATTTCATTTGATCAGATTTATGAGATTATATGGTGGAAACAGGAATGCGATTGATGGCTTACAAACGTACGTTACGGTCATATGTTATCTATCCATTGAAATCAACTTCCATGAGTGTGCCATATTGATCTAATGGGTTGTCGAATATAGATCATCGGTTATTTGGGCTTGAAGAGATTGATTGGAAAAGAACCTGGATATTTATTGAAGTGTTGAGGAGAGCAAATGTTAAAGAATTTACAATTTCCATATCACTTTAAGCCTGCCAAACACTAGCCGATGGGGCAGGAAATTAAAGGAATGTAAACATACCTGGAGTGGGAACCCCTTGCAATGGCCACAGTAGATATGCAGTAGCAAAAACAACTCGCAGGGTTCTCACTAATAAAGTCCCCAAGACATGGACGAAATTCTCAGGGGGATAAAAACTCAAGCATCTACCCAAACCTGAAATTTCAGCATCCAACCCAAAAATGGGTTGTCTGATTATCTATGAATCTATGAGCTAATGCACAGGCAGCCCATTAAAAGTCTCTGCTGCAGGCTAGCACCGGTGCAAATCCAAGCCCAGCTAACTCAGAGGGCCAGTTCACACCAGATGCAGTTCCGTGCGCTTTTTTTCTGCACTAAAAATGCATGCACTGTGTTTTCCATGTATTCCAATGGCTCTATTTCACACCAATGCAGTCAGTTCCAGTCAGTTTCCGGTGCTGAAACTGACTGGAACTGACTGCACTGGTGTAAACTAGAGCCATTGGAATACATGGAAAACACTGTGCATGCATTTTTAGTGCAGAAAAAAGCACACGGAACTGCATCTGGTGTGAACTAGGCCAGAGTTATAAGCAGTGCTGGAGGTTTGCGGTAGGGGGTTGCTAAAATGGAACATCTGATTTAAGGTCTGCTTTTGTTAACCGTACATGCTGGGGAGGGCGTGGTGGGCCTTTACTAAAATGGCATTTACAGTTTCAGCTTCTCTTTAATAGTCTGGGTTAAATACTGAGCTTTACATTAGCATTGTTTTCTTTATGATCCAATAAACACATCAGAGTGCCATATAGCGGTGGTCCAGGAATAGGAGTTGCAGTTGCTGCTCTTGGTGGTCCATAGGTCCTTCTTTCCACATGCTATATCTATGATGAGGGACCCTAATGCCTCGTACACACGACCGGTTTTCCCGTCTGAAAAAAAACAATGGTTTTCCCGACGGAATTCCTTTCAAGCCTGCCTTGCATACACACGGTCACACAAAAGTCTGGTAAACTTTTGACTACCAAGAACGCGGTGACGTAAAAGACTACGACGAGCCGACAAAATTAAGTTCTATGCTTCCGAGAATGCGTCTAATTGTTTCCGAGCATGCGCGTTTTTTTTTCCCGAACGTTTTTCACGCTAGGATTTTTTCCTGATGGGAAAAAAAGAGATCCTGCTCTTTTTTTTCTGGCAAATTTCCTGTGGGAAAAAGTCCGATGGAGTATACACACGGTCGGGATTCCCGACGAAAAGCTCTCATTGCAGTTTTTCAGATGGGAAAACCGGTTGTGTGTACGGGGCATTAGCGCCTCTGATTGCAGCCAATAAACATGCATTGCCTAAAGGGGTTCATTACCCATCCTGCCACCTTTTCTGAGTAATTCGTGTAGGGTTGGGGCTCATTCTGTGCAATTCACGCATTAAAACGAATCGTGTTGTCACTGATTTATTGTAGGTAGTGAGCTATGTTCTTTCAGACATCAATGTAGGTTTGAACATATACTACCCACTGTCCTACCCTCTACACTCCTCTCCTGTACATACTGCCCACTGTCATACCCTCCACACTCCTCTCCTGTACATATTGCCTGCTGTCATACCCTCCACACTCCTCTTCTGTACATAGTGCCCTCTTTCATACCCTCTAAACCCCTCTCCTGGCCATAGTGCCCTCTCTTATACCCTCCATACTCCTCTCCTGTACATAGTGCCCACTGTCATACCCTCCACACTCCTCTCATGCATATACTTCCCTCTGTCATACCATCCACACTCCTCTCCTGCATATACTGCCCTTTGTCATACCCTCCACACTCCTATCCTGTATATAGTGCCCACTATCATACCCCCCACACTCCTCTCCTGTACATATTCCTCACTGTCACACCCTTGACACGTATCTCCTGTACATACTGCCCACTGTCATACCCTCCACACTCCTCTCCTGCATATACTGCTCTCTGTCATACCCTCAACACTCTTCTTCTGCATATACTTCCCTCTGTCATACCATACACACTCCTCTCCTGTACATACTCCCCACTGTCCTACCCTCTACACTCCTCACCTGTACATACTGCCCACTGTCATACCCTCCTCATTCCTCTCCTGCATACACTGCCCTCTGTCATGCTGTTCACAATCCTTTACTGTACATACTGCCCACTGCCATACCCCCACAATCCTCTCCTGTACATAGTGCCCACTGTCATACCCTCCACATTCTTCCTGCATATACTTCCCTCTGTCATACCCTTCACACTCCTCTTCTGCAAATACTGTCCACTGTCATGCCCTCCACACACCTCTCCTGCACATACTGCCCACTATCATACCCTCGGCCCTCCTTTTCTGCACATACTGCTCTGTGTCATACCCTCCACACTCCTCTCATACACATTTTGATCAGTCAGACCCTTCGCACTCCTATCCTGCACATACTGTTTGGATTCCTCCCTTGCACATACTGCTCCTTGTCCACGCATACTGTAAACTTGCCTTTTCTGGATCGGACACACTTTTATGAGTATCTATCAGTACATTTAGTTTTTCTATGGCTGGTTAGATCCCTGACAAGGAATAACAGACTGTGAAATCTACACAGTGCATGTTCGCTGGAAGTTTTTTCCCCCCTTGTATCTAGGTAAAACTGACCCATTCTTATCTTAGAAAGTATCTGCACACTTTGAAGAATAAAAAGTCGCAAGCCTAGATCTTTTGCACGCACCGCATGCATTTATTGTGTTGTGCATGGACCCAACTAAGTCTGGTAAGTCTGGGGGGAGGACTTATATTGACAGGGGATAGTTGTTAAAAACTTGGCTCTTCAGAGGAGTACTGAGGCAGGGTGCTCTGATTTCTTAAAGGAACACTAAAGATAATTTTTTATTTTTTTTAAATAACAATCATGTTATACTTACCTCCACTGTTCAGCTCGTTTTGCACAGGGTGGCCCCGAACCTGGTCTTCTGGGGTCCCTCGGCGGCTGCCTCTGCTCCTCCCCGCAAAAACTCATCACCTTCATGCGAGCGAGCTCGCATGGTGGTGAGTGATTGCGGGCGCGCTCCAGTGATACAGCCGTAGCCGCTCACTGTATCACTCGGCCCTGCCCCCCGGCGCGCCACGTTATTGGATGTGATTGACAGCAGCGCAAGCCAATGGCTGCGCTGCTTTCAATCAACCAATGAATGAGCGGAGAAGCCCGCCGAGATGCCTGCGCGTTCACGGCGTGGGACTTTCGAGGGGTCAGGTGAGTAAACGGGGGGGGGGGGGGCTTGGGGGGCCGCTAATCCAGAGATGTTTTGTCACCTTAATGCATAGAATGCATTAAGGTGAAAAAACTTTTGCCTTTACAACCCCTTTAAGGAAGCCATGTTCAGCTCCCAGCTTGTCCCCCCCCCCCCCGAGCCATGATCTGCTTGCATTGCATGGAGAAGCACAGAAATGTAAGGTGTGTTAGTACAGATTGAGAGCAAGCTAACAATGCTGGGTCTGAAGATGAACATTTGGAGATACGTGATTGGGCTGGTAGGTAGTGGGCAAAAGGAAGGGGAGCAGGCCTCCATTATTAGATTAATACAGTAAGTGTGATTCAATTTAAGTGGGAGGTAGAATGTCAATTGGAGGATCTTAGGAGTCTGAGCTGATACCATTGAGTATATTGGAAGCATTACTCTATTGATTGTTGGGTTTCTGTGGACAAGGTTTGGATGAAAACTTCCAAACATCAAAGAAACTTCAAACCCATAATTCCTTTTTGCAAAGAAGCCTCAACCCATTCTATACAAAAGATGTAGGATAAATTATCTCTAAATAGATAGATAGTGGGGAGTTCTGGGTAGATCCACTCATGTAAAATAATTTTTCGTGCTACAAGGTTTATGATAATAAGGAGTTGCTTGCAACCCCTTGAGATTTTAATGATCGGTTAATTGAGCGGGCCTAAAAGCACCCACGGGGTTAGAGGTAGGTAATTTACTAACTGTGTGGTAGCATAAAGCACTATTGAGTTCCAAAAACATTTAAACCTGGGGCACACCCAAAAAGTATGGAACAAGTCCACATCTGGTTGCCCAAATTTCAAGCAGCAAGAAGAGAAGCTTAGGCCCATAAGGTAGGAGCGATGCAGAGATATACAAGAATGATGAAAAAGCCGAAGCATCATTTTGTGATACTTTGTGGCTTTATTTATGCTCCAGGACAAACACATTCATTTTAAAAGAGCATCAACCCAAAATTAGGTCTGTTTGTTAAGAGCATCCTCTGAAGAGGAGTAGGCTAGCGGCTGTCTGAAGAAATTGTATAAAGTGGAAATTGCATTTTCAACTGGGTTAGGATATCCCAGAAGCATATCCAAGGTATTTCTCCAGTAGCTTCTGAGAAAATGTGAATAGAGACAATTTCAGTTGCCACTGAAGAATGGGAAGGCCAGAAGGTCTGAGTTGTTCCATAGGGGAAGTAAGAGAGATACGTGGCTGTTTAGTAGAAAACAGAGTAGAGAATGGCTCCCGTCTTCACTGCGATAAAGACAAGTCTATATTCCCCAATAACTCCAAGGTCCACACCAATTGCAACTCCAACGTAGAGTTTATTTCTCTCTTATGCATAATCATTGAACAGGAAAGGTTGGAGGAAGATCAGGACAGCAAGAGGTGTTGGAGTAGGTCCAGGCACAAACGAATACTTATTCACTACCCATATCTTCAGGTAGTCTCAGCTCATCCGGATAGTCTCCCATTAGAGTGGATCCTAGCAGCCGGAATGATGCTCGAATCAGATTACACACACAGTCTCTGCCACAGACCTGGTGAACATTGGTTCTGGGTTAAGGCCTCTAACGGGACGATGACATCCCTCCAGAGAGCCACCGGGCCCCCTCCTCCACCGCGATCCCTCACCAGTCCCCCGGAACGGTCCCCCCCGGCCTCCTCATCCAGACACGGGTCTCCCTGCAAGGCAGCACCCTGGGATTCCTCCTCCCTCCGTGGGCTTCAGCCGAAGGTGCTGGACCCAAGGCCTTCAGTTGCAGCCCCAGGGCTAAAGGTGCCTGGGACTGATCCGCCAGTGTACCGGGCCAGGAACTCCACCCCAGGGCTAAAGGTGCCTGGGGTGGCCACGAACAGAGTCACACGCTCCTGGGGTCGGACCCCCGGGAACTCACCCCTGACAGACAGGGTCTGCCCCTTTTATATCCCCTCCCGGGATGCACAGCAGGCCGACACGCCTACCATACCACCGCCGAAAGGGGACATCCAAGGCACAGCACTGTACCAGCGGTTCAACCCTGGCCTCCGATGGCAGCGCCACCAACAGGCCACAGGGAACTACACACCAGCATCCCACCTGCAGTACAAAAATGGGTTTTACAGAACCCTATCAAATAGTGTGTTTGAGCACAACTACCACTCAAACATTCCCCTATATTTTAAAGCCCCGCTACATAGGCAATGTGTGCGCATTTTGTGCCAGGCCATGTGGAGTATAAGAGGGGATTCACAGACACCTCTATGGGTAGAAGTTCTTTATGTATGTAGCTCAACTTCTGAATGGGCTGTTGATTGATAATGTTAATGACACCAATAATGATGATGACCAGGGTTGTTAAATATGCCTTTAAATACGTATAAAACAGAATGATACGTGGATTTTTTTCGGTTGTCATTCAATTTAGTGTCAATGCTTGATAATTAGCATACCCGATAATTTAATTATACACTAAGCCAGTCTGCCATGGATAGGACTAGCCACATGGAAATGAATGGGATATCATGCATTGAATGCAGGAATGTAAAATATTTGTAAATTGCTATATAAAATAGACAAATGTGAACCCAAAACGGAATAAAAAAATTACAATAGGTTGAAGTCAAGCGATAGGGCTTAGCAGACCCTGTTCTTCGGAGCTGACACTCTATTAAAGAAAGTATGTCAGGCGTAATAGAGTAGGTAGGCAGCACACACATCATCTATTATTCAGGAGCGTCTGTCTGGGGTTATATGTTCCGTGTAGCACATATGTGTGTGTGTCTGTACATGGACAGCCTCTCCCTAGAGGTGTCACGCTGCCTCTCTTCTGCCAGCTGAGCCCTCTTGTCTTGGATTCCAGACTCACTGTCTGCACTGATCTCCAGGCAGTGTCTGTCCATCAGATGCGGTCTCTCTTCCTGAACAAAATAAAGTGTACCTGTTTCCCTAGATGACATGCATATTTATATCTGGTTCTTGTGTTTGTGTCTTGCAGTTGCAGAAGCAGCAACAGGAAGAGCCTGATCCTGACAAGCAGCAGCTCTCCGACGCTCCCCCGGCCACATTCTCCTCTGCCGGGGCACATAGGTAAGCTCTTGGGAAACACAGGGCAATTAAAGACAGACTCTAGCCTTCCCTTCAGTTTTATTCAGTGCAGCGCTATAAGTGAGACTACCCAAAGCATGAAATCATGCAACAAACTTCAGCAAACAGTAAGGCTGGATTCACACCTATGCAGTTTTAGTGCTTTTTGCATTTTGCAGATTTGCACGACAGTCCATTTAACATGGTTTCCTATGGCACACGTTCTGTAGTGCAAATCTGCAAAATGCAAAAAGCACTAAAAATGCATAGGTGTGAATTCAGCCTTATGCCGCGTACACACGACCGTTTTTCATGACGAGAAAAATGCCATTTTTTTAATTTGGTCATTAAAAACAATTGTGTGTGGGTTTCAGAGCATTTTTCGCGGCGTGAAAAATGGGCATTAAAAATTTGGAACCTGCTCTATTTTTTTCTCGTCGTTTTTCACGTCTTATTTTTTCTCGTTCTGAAAAACGGCCATGTGTAGGCTTTAACGACGTGAAAAAAACGTGCATGCTCAGAAGCAAGTTATGAGACGGGAGCGCTCGTTCTGGTAAAATTAGCGTTCATAATGGAGATAGCACATTCGTCACGCTGTAACGGACTGAAGAGCACGAGGCTGAAAAGTGCGAATCGTCTCTCACCAAACTTTACTAACACGAGGATCAGAAAAAGCAGCCCAAAGGGTGGCGCCATCCGAATGGAACTTCCCCTTTATAGTGCCGTCGTACATTTCGTACGTCACTGCGCTTTGCTCGAGCATTTTTTTTCACGATCGTGTGTAGGCAAGGCAGGCTTGAGAAGAATCACGTCGAGAAAAACGTCGTTTTTTCAATGACATTAAAAATGCCATAAAAATGACATAATAAGTCCATAAACAGTGAATGAATAATAAATAAAAAAAATCCTGTAATAGTGATTCTTCACAATATCTTGTATCAATACACATAAAAGTGCCTGAGACACCCATCGATACTCCTTCTGTTAGATGCACCACGTGTCGCCATGCAGACAAACAAATGTACTCACCCCTCTTAAGACCTCCATGTTATAAGAGGTCTTAACACCTTTCTGTTATTCCAGGGGTTCCCCACCATAGCAGCAATATGTTTCCCTCCTTAAAGCCCCTTTCACACTGAGGCGTATTTCAGGCGTTTTAGCGCTAAAAATAGCGCATAAATAACACCTGAAATACTCCTGCCCCAGCATTCTCAATGTGAAAGCCCAAGGGCGGTTTGTATACCGCTCCTTCCCATTGAATTCAATGGGACACCGTGGTAATACCGCCCGCAAACCGAGGCTGTAGCCGCGGTTTGCGCCCAGTATTAACCCTTTTTCGGCCGCTAGCGGGGGTTAAAACCGCACCGCTAGCGGCGGAATATCGCAGTAAATATGACGGTATAGCGGCGCTGAAAATTGCACCGCTATACCGCCACCGCACATGCCCGCCCCAGTGTGAAAGGGGCCTTAGTCAATAATGCAGTCCTCCTCCGTCAGAAACAAAAATAAACACTCCTAGTCCTCCCTGTATAATGTTTTATTAAAATATACAGCAGTGTTATACTCACATAAAAAAGTGGCATATAGCGATCATACAGCGAGCAGCTGCAAGTTTGGGTATATCCTCCCCACTGACTCACACAGCGGCTTCCAGGTATCGTGGTAATGTCATGCGCCTGTCTCCACCTTACGCATTTTGCCCACAAGACGGGGCTTCATCAGTGTTCAGCTGCTTAGTATATTTAAAGGGAGAATTACACTGTGTGGTCACTTTGCTTTTTAAATTGTTCCCTTCAGTCCTGCACAGTTGTATGGGCCCCTCTCCTGTACTGAAATCGCTTACTCTGATATCGCTGCACACTCAGTGTCAGATTGTCAGATTAAGCCCGCTTCATTTCCTGGGTTGAGAATGTTTATCATCGGCTAGTTCTTTCCTCCCCAGCCTGGTCGTCCCTGTTCGGCCCCTTTAATTCGTTGAATTTCACTTTAAATCATGGAGGTTCAGCATCCCATGTGGGTGTTACTCTGCATGCAAATACAGCCTGTCTAGGAACACCCACTCCTCCAGATTGACATCCACCCATCAAGGCATTATGATATTTGTGTAGCGGGGTCTTCAAAGTTAGTGGGATACACCTGGGGGTAGAGAGACCCAGGTGTGTAATTATGTCAGGGATTAGACCCCTTTTTGTTATTCGTGGAGGATTGGGTGGTGCAATATTCTCCTTGGCCTGTGGGTGGCGGGGTACCTACAGGCTCGAGGTAGAATCACTACCACAGTGCTACCCTTTTTGTCCCTTCCTGGAGATGGTACGGCTGGGGCGGGGAACCCGCCGTGGTGTCGATGGGAGGAGATAAAAGGGGGAGACGCCCTCGCCACGAGGTTTTTTGGGGGATCATCTCTTCACGTACCCAGGCGCCCTCGGCCTGGGTGCGGGCGGTTCAAGGTTCCGGCCTGGGCACCCTAGGCCTGGCCGGAATGAAGCTGGAGTTGGAGTCCATCCCAGGCACCTTCAGCCTGGGGTGAGGTACTTTGTAGAAGGCCTGGGACCTGGTGACTTCGACCGGGTCCCGCGAGGGTGAAGTGATTCCAGGGTGCCCCTTGCGAGGGGACCCGCATCTGAGGTGAGGAGGCTGGGGAGGTCACCCGTCTGAAGACTCCGGAGCAGCGTCAACCCGGTGACGGACGGGCCTCCGGTAACTCCCTTGGAGGGTCATCTTCCCCTGATAGGGGCCGCAGCGCAGCGAAGTTGTTCTAATCAAGACTCCTGCAACCCCTGGTCATAGCACAGGGGGTGTAGGGACTACAATCCGGATAGTGCCTCGGCCTGCTCATCCCACCGTATCCTGCCATATATTGTTTGTTGTGGAGCTACGAAATAAAACTAACAGTTGGACTGTGATCGGTGTATGGACTCTGTTGATGGGAGCAAAGGGAGATTCCAGCATAGCAGGGCTAAGTTCCGCAACCCAATGCACATTTGGCCCGAGGAAGATATTGATACTGGCCTTCACCTCACCCACAGCCATGGGGAGGACATGGGCCGTAGCGCACCTCACTCTCGAAACCCAGGTACCCCTAGACAAGAGCTTTCGGACAACCGATAAACATGTGAAGGGGGTGAGGCCGCTACACGTGGGGGCTCGTGAGTCCGGGATGACATGTGTATTGATCCTAAGGGTTGGAACGGCTGTGTCTGGACTTTGCTGCCCGGAGGAGGTCCGAGCAGGTCGGCCATGTGATTGGCCAAAGTGCATCCCTGCTCGGAGTTGTGGACATGACCCTAAGTCGGGAAAGGCCCACGCGGAGGAGCGTAAAAAGGGAGAGGTCCAGCCGTGTGAAGTACTACATGTGGGGACTGTTAATGCACTGCGCCACGAGGCACCCCATGACTGCGCAATTCGTGGGAGGAGACTGAAGGAAGCCCGCGAAAACGTGCAAGTCGTGGGAGGAGTCTGGCCACGTGTGGAGATACACGTGGAGACTCCGGCGCGAGGTGAGCGTGTGATGGAACAGCAGGTGGTCGGGATGGCCTCAAGCTCCCCGTGGATGCCAGTACCTTACCCCACGAAAATGACTGCATTTGCTGCGCCCATTACAGACACGGGGATAAGGCTCAGGCCCCGAGGACAGTTGGCTCTGTATTCATGCAGAGACACGGAGGCCCTCGGTGTGATCTGTCCCGGATGCTCGGGACTGGTGGTCCAACTGAAGCAGTTCGGGCAATGTGAAGCGTGCAAAGAATTTCTTTTTGAGGTCGAATCATCCACAGTAAGGCTCCGGGCCCTTCGCCTCAACTGCATCACAGGAACCGCCACTCCGGAGGGAGAGATCCAGGCCTTTGCGGAGGTCCCCGTGCGTGCTGACCAGGGCGATGGGACTGCCCAATCAGAGACTGAGAGAGGAAAATCCGAGGATGCTGCTTCGGTCACTACAGACTCCCTGCTCCCACCTCCGAAGAGGAAAGTCGGCCTGGTACAGGCATCCTATGGCCGTGGTCGAGCTTCACCCCGCCGCTTGCCTGGCCTAGATGGCGCCGGTAGAGAAGAGAGTCCCGGACATCCCAGTTCTTCAGAAGGTCCAGGTGAGCCAGGGGCTGGGACTGTGGTGTTGGTTGGAGGTGTCGGGGGTCCACAGTCGGTGGAGCCCGCAAGGGAGGGTAGCCTTCCGTCTACTAGAGACTACCTTCCCGCTGAGATGTATGACACCTCCGACCTAGAGTCATTGTCAGACTGTGGGGATGACGGAGAGATAGACGAACTGTTTCACCGGAAGGGCTGGGACAGACGCCCACTACCTGTGCTGAGTAAACCGCAGGATTCCCCCATGTCCATAGAAGACAGTACGCTCCGGGTGAAGGCCCCGGAGTTCCCGAGGAAATCTAGTCCTCCGATCAACTTTCCTCATTCAACTACATCACCCGCTCTGATGGTGGGGATGCAGCGTGCTTCGTTGCGGGCACCAAAGACAAAGCAACCTGAGATGGTGAAGGTACCTCGGCACCCGGAGGCCATCGTGCAGCCAGGAGAAGGTGAGCGAGATGTGATGCCGCCTCTAGCCAGGTTGCAGAGACTTTTCTCCCAGAGAGTCGCCCGTGAATATGGGTGGGAGTACCCCTACTTGCCTCGGGACTTATTGTATGAAGTCGAGGTCCTGCGACCAAGGTGGTATGACGAGTTTGTATGGGAAAAGCTTAAAGTACCCCATGCCAGGCGATACCTGTCATGTTCGCCGCCTGTGTCTAAAAAGTTCAAGGACTGCAGAGCTGATTGGAGACTTGGGCGCCATATTCATGCCGATAAGGTGCTCATCTGCAGGAAAGAAGGAGAGGATGTCGAGTATTCGGTGGAAGTGTTTGACGGGCACCTGAAGCCCCTGTTTCTGCCGGATCCAAGGTTCTACTTATAGGAGAAGTGAGCTCCTATCTTGTTGCTGTTGAAACTTTCTGGAAGAGACATTCCCAGACACCTAGAACTGTGCCCTACTTTTGTTTTGATTTGGGCTTTTCTTTTACTCACTGGAGACTTGGGAGCTGTTGTTTTTTTTTCTCCCTTTTCTTCATGTGCCAAAGGCAGAGACTTTTGGGGTAGAGTCAGAGTAGGAAAGCAGGAAGAATGAAGATCTCACCAAGTGTCATTACCGCAGCGCTGTCACCAGGTGGCAGTGTTGTGCAACGGTTGTTTGAAATGTTACACATGCATTACTTACTTATTGGAGTGAGTGGGTCTCTCGGCTGACGGACCCACTCATGCCAAGTTAACACAGAGTGTTAGGATGTGTTTTTTTTTTTGTTTCCCTTCTGCAGGAGATTCGTCGGTCAAGACTAGTGAGTATGGGGTGGTTCTTAGACAGTGACGGGAGGGATTGTATATGTGTACATGACAGATGTTTTATACAAAAGTTTTAATGTTTTATAGTTCCCTTTCCCTGGAGCAGGTCTTGGCACACACAGTATCCAAAATTTGAGGGATAGCCTCTGGGGCCCACTTCATGTCACCACTCCTTGGGAGACATGGGTGTGCACCTGACGCTGGGGACCAGCGTCAAATCACAAGGGGGAGTGTGTAGCGGGGTCTTCAAAGTTAGTGGGATACACCTGGGGGTAGAGAGACCCAGGTGTGTAATTATGTCAGGGATTAGACCCCTTTTTGTTATTCGTGGAGGATTGGGTGGTGCAATATTCTCCTTGGCCTGTGGGTGGCGGGGTACCTACAGGCTCGAGGTAGAATCACTACCACAGTGCTACCCTTTTTGTCCCTTCCTGGAGATGGTACGGCTGGGGCGGGGAACCCGCCGTGGTGTCGATGGGAGGAGATAAAAGGGGGAGACGCCCTCGCCACGAGGTTTTTTGGGGGATCATCTCTTCACGTACCCAGGCGCCCTCGGCCTGGGTGCGGGCGGTTCAAGGTTCCGGCCTGGGCACCCTAGGCCTGGCCGGAATGAAGCTGGAGTTGGAGTCCATCCCAGGCACCTTCAGCCTGGGGTGAGGTACTTTGTAGAAGGCCTGGGACCTGGTGACTTCGACCGGGTCCCGCGAGGGTGAAGTGATTCCAGGGTGCCCCTTGCGAGGGGACCCGCATCTGAGGTGAGGAGGCTGGGGAGGTCACCCGTCTGAAGACTCCGGAGCAGCGTCAACCCGGTGACGGACGGGCCTCCGGTAACTCCCTTGGAGGGTCATCTTCCCCTGATAGGGGCTGCAGCGCAGCGAAGTTGTTCTAATCAAGACTCCTGCAACCCCTGGTCATAGCACAGGGGGTGTAGGGACTACAATCCGGATAGTGCCTCGGCCTGCTCATCCCACCGTATCCTGCCATACATTGTTTGTTGTGGAGCTACGAAATAAAACTAGCAGTTGGACTGTGATCGGTGTATGGACTCTGTCGATGGGAGCAAAGGGAGATTCCAGCATAGCAGGGCTAAGTTCCGCAACCCAATGCACATTTGGCCCGAGGAAGATATTGATACTGGCCTTCACCTCACCCACAGCCATGGGGAGGACATGGGCCGTAGCGCACCTCACTCTCGAAACCCAGGTACCCCTAGACAAGAGCTTTCGGACAACCGATAAACATGTGAAGGGGGTGAGGCCGCTACATTTGCATAAACCCTCCCAAGAGCCAGCCCACTGCTTCCATTGGAGTGGAGTACTGATGCAGGGTGTACTGATACAGCACCCTCCTGGCCCCTCCCAACAGCCATTATCTGCCTGCATTGTGTAGGAAAGCACAGAGACCCAGTGATGACGTCGCTGGGTCTAAAGTAAGGTATGAGATTAAAAAGGGAAAGTTTTATTTAAAAATGTTATTATTTTATTATAAATATTTAAATTGTATTATTTTATTTGTTGATGAGGGGGGGAAATGGGGAATCAGGGAAGTAAAAAAAAAAATTGATAATTAAACTATAGCTTTAAAGGTACGCTCCAGACAAAACTAAAAATGTTGCTCTATAATGCATATGTAGGACACAACGGGGGTTATTTACGAAAGGCAAATCCACTTTGCACTACAAGTGAAAACTACAAGTGCAAAGTGCACTTAAAATTGCACTGAAAGTGCCCTCGGAAGTGCAGTCGCTGTAGATTCGAGGGGGACATGCAAGGAAAATAAAAAACAGCATTTTAGCTTGCACATGATTGGATAATAAAATCAGCAGAGCTTCCCCTCATTTCAGATCTACCCTTCAGACTTACAGCGACTGCACTTCCAAGTGCACTTTCAGTGCAATTTCAAGTGCACTTTGCACTTGCAGTTTGCACTTGTAGTGCAAAGTGGATTTGCCTTTAGTAAATAACCCCCAGTATAGTTTCCTTACAGAAGTCATCCCAAAAACTCCAACTGTGTCTTAAAATTGATCTTATGAAATTGCTACATATACTATTAGTAAAGTAAATGTGGCATCAGAGATAAATAGGTTCAAATTGTTGACTTCCTTTAAAAAAATATATATATATATATTTACCTTGCTGTTATGCTGATGTAGCGGCCTCACTCTCTCTCCATCTTTATCGGTTACACGCCAACTCATGTCTAGGGGTTCCTGGGTTGTGAGAGTGAGATGCGCCACGGCCCATGTCCTCCCCATTGTAGTAGGGAGGTGAAGGCCACTTACTGATGTTTCCTCGGGCCGGTGTGTTCTGTGAATGCACTGAGTCTGTAATTGCAAGCTCACCAGCCTCCCCTTTGTTTCCAGTAACTGGAGTTCACACACCGGAGAAAGGTCCAACACTTGTTTATTTGACACTCCAATACGCAAAGCACAATAAACAGTTCTTTTGCAGCAAACTGGTTGGGACCTATAACCTTGCCAACGGTGGGCCGAGCAGATCAAGGCACTTCCTAAAGTTTCAGTTCTATGCCACTGTACTATGACCAGCGGCGCCTAAGCCAATCCGGCTGTTACAGAACAGGAAAGATGGGGTCTCTTCCAGCAACCCCTATGAACAGCAATGGAGCCCTCTTCGATGCGCTGTGGCCCCTATCAGGGGGGATGTGTCCCCCCAAGAGAGTTCCCAGAGGCCCACTGTCACCGGGTTGGTGCTGCTCCGGGTCTCCAGTGGGTAACCTCTCCGGCCTCCTCACCTCAGGTACGAGTCCCTCCGCTCAGGGACCCTCGGACAGTCCACCTTAGCGGGACCCAGTCGAAGGTACTGGGCCCCAGGCCTCCTCGATAGTACCTCACCCCAGGCTGAAGGTGCCTGGGATGGACGCCAACGTGACTCCGGACCAGGCCCTGGGCACCTGGACCAGACTCCTGGATCTCCAGCACCCAGGCCTAAGGGCCCTGGGTGCGGACCGCAACCCTCCTCCTCCGAGGACCTCCTTCTCCGCAAAGACCTCGTGGCAAGGGCGTCTCCCCCTTTTATCTCCTCCCATCAACGGCCCGGCGGGTTCCCCGCCCCAGCCATACCATCTCCAGGAAGGGACAAAACAGGGAGCACTGCGAAGATGATTCTACCTGAAGCCTGTGGGTACCTCGCCACCCACAGGCAAAGGAGAATATTACATCCTCCAATCCTCCACGAAACAAAAAGGGGTCTGAATCCTAACACAATTATACACCTGGGTCACACTATTGCCCAGGTGTATCCCATCAATTTGAGGACCCCGCTACACACTCCTCCCTGTAATTTGACGCTGGTCCCCAGCGTCAGGTGCACACCCATACCTCCCATAAAGTGGTGGCATGGAGTGAAACCCCTGAAGCAATTCCTCTAAAAAAAAATTTCCCAAGTGCCAAGACCTGCTCAGGGAATGGGGAACATATAAAACAACTTATGTCATAAAACATTTTTAACATCTGCATAATCACAACCCCTCTCCCACACTGTCTAAGAGCCACCCACTCTCAATGATCTTGACTGACGATTCTCCTGCAGGGGAAAGAAAAACAACATCCTAACATAATTTCGTGTCATTTGGGATGAGTGGGCCCGTCAGCCGAGAGACCCACTCACTCCAACAAGCAAGGTGATGTGTGTGTGAAACATTTTCAAACATTTGTTGCGCAACACTGCCACCTGGTGACAGCGCCGCGGTCATGACACTCAACGAATCTTCGTTCTTCCAGCTTTTCCTACTCTGCCACTATTCCCAAATGTCCTTGCCTTTGGCACATGAAGAAAAGGGGAAACACGAAAACACAACAGTCCCCAAGTCTCCAACGAGAAAAAGAAAAGCCCAAACAAAAACAAAAACAGGGCACAGTCCTGCGTGTCTGGGAATGGCTCTTCCAGAAAGTTCAAGTGCACAAAAGAAATAAACAGGAGTTCTTTTCTCCTATAAGTAAAACTTTGGATCCGGCAGGTACAGGGGTTTCAGGTGTTTGTCAAATGCCTCTATCGAATACTCGACATCTTCTCCTTCTCTTCTGCAAATGACTATCTTGTCAGCATGGATATGGCGCCCCAATTTCCATTCAGCCTTGCAGTCCTCAAACCTCTTAGACACTGCCGGCACACATTCCAGGTACCTGCGAGCATGGGGCACCTTCAACTTGTCCCACACAAACTCGTCATACCATCTTGTTCTCCAGACTTCCACCTCATACAGCAAGTCCCGGGGTAGATACGGGTACTCCCACCCATATTCCCGAGCTACTTTATGGCAAAACAGTCTCTGCAAACGGGCCAAAGGTGGCATAGTGGCTTTCTCTCCAGTTCCAGGCAGCACAATAGCTTCCGGATGCCGAGGTACCTTTACCAGCTCCCTGGAAATGACTTTCGGCGCTCTCAGAGAAGCGCGGGGTGTCCCCACAACCAAAGTAGGTGAGGTAACAGTAGCTGAGGACACAGGTGGAGGGGTAGGTTCCCTCGTAAGCTGCGGGTCTTCCACCCGAGGCGTGCTGTCTCCTGTGTACATAGGTGAATCCCGTACCGCACGGGAAGCAAGAAGTGGCACTCTATCCCAGCCCTTGCGGCTGAACAGTTCGTCTATCTCGCCATCATCTCCGCAATCAGACAGCGACTCTAGGTCGGAGGTGTCATACATCTCCGCAGGCAGATATCTTCCGGTGGACACAGAATCAACCTCCCTGGGGGGCTCCACCTCCAATGGGCCCCCGACACCTCCAACCACCACCACAGTCCCAGCCCCTGGCTCACCTGACCCTTGTAGACTGGGATGTCCGGGACTTCCTTCTCGACCGGCGCCATCCAGGCCAGGCAAGCAGCGGGGTGAAGCTCGACCACGTCCATAGGATGCCTGTACTAGGCCAACTTTCCTCTTCGGGGGTGGGAGCAGAGAACTTGTGGCGACCGAGGCAGCATCCTCGGATTTTTCTCTGTTGGGCAGTCCATCGCCCTGGTCAGCGCGCACGGGAACCTCGACAGAGGCCTTGACCTCCCCTTCCGGAGTAGCAGTACCCGTGAGGTGGTTGAGGCGAAGGGCCCGGGGCCTTGCTGTGGACGACTCAACCTCAAAAAGGAATTCTCTGCACTCCTCACATCGCCCGAATGGCTTCAGGGTGACCACCAGTCCCGAGCAGCCGGGACAGATCACACCGAGGGCCTCCGTGTCTCTGCAAGTGTACAGAGCCAACCGCCCTCGGGGCCTAAGTCTTATCCCCGTGTCTGTGATGGGGGCAGCAAAGGAAGTCATTCTCGTGGGGTGAGGAACCATAATCCACGGGGCACTTGAGGTCATCCCGACTATCTGCTGCTCCATCATGCACTGACCCCGCGCCGGAGTCTCCACGTGTATCCCCACACTTGGCCAGACTCCTCCCATGAGCTGTACATTTTCGCGGGCTTCTTCTTGACTCCGCCCACGAACGATGTCGCCATGGGGTGCCTCGTGGCGCAGTGCGTTAACAGTCCCCACGTGCAGTACGTCACACGGCTGGACCTCTCCCTTTTTCCGCTCCTCCGCATGGGCCTTTCCCTTGTTAGGGTCATTTCCACAACTCCGAGCAGGGACGCACTTTGGCCAGTAATATGGCCGATCTGCTCGGAACTCCTCTGGGCAGCAAAGTTCAAATGTAGACATTCTCAAGTCCATCTCTAGAACACACTCTATCCCGGACTCACGAGCCCCCACGTGTAGCGGCCTCACTCTCTCTCCATCTTTATCGGTTACACGCCAACTCATGTCTAGGGGTTCCTGGGTTGTGAGAGTGAGATGCGCCACGGCCCATGTCCTCCCCATTGTAGTAGGGAGGTGAAGGCCACTTACTGATGTTTCCTCGGGCCGGTGTGTTCTGTGAATGCACTGAGTCTGTAATTGCAAGCTCACCAGCCTCCCCTTTGTTTCCAGTAACTGGAGTTCACACACCGGAGAAAGGTCCAACACTTGTTTATTTGACACTCCAATACGCAAAGCACAATAAACAGTTCTTTTGCAGCAAACTGGTTGGGACCTATAACCTTGCCAACGGTGGGCCGAGCAGATCAAGGCACTTCCTAAAGTTTCAGTTCTATGCCACTGTACTATGACCAGCGGCGCCTAAGCCAATCCGGCTGTTACAGAACAGGAAAGATGGGGTCTCTTCCAGCAACCCCTATGAACAGCAATGGAGCCCTCTTCGATGCACTGTGGCCCCTATCAGGGGGGATGTGTCCCCCCAAGAGAGTTCCCAGAGGCCCACTGTCACCGGGTTGGTGCTGCTCCGGGTCTCCAGTGGGTAACCTCTCCGGCCTCCTCACCTCAGGTACGAGTCCCTCCGCTCAGGGACCCTCGGACAGTCCACCTTAGCGGGACCCAGTCGAAGGTACTGGGCCCCAGGCCTCCTCGATAGTACCTCACCCCAGGCTGAAGGTGCCTGGGATGGACGCCAACGTGACTCCGGACCAGGCCCTGGGCACCTGGACCAGACTCCTGGATCTCCAGCACCCAGGCCTAAGGGCCCTGGGTGCGGACCGCAACCCTCCTCCTCCGAGGACCTCCTTCTCCGCAAAGACCTCGTGGCAAGGGCGTCTCCCCCTTTTATCTCCTCCCATCAACGGCCCGGCGTGTTCCCCGTCCCAGCCATACCATCTCCAGGAAGGGACAAAACAGGGAGCACTGCGAAGATGATTCTACCTGAAGCCTGTGGGTACCTCGCCACCCACAGGCAAAGGAGAATATTACATCCTCCAATCCTCCACGAAACAAAAAGGGGTCTGAATCCTAACACAATTATACACCTGGGTCACACTATTGCCCAGGTGTATCCCATCAATTTGAGGACCCCGCTACACTGATATAGAGGCTAAGCCAGAACAAGTAAAGTAGGCAAATCAGGAAAGCTAAAGTAAAGTTGAAAGTCGGATTGAGGAGATGGACCCATGAGTACCCCCTGATCCATCATGAACTGAAACAGCTGCACCATCCATCACCCACCTGGAGCACTTACTTTATTACCTGCACCCATACATACAAGGTGTATAGGAAACATGTATCGACAGAAGCATGGAGGCTGCCATTGCTGACCTCTCATTCTAAAAATACTAGTTGCTTGGCTGTCATGCTGACCCTCTTTCTTCAATACCTTACAAATATGCAGACCAGGACTTCTGCCTTTCTCTGACTATCCTGAACGGCATACTTGCTCTGGGTTGGTGTATTTCTGAACGTGATAGTTACCTGGCTGTCAAGCTGGTTTCAGTACTGGTCTGGGACAAGTATGCAGAAAAGGAGTTCTGGTTCTACTCTTATCTACTTGTTTCAGGTTAATGAATATAACCAGATTGATAGGCAGGCAACATGCATTTTTAGAAGGTGGTCAGCAATGGCAACCTTCTCATGACAGCTTTCCTCTAAAATATAATTATGTGCAGTTCTTTATGGAAATAGTGTACTCTCCAATTTCTTAAAAGCCCATTCACACAGGGGCGGCACGACTCGTGCCGCGACTGTGCTGGGCGATCTCAAGATGACTTCAAAGCAGACTTCCAAAATGACTTCTGTATTGAAGTCAATGGAAGTCGCCTTGAAGTCGTCTTGAAGTAGTACAGGAACCTTTTTCTAAGTCGGAGCGACTTCAGTCGCTCCTATTAGAACGGTTCCATTGTACAGAATGGGACGCGACTCGTCAGGCAGCTGAGACGCCTGATGAGTCGCCCCTGTGTGAATGGGGTCTAACTGTGTGTAAAAACAGCACCAAACTCTGCCCCTCTGACTTGCAACAAATACACCATATGACCAAAAGGATTGTGGACATCTGACCATAACACATACAAGCTGGTTGGACATGTTGTTCCAAAACCATGGGTATTATTATAGAGTTGGCTGTAAGAGCTTCCATTCTTTTAGGAAGGCTTTCTACAATATTTTGGGGAGTGTCTCTGAGAATTCGTACCCAATCGGCCAATTAGGCATTTGTGAGGTCAAGTACTAATGATGAAGCAGAAGACCTGGCTCACGATCAGCATTTCAGTTCATCCCAATAGTGTTCAGTAGGGTTGAGGTCAAACTGAGTTCCTCCAAACCCAACTGATCAAGCCATGTCTTTATGGAGCTGGTAGTCATCAGAATCACAGTCATGCTAAAAAAGAAAAGGGTCTTTCCCAAACTGCATCTACAAGGTTGGCAAATGTCTTTGTATGCTGTAGTATTAACAATACCCTTCACTGGAAACACCTGAATCCCATAATTCATATACCTGTAGAGTGGAACAGGGGCTGGTAAGACCTTGTATAGTGAAATAGGCGCCTATAACACCTTGTATAGTGGAACAGAGGCCAGTAACACCTTGTATAGTGGTACAGGGGCCGGTAAGGACCTTGTATAGTGGAACAGGGGCCAGTAAGGACCTTGTATAGTGGAACAGGGGCCAGTAAGGACCTTGTTTAGTGGAACAGGGGCCGGTAAGACCTTGTTTAGTGGAACAGGGGCCGGTAAGACCTTGTTTAGTGGAACAGGGGCCGGTAAGACCTTGTTTAGTGGAACAGGGGCCGGTAAGACCTTGTTTAGTGGAACAGGGGCCGGTAAGATCTTGTTTAGTGGAACAGGGGCCGGTAAGACCTTGTTTAGTGGAACAGGGGCCGGTAAGACCTTGTTTAGTGGAACAGGGGCCGGTAAAACCTTGTTTAGTGGAACAGGGGCCGGTACAAGACCTTGTATAGTGCAATAGGGGCCAGTAACACCTTGTATAGTGGAGCAGGGGCCAGTAACACCTTGTATAGTGGAGCAGGGGCCAGTAACACCTTGTATAGTGGAACAGGGGCCAGTAAACACCTTGTATAGTGGAACAGGGGCCAGTAACACCTTGTATAGTGGAACAGGGGCCAGTAACACCTTATATAGTGGAACAGGGGCCAGTAACACCTTGTATAGTGGAACAGGGGCCAGTAACACCTTGTATAGTGGAACAGGGGCCAGTAAGGACCTTGTATAGTGGAACAGGGGCCAGTAAGGACCTTGTTTAGTGGAACAGGGGCCGGTAAGGACCTTGTTTAGTGGAACAGGGGCCGGTAAGGACCTTGTTTAGTGGAACAGGGGCCGGTAAGGACCTTGTTTAGTGGAACAGGGGCCGGTAAGACCTTGTTTAGTGGAACAGGGGCCGGTAAGACCTTGTTTAGTGGAACAGGGGCCGGTAAGACCTTGTTTAGTGGAACAGGGGCCGGTAAGACCTTGTTTAGTGGAACAGGGGCTGGTACAAGACCTTGTTTAGTGGAACAGGGGCCAGTATCACCTTGTATAGTGGAACAGGGGCCAGTAACACCTTGTATAGTGGAACAGGGGCCAGTAACACCTTGTATAGTGGAACAGGGGCCAGTAACACCTTGTATAGTGGAACAGGGGCCAGTAACACCTTGTATAGTGGAACAGGGGCCAGTAACACCTTGTATAGTGGAACAGGGGCCAGTAACACCTTGTATAGTGGAACAGGGGCCAGTAGGAGCTTGTATAGTGGAACAGGGGCTGGTAAGACCTTGTATAGTGGAACAGGGGCCGGTAACACCTTGTATAGTGGAACAGGGCCGGTAACACCTTGTATAGTGGAACAGGGGCCAGTAACACCTTGTATAGTGGAACAGGGGCCAGTAACACCGTGTTTAGTGGAACAGGGGCCAGTAGGACCTTGTATAGTGGAACAGGAGCCGTTAGGACCTTGTATAGTGGAACAGGGGCCAGTAAGACCTTGTATAGTGGAACAGGGGCCAGTAACACCTTGTATAGTGGAACAGGGGCCAGTAACACCTTGTATAGTGGAACAGGGGCCAGTAACACCTTGTATAGTGGAACAGGGGCCAGTAACACCGTGTTTAGTGGAACAGGGGCCAGTAGGACCTTGTATAGTGGAACAGGAGCCGTTAGGACCTTGTATAGTGGAACAGGGGCCAGTAAGACCTTGTTTAGTTGAACAGGGCCCAGTAACACAGCAAGAATCCTCGGTTAAGCCTTGCTACAAAACTGCATAGAGTGCTAAAAAAAAAAGAAGAAAAACAGGGTTGAAACATTTATTGAGCAAGATTAAAAGCCTCTAACCAGGTTCGGCAAGGTCATCATATGTCACACCAAGCTGTGTTCCTGATTTTGATCAGACAGGCACGCTGTTCACAAAGTAGGTGACCTCCCTCGATTAAACATATAGAAGTGAGTTATGGAGCTTTTCCTGCCCACTGCAGCGTAAGAAACAGCCTGGCACCCTCCCTGAGAATGATGGCTTCTACAGATCACCATTTTAAGCTCTCAACAACCAGAGATCATTTCATTCTAGATGTGCTGACCAAATTTAGAGGAGTTGTACCCCCTCCCGCCTTAATTTTTATTTTTTTATCCTTTCTTATAATTTTTGCTGGGTTGTCTGTAATAAATACGCTCACCCACCCATCAAATGCAGCATTGAGCACTGCTTTCCCGCTGCACACTAGGTCCCGTGCCGCCATGTTCCTCTGTAATGTCATCGGGAGCTAGGTGGTTATTGCAGCCATACCCTGATGACGTGTCACTAGGTCCTTCCTCCTCTAGGGTTGTGATGCCTCAGCCAGTGCTTCCTGGGATATCTATTATGGATATCACAAGCGGCTGCAGTAGTGACTGATGTCACCTAGGCGAGAATAGAGGCAGGGACGGTGTGGATCATAAATTGTCACTTTTTATGATTAAGGAAAGAGAAGGAATACAATGGGACAAAGGGGTATTTTGGAGTGAAGATTTATACGTCTATGACTAAACTGATAAATCTTTACATTTTTTAAGGGCATATATTTTTGATTGTATTACACAAAAATGTTCTTCATCAAATGTTTTCATTTTTGTAAGTGCCCTTTTATATCTTTGAGTTGCCGTAATAAAGTGGCAACGCATATTACGGGTGTTTATGCTTTGCAGTGCCATTTATTTTGAATGTCACCCCAATGCAATAAGGCAACACACATAAGTTGCAGTGCAATTTCAATTTAGTTTTAGTCATAGTCTTTTGACTAAAATGCCATTTTAGTTGTTAGTCTCATTTTAGTCTTCTGAATTGTTTTAGTCATATTTTAGTCAACTAAAATCTCATACATTTTAGTCAACTAAAATCTAATGGGTTTAGTTAAATTATAATGCATTATTTAAACATTTCTCTAGAATTTCCAAACTAATTACCGTATTTACTCCTTTAGTAAAAATCTAATAACATGTTATTATTTCTGGTATTAAGATTTGAACATGCACTACAGACACTGATTTAGCCATTGTGATATATAACATCTTTATACATAAAATTAAGTTTCATAAACAAACAAAAATATTGCTTTTTGACAAACGGAAGAGCAACTTTAAAATACAAAAAAACAAACAAAAAAAACAAAAACTGTAATGCCATTGCACATATTACCTGAATATATTACCAACATTAAATATTAAGAAAAAATATAAGAAAAGCCTTTTTCTTATTTTTTTTTCTCTTTCAGCTTAGTAGATGCCCCTTACTTATCCTTATGCGGCAGTGCAATAGTGCAATATATGTTTAAAGGGGTTGTAAATGTTCGTTTTTTATTTTCTAAATAGGTTCCCTTAAGCTAGTGCATTGTTGGTTCACTTACCTTTTCCTTAGATTTCTCTTCTAAATGTTTTTTTTTCTTTGTTTTCTTTGTCTGAATTTCTCACTTCCTGTTCCTCCTCAGTAAGCTGTTCAGTAAGCTGTTCTGGCTGACTAAACACCACTTGGATGATGGTGTGAAGTTTAGTGAGGAGAAACAGGAAGTGAGAAATTCAGACAAAGAAAAAAAACATTTAGAAGGTAAATCAAAGGAAAGGGTAAGTGAACCAACAATGCACGAGTTTAAAGGAACCTATTTAGAAAATAAAAAACAAACCTTTACAACCCCTTTAACCAATTCCTTACCGGGCCTATTATGGCACTTCTCTCCTACATGCAAAAATCATAATTTTTTTGCTAGAAAATTACTCTGAACCCCCAAACATTATATATGTTTTTTTTTTTAGCAGACACCCTAGGGAATAAAATGGTGGTCATTGCAACTTTTTATCTTGCACAGTATTTGCGCAATCATTTTTCAAACGCATTTTTTTGGGGAAAAAAAAACGGTTTCATGAATTAAAAAATATTTAATATAGCCCAATTTTTTTTGCATAATATGAAAGATGAAGTTACGCCGAGTAAATAGATACCTAACATGTCACCCTTCAAAATTGCACACGCTCGTGGAATGGCGCCAAACTTAGGTACTTAAAAATCCTCATGGGCGACGCTTTAATTTTTTTTACTGGTCACATGTTTTGAGATACAGAGGAGGTCTAGGGCTAGAATTATTGCTCTTGCTCTAACGTTGGCTTCTATACCTCACTTGACTTACATATGCGTTCGCTTCTGCGTGCGAGCTACCAGGGATAGTTTTTTATAAAAAATATAATAATTTGATCACTTTTATTCCTATTACAGGGAATGTAAACAACCCTTGTAATAGGAATAAGCATGACAGGACCCCTTTACAGTGAGATATGGGGTCAATAAGACCCCACATCTCACCTCTAGGCTGGGAAGCCTGAAATAGAAAAAAAAAAACGATCCTGGCTCGGGTCGTGACGTCATAACATCGCGCCCGGCCTCCGAACGATCATAGAGACTCCGGCGACCATCTGGTCTGCCGGAAATCTCTATGGTAGGTAGCTAGGGCCGGCGGATCTGTTCTCCGACTCACCGATCACACAGATGAGTCGGTAGAAGCACCGGAGGGCGGCGGGAGGGGGGGCGTTCCCTCTTGCCGCCTGTAAGAATGATCAAGCGGTGGAACAGCCATTATGATCATTCTTACGGTGCACAGAATCGCCGGCTGAAAATGCCAATATCTGAATGATGCCTGTAGCTGCAGGCATCATTCAGATATACCACCATAAAGCCCAGGACGTCCATGGACGTCCGTCCGGTACGAAGTGGTTAAACTCTATTGTGCTATTATTATAGGCTCTGGATGGAATTGTGTTGCCGATTTAGAAATGACCAGCAGAGCAGTGTTAATTTTGATGTAAATTTTCGATTTAGTTTTAGTCAGTCTTTTGACTAAAACTCCATTTTAGGTTTAGTCGACAAAATTAACTCCGATCGCAATGCACATTAACATGCTGCAAAAATGTCAATTTCATGTAAAATGTCAATTTTTTTTACAGTCCTGAAGGCCACAACACATCCCAGCGCAAACTAGTGCATTGCAGTGTGTTGTGTTAAAAATCTTGTGCCATGTCTGATTTTTTGGAGCTTTTTATTGTGTTGCCTTATCACAACATATAATGCACTGAAAAAATGTAAATTTCATACTTTTAGCTCAGTTCTGCAGGTTACAAATCTATATTTTGTACATTTTAGCCCCTTGCTTATCCCTTAGTTAACCATAATTAGTCAAATCCCTCTTGCCTTATTTTTTATATATTTTTTGCAGATTTTCTTAAAACGTTTGTTGTAAATTACTTAAAGTAGAACTATAGGCAAACTTTCTTTTTCATTTTGGATAAAGCAAGGGAGGCTGATAACTCTTGTAAGATTCTTTTTTTGCCATCTCTGTTCCATTGCAGGGATATTTCCCTTGACTTCCTGTCCCATAGCCAAACAGGAAGTAAGAGGAAATCCCTGCAAATTAAAGTGATTGTAAAGGCAGAAGTTTTTTTTTTATCCTAATGCATTCTATGCATTAAGATAAAAAACCTTCTGTATGCAGCAGCCCTCCTCAGCCCCCCTAATACTTACCGGAGCCCCATCTCTATCCAGCGATGTGCACAAGTGCCTTTCCCTCCTGATTGGCTGGGACACAGCAGAGACCATTGGCCATTGTTTCCCGCTGCTGTCAATCAAAGTCAGCCAATTAAGAGAGAGAGAGAGGGCAGGGCTGAACTGCGGCTCTGTTTCTGAATGGACACACGGAACTGCAGCTCGGTTCGGGTGCCCCCATAGCAAGCTGCTTGCTGTGGGGCCACTCGACAGGAGGGAGGGGCCAGGAGCAGCGAAGAGGAACCCGAGAAGAGGAGGATCTGGGCTGCTCTGTGCAAAACCATTACGGAGAGCAGGTAAGTATAACATGTTTTAAAAAACGTTAAAGACTTTTTAGTTTTACTTTAAGGAAATTCCTTAGGGGACCCCCAGGTCAGCAGAACTAGCGGGGACACAGACAGCAATAATAACTCTCCACTCCATCCAAAATGGAAAAAAAAAAGTTTTGCCTTTAGTTACACTTTTGTTCTACGTTCATTTGTGTTTGAGGCTGGGTTCACATATGAGCACGGAGCTGCTCACAGCAGTGATCCGGTGCGTCTCCATTCACCGTTTCAGCTCCGATTTCAGCCCGAATTTTGGGCTGAATTCGGACCTAAAAATGGACCAAAAGACGCACAAGGCTCCTGTGCAATTCGCACTTAAGCCTCTGCTGAGATGTGTGAATCGGCTCCATAGAGAGCCGGCCACAATCTCCTGCCATGCGAATTGGATGCGGGAAAGCTACATCTAATTCGCAATAGTGTGAACCCAGCCTGAAGTGCCAAAAAATGCTTTGTGCCAGAAACATGATTATTGTGTCTTTGTAAAAGGAACAACTTACAGAATAAATGTTGTAGTTAACCCTAATTAGTTTTTAACCCTAAAAATTGTAGTAAAAATGATAGATAACCCCTATTATTTTTATTTACTCCTTATTCCCTTCCCTTAGTTTTTTTTTTTGTGTTACTAAACCCACAACAGTAAAAGTCTGTATATGCAGTAAAGAATGCTTGTTTTACCCATTGTGGAACCTAAGGGGTTAATCCTCTGCATTGTGTAAAAAGGCTGTTTGATGCTGTCTTCTCTGATCCTCCCCCTTCTCCACTGTCCCCAATCTATCTGCCGATAGAACAGAGCTTTGGGGGCACTCTGCCCATGCTCAGTTTGGTGTGTATTTTTTTTTTGGAAGGGTGCATGTGATTAGCACAGGGCCAATCAGCAGTGTCTAGACCAGGGATCCTCAAACTACGGCCCTCCAGCTGTTGCGGAACTACACATCCCATGAGGCATTACAAAACTCTGACATTCACAGACATGACTAGGCATGATGGGAATTGTAGTTCCTGAACAACTGGAGGGCTGTAGTTTGAAGACCCCTGGTCTAGACAGACCCTCATAGGACCATAAGGGGAGAATGTAAACTCCTCCTACAAATTTTAACCAGACACTGATAGAAGTCACAAGACTGCTATATACTGCTGATGAGAAAAGGTATTTAGCAGTTTATATTTACTAAAATAATTGCATGTCCATGTTCTGTGTACTGTGGGAGACCAGATATAGTGAATGCAGGGTCCTGGGTTTAGTAACACTTTAACTGTTTTGGATTTGTGTTAGTTTTTGTAGCAGTGAACTAAAGAGTTGGGGGGGGGGGGGGGAAGGAAGGGGGGTGGGTTAACTCTTAGAGCCGGTTCACACCAGGGCGACTCAGGATCCGACTTCAGGTCGCCCCGAGACGCCCCAAGTCGCGCTGTAATGTTAGTCTATGGAGCCCTCTTTATGCACACTACAGAAGTCGCTCCGACTTCAAAAAAGGTTCCTGTACTACTTGAAAACGACTTCTAGGCGACTTGTACCCATTGATTTCAATGGAAGTTGCCTCCAAAGTCGGATCAGTGTCTTAACTGAAGCAACTTTACAGGAAGAGAAAATAGTTTTCTCAGGCAAACCCCTCCCTTCCACAGAGCTGATTATTGTTTGATTGGCCACTGGCAAAGTCGCCTGTCCTGGAGGAAACTCGAAGTTGCCTCGAAGTTGCCTCAAAGTTGCCTTGAAGTTGCCTCGAAGTTGCCTTGTAAAGTCGCGCTGGAAGTCGTGTTGCCCCAGTGTGAACCGGCTCTTAAGATATTTATTTACTCCTCATTTCCTTCCTCTAGATTTTTGTTTATCATTTTAGATTTGTAACATTGAATTTAGAGCCGGTTCACACAGGGGCAACACGACTTCCAGCGCGACTTTGGGAGGCAACTTGGACATGACTTGAGTATGAATCACAGCGCGACTCCAGGCAACTTACAAGGCAACTTCAAGTCGCCTCCAGGACAGGAGGCTTTCCAGTGGCCAATCAAACAAGAATCCGCTCTGTGGGAGGGAGGGGAGAGGGAGGGGTTTGCCTGGAAAACTATTTTTACTTCCTGGAAAGTTGCTTCAGGGGATCCGACTTGGAGGCAACTTCCATTGAAATCAATTGGTACAAGTCCCCTAGAAGTCGGATTGAAGTAGTAGAGGAACCTTTTCTGAAGTCGGAGCGACTGCAGTAGTGTGCATTAAGACGGCTCCATTCACTTCCATTACTTTTCTAAACCGCGCAACTTGGGGCGACCTGAAGTCGGATCCCAGGACGCCCCTGTGTGAACTGGCTCTAAGGGTGTTGAGGACCATGGGTGCCAGAGGACCTTGTCCCGACACCGGTGGCCATTGTAAATACTGCAACAGTCTTTCTTTTTTCACTGATAGGCCTCATGCACGCGGAGCTTAAAAAAACACCACGTATATGCGCACATAGACATTTACAGGTGTATTTGAATAGGAGAGTGTACAGGCCAAAAAGAATACACCAAAGGTGCGTTCTGAGAGGAGCTTTTGAGCAGAAAAAAACACGCATATGAATATAAACGAGTCTAAACGCTCAAAAACATGTGCGCATGCGCGTGAATGTATTCCATTGGCCAGGATAAATTAACATTCTGCCCAGTAGAATGCCTTTACGCTCTCCATACACGCATAAACACGCATATATATTGAAGCAGGTATTTTGCCAAATTCTGACAGAACAATGCAGCTTATTTTCATAAGCCTGTGTGCATGAGGCCTTCATTTATTTACTTTAACCCTCTTTGCCTTTTTTTTTACATTTAGGGGGAAGCCCTATGGACAGCCCTCGAAATTTCTCTCCTAGTGCCGCTGCTCATTTCTCCTTTGCATCATCACGCAGGTAACATAACATTTACATCTACCTTTTTGCAGCTGGCTTAGAAAAGCAAGAAAAACCACTAATGTACCAAGAAAGCTAAGAACCCAAGGACAGCCATGGTCGGGAGTCCATGAACTTCATATGGATACTGAATAAATATTCACAACAAATGTGTGTATTATAGTGGGGAAAATAATAATTTGCTCCCCCTGCAGATTTTGTAAGTTTGGCCACTTACAAAGAAATGAAGGGTCTATCATTTTTATCATAGGAGTATTTTATATGATAGAGACAGAATATCAACCAAAAATCCAGAAAAAAAAGTTGCAGTTCAGTGAGTAAAATAAGTATTTGACCCCCAAGCAAAACATGGCTTAGTACTTGGTGGAGAAATCATTGTTGGCAAGCACAGAGATTAGACGTCTCTTGTAGTTGGTGACCAGGTTTACACACATCTCAGGACTCCAGGAGGGATTTTGGTCCACTCTTCTTCACAGATATTCTCTAAATCCTTAAGGTTTCTTGGCTGTCCCTTGGCAACTCGAAGTTTCAGATCCCTTCTTAAATTATCTATAGGATTAAGGTCTGGAGACTGGCTAGGCCACTCCATGACTTGAATGTGCTTCTTCCTGAACCACTCCTTTGTTGCCTTGGTGGTATGTTTTGGGTCATTGTCATGCTGGAAGACCCATCCACGACCCATCTTCTGTATTCTGGATGAGGGAAGGAGGTTCTCATCCAAGATTTTACAACACATGGCCCCGTCCATTGGCCCCTCAATGCGGCAAAGTCGGCCTGCACATTTAGCAGAGAAATCACCTCAAAGCATAATGTTTCTAATGCCGCGTACACACGACCGTTATACATGTCATGGAAAAAAACAACGTTTTTCTCAACGTGATTTTTCGTGTTTCCTCTCAAGCCTGCCTTGCATACACACGTTCATGAAAAAAAACGCTCGAGCAAAGCGCGGTGACGTACAACGGCACTATAAAGGGGAAGTTCCATTCGAATGGCGTCACCCTTTGGGATGCATTTGCTGATCTTCGTGTTAATAAAGTTTGGTGAGAGACGATTCGCGCTTTTCAGTCTTCGTGCTTTTCAGTCCGTTACAGCGTGACGAATGTGCTATCTCCATTACGAACGCTAGTTTTACCAGACCGAGCGCTTCCATCTTATACTTGATTCTGAGCATGCGCGTTTTTTTTCCCTCGTAAAAAGCATACACACGACCGTTTTTCACGACGTTAAAAAGAACGACGTGAAAAACGGCGAGAAAAAATAGAGCAGGCTCTAATTTTTTTTCGGCCATTTTTCTCGTCGAGAAAAATGCTCTGGAGCATACACACCACCGTTTTTCACGACCATTTTAAAAAATTGTGTACGCGGCATTAGTCATAGTCAGCATTTTTCTTCCTCCAAACACAACGAGTTGAGTTAATGCCAAAGAGCTCAATTTTGGTCTCATCTGACCACAGCACTTTCTCCCAATCTGTCTCTGAATCATTTAGATGTTCATTAGCAGACTTCAGACAGACCTGTACATGTGCCTTTTTGATGAGGGGGACCTTTCGGGCGCTGCAGAATTTCAGTCCATGGTGACGTCTTATGTTACCAATGGTTTGTTTGGTGACGGTGGTCCCAATTGCCTTGAGATCATTCACAAACTCCTCCCGTGTAGTTCTGGGCCAATCCCTCACTTTTCTCCTGATCATCCTTACCCCATGAGGCAAAATATTGCATGGAGCTCCAGGCCGAGGGCGATTGATGGTAACTTTGTAGTTCTTCCATTTGCGAATAATCTCTCCAACAGTTTGTCTTCTTCTCACCAAGCTTCTTGCTGATGGTCTTGTAGCCCATTCCAGTCTTGTGCAGGTCTACAATCTTGCCCCTGATGTCCTTTGACAGCTCTTTGGTCTTGCCCATGATGGTGAAGTTTGAATCGAATAAAAAGATTCTGTGGACAGGTGTCTTTTATACATGTAGCGGGCATTTAAATTTGGGGGGGAGCATCTGGGTTATTCAACCCAGATGTACTAATTGTTAGGGAATCTGAGAATCCCTTTTGTGGTTCTTGGAGGACTCTGGTAGTGCAAGGTTCCCTGTGGCCTGCAGGTGGCGTTGTCGCCCTGGGCCGGAGTTGAACCTGCACCGCAAGACTGTTCCTTTTTGTCCTTTCCTCGCTCTCCCCTTCAAAGTACCCCTAGACCGGAGCCAAAGTAACCGCTAAAGAAAAGAGAGAGGGTGAGGCCGCTACATACACATAACGAGTTATCGTTAGAAGCGCCTTCTAAGGCCCCTTTCACACTAGCGGACCGCTAGTATGTCCGCTTTTTCATTCGTCTGTTTACGGATGAAAAAGGGACATACATTGGTCCCTATGAGATCGCGGGTGTCAGCGGATGAACATCCGCTGACACCCGATCTCTTCCGTGTCCGCAATCTCCCGTTTCTGCAGAGGGAGGAAAATCCAATTTTTCAATCCGCCTGCAGAGCGGATCGGATGAACACGGACAGACGGTCTGTGTTCATCCGATCCCCCCATAGGGGAGAGCGGAGATCTGACAGGGCGGTCCCTGCACAGTGTGTGGGGACCGCCTTGTCATCCGCCGGCTCAGCGGGGATCAACGGAGCGATCCCCGCTGAGCAAGCAGAGGTTCACGGGGCGGATCCTCACGGATCCATCCTGTATGAAAGGGGCCTTAAATTGACAGGACTAATATGTGTACCACATGAGCACATATTGTAGCCAGTCTGTGGGAACCAGAATTATTGTTGGTTGGTAAGGGATCAAATACCAGTACTTATTTTACTCACTGAACTGCAACTCAATTTATAATGTTTGTATTGTGTGTTTTTTCTGGATTTTTGGTTGATATTCTGTCTCTATCATTTTAAATACACCTATGATAAATATTATAGTCTCTTCATTTCTTTGTAAGCAAGTGGGCAAACTCACAAAATCTGCAGGGGATCAAATAATTATTTCCCCCACTTTTTCCCTTTGCATTCATAATAACTATAGTGAATATATGATCTAATATCCTCTATTCTGAACTTCATTCCACAGTATACCTGTATGTGATAAAAGAGCAGCATTATATATGTATCTAAACTCAAGAACAACAATGTAATATAGAGTATGTCAGCGTATCAGTCCACCAGTCCATAGGTGGTATCTGTGTTACTTTTCGTTTTTTCTGGATTTATTCTTTATTTTTCACCTGGTGATTCTTCCAGTAATGCCCTTTTTGTCCTGGGGTGACAACACTCACTCACTGTGCTGTATCTATGGAGGAGCAGCATTGTCACCATGGGGTTGATTTACTAAAGCCCTGTACACACGATCGGATATCCTATGGATTTTCGTCCGATGGATTTGTCCATCGGATATCCGATGAAACTGTTTTCCATCAGTCTTGCCTACACACCATCAGTCAAAAAACCGACCGTTCCAAACGCAGTGACGTAAAACACTCCGATGAGCCGAGAAAAATGAAGTTCAATGCTTCTAAGCATGCGTCGACTTGATTCTGAGCATGCGTGGGTTTTTTATCCGATGGACTTGCCCATAGACGATCTGAGTTTTCGATCGGTTTTTTATCCATCGGAAAAATTTAAAACATGTTCTATTTTTAAAAACCGATGGAAAAAAGACCGATGGGTCCCATACACGATCGGTTTGTCTGATGAAAAGAATCCATCGGACGAAAATCCATAGGATATCCGATCGTGTGTACAGGGCTTTAGACTAAAGAGTGCAAAATCTGGTGCAGCTCTGCATAGAAACCAATCAGCTTCCAGGTTTTATTGTCAAAGCTTAACAGAACAAGCGTAAGTTAGAAGCTAATTGTCTCCCATGCACAGCGGCACCAGATTTTGCACTCTCTAGTTTTAGTAAATCAATATGACTGAAAATGTGTAAGGACTATAGAACAACTGCCCTCTCCTCATCTTCATAATATAGTGTGGTGTTCTGTAGTTTTAAAAAATGAGCACGGCATGGCTGGATAATATTGTATGAGATAACACTGCAGAGTGCACAGGACAGCAATAGATTTTTGGCAGGAACTTTTTGGACTCATTTAACAAATACAAAAAAATGCTTCCAATGGTATACCTGATGGACAAAATGGAGAAAATAACAGAAGCTCATTGTTAGGGTTTACATATACTTTTAATACTTAACTATGGGAGGAGATTTCTTCTTTGGTTTCCATCTGGTGCCAGCGATAGGTATTACTGTTAATACATTGGTCATGTGATCTTAGCCAAAGAAGCTTAGAGATCGGCTCTATCTAAACACAGATTCTGCCCCCTAAGCTGTTATAATATGACCAGTGCATCTGGTTACTTGATGGGTACCAGAAGAGTGCCAGAAGTGCATGAAGAACGGTATGATTTAATTGGTATTGCAGAATTTTGGCTTGATTCTTTACATGAATGGGCTGCTCATTTTCCTGGCTATGCTCATTTTCAGAGGGACAAGGTTAACAGAAAAGTTGGTGGTTTTTATTGTCATGCTCCATATAAAAGTGAGTTAAAAAATGATTTTTGTTGATGCAGCGTGTAATAGTGCTGAGTTATTATGGGAGGAGATACACCTGGGTGTGAAAATACATTTTTTTTTATTTTTTTTTTACAATAAGTCCGCATTTGGTAGAATACAGAAATACTACTTTTGCTGCAACACTCATCTTCTCTTGGGTTGTGTCCCCTCTGCTCTGGATGGAATGATACCTAGCATCATACAACACTCTTCCTATGGGTCCAGGCTATCTCTTGGTGGTGCTTAATCATGTTAGCCAGTCATTAAAGCACCATGCTGCAGAGAACAGTGCAGTTCTCTGCAGAATAGAGGGTTGGCAGATGCCACCACAGGGAGAAGAGGCCTTGAGACGTCATGTGATCAGTCAGAAGACAATGGGAAAAAAGGTGTGTATGCAAAAAAAATTATAAAAACTTACGTGTGTATGTGCTTGTGTGTGGTGCTTCAGTGGGGGGGGGGGCTGCCCAACCTGGAGCATAGCTTCAGTTATTGATGTATGTTACAGGTCCCCAAGTAATAGCAGGCTCCTTACTCAGAATTCCAGGCTAAACCTAACTAGTCTTAATAATGCTCTTCCCCCCCTTTCTAACACCTATGCTTACTAGTGTGTAAGAAAGATGTATATATATGCCAATTTTCAGCCGGCTCTAGTCCAGTCATGTGATCTCCCCTGTGACAGCGGCGGCTGCAGGAGAGAACACTGGGAACTCTGGGAGCAGTGTCCTCACCCATAGGCTTCCATGTCCCATCCATTGTCAGCACTTCTCCCCTGCAGCTGTGGCTGATGGACACAGGGGAGCCAGATCACGTGACCGGAACAGAGCAGGCTTAAAATAGGTAAGTATATACATCTTTCTTACACAAGTTAGCATAAGTTTTAGAGGTGGAGAAGACATTTTTTAGGATTAGTTAAGTTTAGCCTGGAATTCTACTTTAACTACCCTGAAACTGACATGGGTACTACTGGAGCAGTAAAAGGGAAATTGAAAAAGTATGATAAGGCAATTTTATGGGATCGTGACCCAAAAAGACAAAATTTAGGTGCCGCTCATTTAGAGAGGTAAAGTCCAACTAGGCCGCTGTGAATGCAGGCAGGGACAGGGAGCTAGTCCTAGCTCTAAGCTGCAGCAATGTCAAAGGAAAAGATCCATAAGCCTCACATCATAAAGCAGATCCATGCGCATGAAGTGAGATGAACGGCAGCCTCAGCCCGGACTACAGTCAGGCCACACCTCCAACGCGTTTCACTCTGCCCCTTGGAGCTTAATCATGGGGAAGCCATGATCCCCATGATTAAGCTCCAAAGGGCGGAGAAAATGCATTGGGGGTGTCGCTTGGCTGGAGGCTGCCAATCATCTCACTCCATGCACATGGGTCTGCTTCATGATGTGTGGCTTATGGATCATTTTGTTTCACAATTTTATGGGATTGTGGTGAAAAGTTTCAGCTAGAAATGATGCTCTTCTTGAAATGTTAATGTCAAACATTGCAGAGCTTAATACAAATGTTCATATAAGGCAGTGGTAGCGAACCTTGGCTCCCCAGGTGTTTTGGAACTACATTTGCCATGATGTTCAACTACACTGCAGAGAGTGCACGAGCATCATGGGAAATGTAGTTCCAAAACATTTGGGATGCCAAGGTTCACCATCACTAATATAAGGCAAAGTCTAGGTAGCACCAACCATAAGCTGTAAACAACTAACTTTTAACAGAAAGACAACACTCATTTAAAAGGCACAGAACAAAAATGGTTGTGTTTTAAAATTGATTCACTGGTAGCGTTTAAAATTGATTCCATGTCAACACATTGCAACATTTGTTCCCCTGGGCAATACATTGCAAAGGCTAAAAACAAAACCTATTTGGCTTTCGGCTAGTGTTAAAAAGGCCATAAACAATTAGAAAAGTGTAACAACAGTATCAAAAATAAAACTCAAAGACCACTTTGATATCTTTTTTTTTTGAGAATACAGCAAAATGAAAAAGGGAAGTTAGGTTTACAAATATTCAAAATGAACAACATGTTACTAAACTTTCTTTAAAGCGTATGCAAAGGCCAATTTTTGTAATTTTGTATTTGTTTTTTCTTTTGGGGGTGGGAAGAACCCTTGTCAGGTTTTTATTACTGCCCTGTGTCCCTGTTAAATATGGTGACCATTTGAAGTTTGGGGCTTCAAGTGAGAGAAAAGCCATCATTTTAAATCATCCCCAGAACAGGAGTAGAGAGCAAATCTTCTGATGGTGACAGCTGTCTAAAGCCCTGTACACACGATCGGATTTCCTATGGATTCTAATCCGATGGATTTTTCCATCGGAAATCCGATGAAGCTGACTTCCATCAGTCTTGCCTACACACCATCAGTCTAAAAACTGATTGTCCCAAACGCCGTGACGTAAAACACTCAGACGAGCCAAGAAAAATGAAGTTCTATGCTTCTGAGCATGCGTCGACTTGATTCTGAGCATGCGTGTTTTTTTTATCCGAAGTAGTTCCCCACAGACGATAGACCGATGGGACCCACACACGATCGGTTTGTCCGATGAAAAAAGTCCATCGGACTGTTTTCATCTGTAAAACCGATCGTGTGTACAGGGCTTAAGAGGGCATTTGCCTCACTTTGGAAAGATTTCTTCTTACTTCCTGTTGTGTCTATGGGACAGGAAGTGAAGGGGAATCTCTCCAGTGGGAAACAGATGGCAAAAAAACAAAACAAAATTGAAAGGGTTTTAACTATTCCCTAGCCTATCCAAAATGAAAAAAAAAGTTTTGGCTTCAGATATAACATGAAGGCTCCATGCACACTGGGCTTAAAAAAAACTCCAGTTCCCTTGGCAGAAAAAAAGCTCTTATAGAGCATTTTTTGTACAAAGTTTAGAGGAGTTTTGCGTTTTTTTTCTGCTATAAATCTCCAATCAGGAACACAAACCAGAAGGTTTTTTTTCCTGCCTCTAAACGCTGAGCTCAAAATATGGCTGTAATCGTCCTAATGTTCATGGAGACATAGGGGAACATTGGGACACATAGAAGAACATTGAGTTGCAGAACACAAAACTCCTGTAGAAGCAGCGATTTTTAGGCCAGTGTGCATGGAGTCTAAAGCCTCGTACACACGACCGTTTTTCTCGGCAAGAAAACTGCTGGGAGAGCTTTTTGTCGAGTAAACCGGTCGTGTTTATGGTTTCTCGACAGGAAAAACTGCCGGGAATCTTGACGAGAAAAATTGAGAACCTGCTCTCTATTTTTCTCGTCAGGATTCTCGGCAAGTGTTTCCTGCAGAGAAAACCGTCCCCAGGTAAGCCCGCGCACGCTCGATGAGACTTCGACGCATGCGCGGTAGCTTACAAGGGTAGTGTAGGGTGAAGCAAGATGGCGTCGACGACATTGAATATGACGAGCGCATGCTCGTCGTAGTCGATGACGTCACCGCATTCTTGCCATTCAAAAGAACGGCGGTTCTTTTGAATGTGCGTGTGTACACAGGGCTTGGCAAGAAAAACTTGCCAGGAATCCCGTCAGGAAAAACAAAGTTTTTTTCCTGACGGGATTCTCGCCCGTGTGTACAGGGCTATATAGTAAAAAGTTCTAGATTTGAACCTGTAGCCTAGTCACTGGGGATGAACAGGCAATTTTGCTGAACTTGATTTATTACTGCAATGCATATGTAGGGCCTTTTTACACTGCTAGGTGCTGCAGTAAGGGTTACAATTATTTTAAGCTCCGATCCCCCCAAAAACAAGCCCTCCTCCTCTTACCTAGACTCCTCTACCCTTTCACATCTCCCCAGCTTCTCAAGCCAGTTTTTCCTAACCTTTTATCCTTGAGGAAGACTTAAAGGGGTTGTAAACCCGGACCAAAAACAAAAAAACCTGCAAGACAAAGGCATAATGAATTACTTACCTGAGATCGAAGCCCCCGCAGCAGTCCTTGTCACCCCCCTCCGGCGGCGACATCTCTCCCGGGGGTTACTTCCGAGTATCGCGGCTCCGGCGCCGTGATTGGCCTGAGCCGCGATGACGTCACTCCCGCACATGCGTGTGGGAGCCGCCGGTAACGGCACACGGACTGAAGCAACGGCACATACGTGCCATTGCTTCAGCTTGCCCCAGTGCGCATGTGCCGATGACATCGGCACATGCAGGGGACAGGGGATATCTCCTAGATATCCTGGGTAGCTACAGGTAAGCCTTAATATAGGCTTACCTGTAGCATAAAGTGGCTTTTAAAGGCTGAAAGTTTTTTACCTTCATGTATTCTATGCACAAAGCTAAAAAACCTTCTGGGTGCAGCTCCCCCGCCCCTTATACTCCCCTGAGCTCGATCCCGATCCTAGCGATGTGCACTAGAGCAGAAGCTCTCCAGGACCTCTGCCACCTCATTGGCTCCTGCTGCTTTCAATCACAGCTAGTGGGGAAAGAGCGGGGGGCGCATGAGTGCCCCCATAGCAAGTGGCTTGCTATAGGGGCATTCAGTAGGGGAAGGGGCCAGTAGCGCTGGTGGGGAACCCAAGAAGAGGAGGATCGGGACTGCTCTGTGCAAAACCACTACACAGAGTAGGTAAATGTGACATGTTTGTTATTTAAAAAAAAGAAAAAAGCTGAACCCTGCTAAAACAAATTCATTGGGGGTCAATGGGAAAAAATGCCCCTTACTTTGGTGGTCAGGATGCTACCCTTATGCCCTGTACACACGATAGGAATTTCCTATGGGCTAAAATCTGATGCAATTTTCTGTCAGAATTCCGTTCAAGCTGTCTTCCATCAGTCTTGCATACACACTGTCAGACAAAATTCCCACCGTCCAAAGCGCGGTGACGTAAAACACTACGATGAGCCGAGAAAAATGAAGTTCAATGCTTCCGAGCGTCAACTTGATTCTGAGCATGCGTGGGTTTTCCACACAGACGATCGGAATTTCCCATAGGATTTTTTTCCATCAGAAAAATTTAAAACGTGTTCGATTTCTAAAATCCTACGGAAAAAAGTCTGATGGGCCCACACACGATAGGAAATTCGGATGAAAAAATTCCATCAGACTTTTTTCATCAGAAATTCCTATCGTGTGTACAAGGCATTAGGATAAAGTTCACACTGGCAATTAAAACGCCCCTCAAATGCCTATGCACATGATACAATAGACAACACACAGTACTGTTCATACTATCAAAACATGAAGCGTTAGCGTTGCTTCAAAATTGAAGCCTTATGTCAAGTCAGGAGGCATTGAAAGCCTTTCAACGCCTCCCATTCAAGTCTATGGTAACGTGCCGCAAATGCTCTGGCAGGCAGTTGCGGGGCGTTAAGTTTAGTTCATTTACTGTAATGGAATAGGCGTTTGTGGAACAGTTTTACCGCGCCTTAATGCTCATCAAACACTTCAAAACTGCCCATGGGGCATTTGGGGAACATTTTTAACTCTAATGCCCATACTAAAGATCATTAAAGCGAGTCCAACACCCATACTAACGCTATAGGAGCATTTGTTAAGCGTTAGAAATTTAGTCAAGTGTGAACAAGCCCTTGCAGACAGCTAAAAAGATCATTGGTGTCTCACAGCTAGCTATGCCAAGTGGCACCATCAAATGGGTAGTAAAACACTCACAGCCCACGGATAGTTTAAACTAAAGAAAAACTTGGACAGCCGCACTCCAAAAAAATTTGTTGGTTCTTTATTTTAAAAAAAAAGGTCACATCAACACATATGACAGCAAAAAACAGCAAGAGGAGCTGAAATCAGTGCTTAATCATAGCTTGATTAAGCACTGATTTGCAGTGTGAAACATGTCAGCTCATCTTGCTGTTTTTTGCTGTCATATGTCTTGTTTTTTTAAATAAAGAACCAACAATTTTTTTTGGAGTGCGGCTGTCCAAGCTTTTCTTTAGTTTCTGCATTGTTATATGCAATCGCCTGCACCCACGGCTTCGGATCCAGTGAGCAGATCAACAGCCACGTCTGAGCGGTAACTTCTTTCCACGGATAGTTTAAGCTGATATTTCATGCATCAACTTATAAGTTGTTGATTTACCCTCACGGTACAACCATAACATTTCACATAGTTCTTATCATATCCAGCCAAGCAGGCATTAGCACATCTGATTTTATAGTTCTCTCGTTTTTTTATTAAATACCAATGTATTACATACAATGTATGTATCTTACAAAATCAATAAAACATTTTAAAAAAAAACCTGTGATGCCAGCATTCATAAGAGTTGGACCATGACTCTCTAGCTTAAAGTGATTGTAAAGCCTCATTTTTTTTTCTATAAAAATAACAAACATGTTCTACTTACCTGCCCTGTGCAGTGGATTTGCACAGAGCAGCCCAGATCCTCCTCTTCACGTGTCCCTCTTTTGCGTTCCTGGCCCCTCCTTCCTGTTGAGTGCCCCCACAGCAAGCAGCTTGCTATGGGGGCACCCTAGCCGAGCTGCAGCTCCATGTGTCCATTCAGACATGGAGCTGCGGTTCGGCCCCACCCCCTCTCTTTCTAGATTGGCTAACAGGCTTTGATTGACAGCAGCAGGAGCCTATGGTGCCACTGCTGTGTCCCAGCCAATTAGGAGGGAGAGTCCCGGGTGGCCAAGACACTCGTGGACATTGCTGGACAGTGATGGGGCTCCAATAAGTATTAGGGGGACTGAAGGGGGCTGCTGCACACAGAAGGTTTTTTATGTTAATGCATAGAATGCATTAACATAAAAAACCTTCTGACTTTACAAACCCTTTAAAGTGATTGTAAACGATCACCTTGTAAAACAACCCATTCAGTTTAAAATAGAAATGAAATGCAAAACATTTTTTGTATAGATCTAAAAATACATTATAAATACCTCTTTTCCCTTTTTTATAAGTGATCACATTCCCTCTGTGCTCAGCTGCATAAGAGCTGGGGGTAGGAGAAGCAGAAACGCACTGATCTTCCTTGTGAATGGCAGTGTCGGGGGAGGGGGTGTCAGGACAAGTCTTATTCATTGAAAGAGAGTACACTAAGTTCCCAGCATAGCTAGAGAACTGTCCACCCTGTGCTTTCCTGCTTAGTGTGGTCAGTTTTTTAATAGGAAAGTAGATGGACTGGCAAGAACACCAGGGATTTCACACAAAGGAAGCAATATAAAGAGAACAGGATACATATTTATACAAGTACATGGTAGTACAGCAGGTTAACATATTCTTTAAAGCCTAACAGGTTTTGTGTTACTTTAACTACTTGCCGACCAGCTCCTGTACATTTACGTTGGCAGAATGGCACGGCTGCGCAAAGTAACGTACCCTTACGTCACTTTGAATTTGCCGCCTGCCGCAAGCTCTATGACCGTGCCCGCGTGACCCACGGACTTGATGTCTGCCGGGTGCCCGCGATCATGTCACGGAGCTGAAGAACGGGGAGATGCCAGTGTAAACACATCTCCCTGTTCTGCCTAGTGACAGGACACTGATCGTCTGCTCCCTCTCATCGGGAGCAGACGATCAGTGTCGTGTCACTGGTAGCCCATCCCCCAGACAGTTAGAATCACTCCCTAGGACACACTTACCCCCTTCAGCGCCCCCTAGTGGTTAACCCCTTCACTGCCAGTGTCATTTACACAGTAATCAGTGCGTTTTTATAGCATGTATAAATGTGAATGGTCCCAAAATAGCGCCAAAAGTGTCCGATGTGTCCACCATAAAGTCGCAGTCTTGATAAAAATCGCTGATCGCCGCCATAACAAGTAAAAAAATATATTAATAAAAATGCCATAAAACTATCCCCTATTTTTTAGACGCTATAACTTTTGAGCAAACCAAGCAATAAATGGTTCTTGCGATTTTTTTTTTTACCAAAAATACGTAGAAGAATACATATTGGCCTGAACTGAGGAAAAAAAAAATTTTTTTCAAAATTGTCGCTCTATTTTTGTTTATAGAGCAAAAAATAAAAAACCGCAGAGGTGATCATATACCACCAAAAGAAAGCTCTATTTGTGGGGAAAAAAAGGCCGTCAATTCTGTTTGGGAGCCACGATCGCGCAATTGTCAGTTAAAGGGACGCAGTGCCGAATCGCAAAAAGTGGCCCGGTCATTTGGCAGCAAAATGGTCTGGGGCTGAAGTGGTTAACCACTTGCCGACCGCCGCACGCCGATATACGTTGGCAGAATGGCCCAGGCAGGCAAATGGGCGTACCTGTACGTCCCTTTGAATTTGCCGCCCGGCGGGCGCTCGCCGCGTGCCTCGTGAGTGTGCCCTCGGGTCCCGGGAACTCGATGTTCCCGGGCGGCCCGCGATTGCGGTCGGCACAGACAGAACAGGGGGATGCCTTTGTAAACAAGGCATTTCCCTGTTCTGCCTAGTGACATGGCGGGAATCTACTGTTCCCTGTGATCGGGAGCAGTGATCGCTGACGTGTCACTGGTAGCCCCTCCCCTCACAGTTAGAATCACTCCCTAGGACACACTTAACCCCTTCAGCACCCCCTAGTGGTTAACCCCTTCCCTGCCAGTGTCATTTACACAGTAATCAGTGCATTTTTATAGCACTGATCGCTGTATAAATGACAATGGTCCCAAAAATGTGTCAAAAGTGTCCGATGTGTCTGCCATAAAGTCGCAGTCATGATAAAAATCGAAGATTGCCGCCATTACTAGTAAAAAAAAAAATAATAATAAAGATGCCATAAAACTACCCCCTATTTTGTAGACGCTATGACTTTTGCGTAAACCAATCAATATACGCTTATTGCGATTTTTTTTTTACCAAAAATATGTAGAAGAATACATATCGGCCTAAACTGAGGAAAAAATTATTTTTTTTATAAAAAAAATTGAGATATTTATTATAGCAAAAAGTAAAAAATATTGTATTTTTTTTTTTTTTTAAATTGACGCTTTTTTGTTTATAGCGCAAAAATTTTTAAATCGCAGAGGTGATCAAATACCACCAAAAGAAAGCTCTATTTGTGGGAAAAAAGGGCCGTCAATTCTGTTTGGGAGCCACGACCGTGCAATTGTCAGTTAAAGCGACGCAGTGCCGAATCGCAAATAGTGGCCCGGTCATTTGGCAGCCAAATGGTCTGGGGCTGAAATGGTTAACCACTTGCCGACCGCCGCACGCCGATATACGTTGTCAGATCGGCCCCGGGAAGGCAAATGGGCGTACCTGTACGTCCCTTTGAATTTGTTTGGGTACAGCGTCGCACGACCGCGCAGTTGTCGGTTAAAGCGACGCAGTTGCCGAATCGCAAAAAATAGCCCGGTCATTTAGCAGCCAATTCTTCCGGGGCTAAAGTGGTTAAATAGATTGTTTGGGCCACCTTGGTGGCAAATTATTTAAGGTTACACACAAAGCTGGAGTTAGGCTTTAAATCAGCAAGATGTGTTCTTGTATTAAAAAAAAAACGTATTGACTCTAGAGAGGGAGACATAATCTTGCCCCCTATTAAGGATTAGGAAGACCTCTTCTTGAGTTTGCAGTTCAGTTTTAGGTACGGGTTTACAGAGATAATGTTGTGAACCTGAAAAGAGTGCAGAGAAGGACAATTAAGAGAAGGACAATTAAACTAATAAGGGACAAGAAGGAGCTTAGTTAAAGGAAAGATTAACTGAATTTAGTCTCCCTTGAGAAGGCATGGCTAGGCATAAATAGTCCATTCAGTAAACTCGCTGGACAGTTGTTCACTTTAAGGTCACTGATAAAGACACAAGGACTCTCTATGGCTAGGTCTACAAGGATTGGCCTTGAATTAAGAAAGAGAGAAGAAAAAGACTTAACCACTTGAGATTACACATAATCAGATGGATAATACAGTATTAAACTATCTTTAAGAGAATAAGGATTGCAGATGGGGCATCTGCTAAACTGATGTTCTATTATAGCATGAATACTAAATATTATTAATGTAGCACCCTGGTTGTAGGTAGGGTTGCTTACAAAATTTAGTTTGCTGGGTGGTAACTAGCCTGGCTAATTGTTAGGGGGATCCACTGCCTTTTCTCTAATGGCCCGTACACACGATCCGAATATCGTACAACAGATCGTACGACTTTTTTCGCTTAATAGTCGCAAGTAGATATTGAATAGGTTACTAAAGTCACAAAAATCCCTGTACGACAGAAAAAATTATCGGAAGTGTTGTAATGTATTTGTATTGTATTTTCGGACGACAACTGTACTGACTAAAAGAAAATCGTACGATCTTGTATCGTATGAAGAAAATATTTGCGCTTGTCCGATCGAATAATATTCGATGAACTGTCGTGATCGGTTCTCGAAAGTAGTGTACACACGATCCGAAAATCGTACGATTCTTCCTCGGACCACCGTTTTTGTACCATTTTCGGAACGTGTGTACAGGCCATTACTCTGGATTTGATGCACCTCTCTCTTCTGTCACTTGGTGGCATTGTTGCCTGTGGCATTAGAATGAACAAGGGCATGGGTTGTCTCAGCCAATTGGCAGGGGTTTCTTTGGCCCCTTGGCCTGCTGGGAGAGCCAATTTATTCGGGAGGAGTCAGGTGATCGAGGGTTCTGTGCTACCTGGACGGCTGTCTGGGTGGACGTGTGTTACAAGGTCCTGGGTTGCTAGGTCAGAAGCCAGAGGCCTATCCCGGGAGCACCTGGTTGCTAGGCTGTCTGAGGAATATCCAGGTTTAGGAGAAGCAGCGTGGGGTTGGGGCTTCAGGCCGGAAGCCCAACCAAGTTGCAGAGGTTCCGCCGGATGGGGAACCGAATTGTTGCCAGCGGTGAGAGAGAAACAGTTGCCATAAGGGACGACCACTCCTGTCGCCAGGGGCAAGTGAGGATCAAGGCCAGAGGTAAAATGGAAGCGGTCGACACCAAGGGACAACCACTCCTGTTATCAGAGGCCAGTGTATGGTAGTCTAAAGAAGTACCAGAGCAGCCTTTTTACCAGCCGGGGACGGTGAAGAAGTGGGAAAGTTTCATCGGAGTGCCAAGCCAGGGACCCAGCGGGTTAGCAGGGGTGAAGCTTGAGGAGTATACAGCGGGTTAGCAATGGAAGAGCTCCGGGGATCCAGTGATGTCTGGGATCTTAAAGTCTAGTGAGAGACCGGGAGCTCAGTGAGTGAAGATCTACAGTGGGATACTGTGAGATGTGAGAGAAGATCTGTAATGCATTACTGTGTGTTGCGTTTATAGATCTCTATTGACTGTTGAAAGTTCAGTTGCCATAGGAGACAGCAGTTTTACAAATACAGTTGCTGCATTCAGCTTAACCGCTTGTCCACCGCCCACCATCAAATGACGGCGGGCGGAAGACTCTATTATTCTGATCGGACATTATATGACGTCGCGCCTTCAGAATCCACTAGGGGGCGCACACACGGCGCGTCGCTGGGGACCCGGTGCGCGTGCCTGGCGGCCGCGATGGCCGCCGGGCACCCGCGAATGCCCAGTAACTGAACAGGAGCGTGGATCTCTGTGTGTAAGCACAGAGATCCACGTCCTGTCAGGGAGAGGGGACCGATGGTGTCTTCCTTGTACATAGGAACAACCATCGGTCACCTCCCCCAGTCAGTCCCCTCCCCCCACAGTAAGAATCACTCCCAGGCAACACATTTAACCCCTTTCTCGCCCCCTAGTGTTAACCCCTTCCCTGCCAGTCACATTTATACAGTAATCAATGCATTTTTATAGCAGGGATCGCTGTATAAATGTGAATGGTCCCAAAAATGTGCCAAAAGTGTCCGATGTGTCCGCCGCAATATCGCAGTTACGATAAAAATCGCTGATCGCCACCATTACTAGTAAAAAAAAAAATTATAAAAATGCGTTAAATCTATTCCCTATTTTGTAGATGCTATAACTTTTGCGCAAACCAATCAATAAACGCTTATTGCGATTTTGTTTTTACCAAAAATATGTAGAAGAATACATATCGGCCTAACCTGAGGAAAAAATTTGTTTAAAAAAAAATGGATATTTATTATAGCAAAAAGTAAAAAATATTGTGTTTCTTTCAAACTTGTCCCTCTTCTTTTGTTTATAGCGCATGAAATAAAAACCGCAGAGGTGATCAAATACCACCAAAAGAAAGCTCTATTTGTGGGAAAAAAATTATAAAAAATTCATTTGGGTACAGTATTGCATGACCGCGCAATTGTCATTCAAATTGTGACAGCGCTGAAAGCTTAAAAATGGCTTGGGCAGGAAGGGGGTGAAAGGCCCTCTACCTGTATAGCTGTCTGGCTATTATTTTTGCCTCGGAGTCTGCCAATGTCTATTGCATATCTACCTAAGGGTGTCCTGGCTCTAACCCTCTCTCAACCAGTTCTGTTTAAGAGAGAATAAAGCCCTGTACACACGATCGGATTTCCTATGGATTCTAATCCGATGGATTTTTCCATCGGAAATCCGATGAAGCTGACTTCCATCAGTCTTGCCTACACACCATCAGTCAAAAATCCGACCGTTCCAAACGCTGTGACGTAAAACACTCCGACAAGCCGAGAAAAATGAAGTTCAATGCTTCTGAGCATGCGTCAACTTGATTCTGAGCATGCGTGGGTTTTTTGTCCGATGGAGTTTCACACAGACGATCGGAATTTGCTATCGTTTTTTTTCCCATCGGATAAATTTAAAACATGTTCTATTTTTTCTCACCGATGGAAAAAAGACCGATGGGGCCCATACACGATCGGTTTATCCGATGAGAAAAGTCCATCGGACTGTTTTCAACGGTAAAACCGATCGTGTGTACAGGGCATAAATCTTTTACTTGCATTCAAAAAGTGACTGGCGCCCATGTTTCCAACTTGCATTACATCCACCATGCCTAATAACCCACATTTCGAGGAAGGATGTCAGCTCTCCCTGACTCTGGAGGTCACCATTAGGCCTTTAGGGGTCGCTACATTAATATCGCTACATTAATAATATATATTATTTATATAATGTGATTGTATTTGACATAATTTTAGAGTAGAGTGAGCAGTAAGCATTTATAAAATTTTAATAATAAGGAACATAATGACCAATAATTGGTAGGAAGTCTCCCTGCTGGTTACTGCTTACAATCCAATATCACACTGTTTCTTTGCTCACTGCGCTGGTTGTCTGTCAAATGAACAATTTTTTAGAATTTTACTTATCCTTTTTTTTTGTTAGATATTTGCTGTGGATGCATAAAACATAATAGATAGGTTGAATGAAATGCCTTTCCCGGAGAAAATGCAGTTCCAACCTCCTTTCAGTTCTGAGTGGAGGCCTGAGCATGTTACCTTTACTGATGGGTCAGAGCAGAGTTCAGGTCTGGCAGCTCCACTCTTTAAGATCACATGACCAAGTGCCTAGGCTTTCAAACATGTGGCCAAGGCTAAAGGGAAGTAGGAGGAGCTTTTACCAGTTCCACTTACCATGTTTATAGGTACTGTGTAGATCAGAGAGGAAAATAATTGTGTATACAATCAATTTGGTAACAAATATGGGAAAAAAATAAATTTCAGTGCTGACCACATGTGTAGAGGCCTAAGCATATGATCTTTACCTACCCTAGATTGTCAAAAGTATCGAGACGCTTGCCTTTACACGCACATGAATTTTAATGGCATCTCAGTCTTAGTCCGTAGCGTTCACCATTGAGTTGGCCCACCCTTTGCAGCTATAACAGCTTCAACTCTTCTGGGAAGACTGTCCACAAGGTTTAGGAGTGTGTCTATGGGAATGTTTGACCATTCTTCCAGAAGTGCATATATGAGGTCAGGCACTAATGTTGGACAAGAAGGCCTGGCTCGCAATCTCCTCTCTAATTCATCCCAAAGGTTTTCTATCGGGTTGAGGTCAAGTTCCTCCACCCCAAACTTGCTCATCCATGTCTTTATGGACCTTGCTTTGTACACTGGTCCAAATCATTTGGTGGGGGGGGGGGGGGAGATTATGGTGTGGGGTGGTTTTTCAGGGGTTGGGCTTGGCCCCTTACTTCCAGTGAAGGGAACTCTCAAGGTGAACTCTCAGGATACCAAAATATTTTGGACAATTTCATGCTCCCAACTTTGTGGGAACAGTTTGGGGGATGGCCCCTTCCTGTTCCAACATGACTGCTCACCAGTGCACAAATCAAGGTCCATAAAGACATGGATGAGGGAGTTTGGGGTGGAGGAACTTGACTAGCCTGCACAGAGTCCTGCCCTCAAGACTGGGATGCCATTAACCTGACCTCAACCCCTTTGGGATGAATTAGAGCGAAGACTGTGAGCCAGGCCTTCTCGTCCAACATCAGTGCCTGACCTCACAAATGCGCTTCTGGAAGAATAGTCAAACATTCCCAGAGACACACTCCTAAACCTTGTGGACCGTCTTTCTAGAAGAGTTAAAGCTGTTATAGCTGCAAAGGGTGGGCCAACTCAATATTGAACCCTACGGACTAAAGCCTCGTACACACGGCCGGTTTTCTCGACAAGAAAACTGCTGGGAGAGCTTTTTGCAGAGAAAACCGTTCGTGTGTATGGTTTCTCGTCGGAAAAACTGCCGGGAATCTCGACGAGAAAAATAGAGAACCTGCTCTCTATTTTCTCGTCGGGATTCTCATCGGCCTGTTTCCCGATGAGAAAACCGTGCGTGTGTACAAGGTTTGTATGCTTACCTGTCCCCAGGTAAGCCTGCGCATGCTCGATGAGACATCAACGCATGCTCGGTAGCTTACAAGGGTAGTGTAGGGTGAAGCAAGATGGCGGCGACGGCATCGAATGTAACGAGTGCATACTCGTCGTAGTCGATGACGTCACCACGTTCTTGCCATTCAAAAGAACGGCGGTTCTTTTAAATGTGCGTGTGTACACAGGGCTTGGCAAAGCTTGCCAGGAATCCCGTCAGGAAAAACAAAGTTTTTTTCCTGACGGGATTCTCGCCCATGTGTAGAGGGCTTAAGACTGGGATGCCATTAAAGTTAATTTGCATGTAAAGGCAGGCGTCCCAATACTTTTGGTAATATAGTGTATAGGTATGAGCAATTTTCAGATTTGGCAGCACTACTTTTTATAATAACAAGTGCCTAGGCTATCACACATGTGGCCAAGGCTAAAGTGAAGTAGGAGGAGCTTTTACGAGTTCCACTTACCAGTATCCCAGGGAGGAAAAGAATTGTGTATCGAATCCAACTGGTAACAAATATGTGAAGAGCCTTTACAAGTCTGTTCACACAATATCTGTGTAGTTCTGTGTCGTTCCCATGGTGCTCAGAATATACACATTTCCCTGTTTTGTCTCTGTACAACTGCTGCAAGTACTCAAAAGTACCTGATGATCCTGCCAGAAATATACTTAGCTGATCACACTGCCCAGCAGCACTCTCGCTAAGAAAGGGAAGGAAAGTACAAGGATCCATTCAGAATTCTATTGCTTTGCACAATGTGGTGCCTGAATAGTTTTAAGGGACAACCCTGCGATTAGAAACAATGGAAATGCTTTTATTTAGACTGTTTGATTACTGTCCTCGCCACTTTTTCTGTTATAAATATTTTATTGAATTTTATAATTATCAACAAAATTCTATTAACAGAGCATATACAATAATATAATAGAAATAGATATTCCATTAACAGAACATGTACAATAGAATAGTAGAAAAAGGCGTAATCATTCAGGAAAGTAACTTAAATTTTTTCCTTTGGACGAGAAAAACGATCGTCTGTGTGCTATTTGTCATTTTTCCCGACGGGAAAAACGTCATTAATCACAACGAGAAAAATTAGAACATGCTCTAATTTTTCTCGTCGTGATTCCTGTCATTTTTTTCCGCGGCAGTTTTCCCATAGGAAAACACTGCCGCGGAGCCTACACACGGTCGTTTTTCTCGGCAAGATAAAAAATGACGGGAAAAACGGCCGTGTGTGGGGGAACAAGCCATTCCCTCGTTTTTCCTGTCGTGATTCACGGCAGTGTTTTCACCGCCGTGAATCACGGTCGTGTGTACGCGGCATTATAAATGTAAATTAAAATAGATAAGCTAGCGGATTGTAGGATAAGATTATGTAACATGAAGTGTCATAATCATAGCTTCATGGCAGCTATTTGACAACAAGTAATTACTCTCCACTTTTTATACTCTTTTTTTCCTTTGCTGTATCTTTCTGGTTTTTGGTACTTTCCGATGGCGATCTGTACACATAACAACTCTTTGTGCACAGGACAAACTGGTTGCCGAAATAAATCGCACACTATTTTTATTGTAATTGGTAGTCATGCACAGGGCAGCTTACTGCAGCCCCAGAGGGTAACGTGCATTCAGGTTGAGGTAAGGATTTATTATAACGCTGAACTACAGCAGACAATAAAATATTCCTGTTGAATCCAGTTATGTGTTGGGTAAAACATCACAAAATGTATTTTAAATATATTTCCTTTAAATAGGTGAATCCATGTGTATATTGTCTTCCTGTAATCCCCTGTACAGCAGAACTAAAGCTGGCCATACATTATACAATTTTTGTATTCAATTTCTTTTATATTTACCTTCAATTATGTAGTTCAAGGGCCTGCCTGATTGCATACAAATTGAAAGTGTTTAGGTTTGACCTCATATTATATGGTAAATCCAAAGGAAAACTGTGCAAGAAAATTGTATTCTGTATGGCCAGCCTTAGATTAGGAGAGGGAGGGCCAGGGCTGGGAAGCAATTTTACGTTATTTCATTGCTTTACTTCATTGCACAGTGCCTTTTTTTTCTAACACTGTGAGCTTACCTACAGGAGGGGAGATAGATTGAGCAGAGAGATGCTCTAAACCAGTGGTCTCCAAACTGTGGCCCTGGGGCCAGATGTGGCTCTATGTTTGTCTTTATCCGGCCCTTGAGGCATTTTTCCTGCCACTGACATCAACAATGGGGCACTATTCCTTCCACTGACACCAACGATGGGGCATAACTCCTTACACTGACACCAACAATGGGGCACTATTCCTTCCACTGACACCAACAATGGGGCAGAATTCCTTCCTCTGACAACAAAAATGGGGCACTATTCCTCACAATGACAAATATTTCTCTAGATCTGGCATTGTGTACTCCCACTGGGCACAATCCAGGTCCCCCTAGGTCTGAAGGACAGAAAACTGGTCCTTTCTTTAGAAAATTTGGAGACCTCTGCTCTAAACCCTTGGTTCCCCACCACCGGACCTTTGATATGTGATGTGTGGCCCTTGGACCTCTGTTGTCTGTAATGGGAACATTGATTGATTAGGGTTATAGCATTGATCTCTACTAGCCTCATGTAATATGTTCCCAGTTTTGTATTGTCTTCTGCAGCCATCCCCAGCCAACAATGTAGGATATCGAAAAGGTATAAAATGGTGTAAAACTTTTATTGGGCTTTAAAGCTGAATTCCAGGAATTCAGCTCCTTTGTAACAAATGAAGGCACACTATTAAGTCCAGCGAGGTGCATGACACCTCCTGGGCTTAGCATTATTATTTATATCTGACAGTTTTATGTGTAGCGCCCTGCTCCTGCTGGGTAGACACTATGTGTTAAATTTGGTTGTCTGGTGCCGAAGGGGGAACAGTAGGTGGAATTGGTCAATAGTTTACGCATACGGGAAAAACGTACTTATCAACATCGAAATGTCCTGAAAAAGTTCTATTCCATGTGGCAACCCCGGCTAGACACCCCCGGGCTAGGTCCTACCCAACTGGTGCAAGATAGACTTCTGCAAATGTAATGTGGCGAGTTTAGAAGCATGGTCATGGAAAGTCATAACACTCCCCGTTGCTTTTCATGGGGTTGACGGATAGGTCATGATGGCTTCTTCTGATCATTTAATGTATAGTTTATTAGTGATAGGATTTTGCATTCATTAGGGTTGCAGCAGTTTGTCCCTATACTTTCTATTCACTGCTGTTCAGCTTGTTCCTCCACTATTTTTTGATGATCCAGGACACTCAGTCCAATTTACTGCACTTTGATGTTTAACACTGTGATGCAATACTGCTCTAAGACATGTTAATGCTCATTTACAGGCAGATATTCTCCTATAACTGTCATTGTATTATAGGAAATGAATGCATATTATGTACCTGGACTTTTTGCTGAACATGATTTATGGCGGATTGTATATTTGTTTGGTTTTTCAATAAACTTTTTTTCTGATTTAAAAATTTTAGTTGTCTGAGCTGTAGTTTAGCTCAGAAGGATTATGCTAAATTGTTGGCTCAGTTTCAGTCCAGCTGGGTTGAGCGTTTTTCCACTTGACAGTAGGTGTCACTGTCTCATAGGTCAAGGTTGGAAATGCAGCGGGCTGGATGTATTGGGTATTCCTTTCCCAGAAGTGGCTCAGGGGGCGTAGTCAACCCGCTGTGCATTCTGGGGAGGGGGTACTTAAGGGACAGAGACCGCTCTAGCGGGGTTCGTTTGCCGGATCCTGACCTGAGGGCCCTCCTAGCCTCAGGGATGTGCGAGCCATTCTCGGCCTTGGGGCCTGCTGGCCCGAGGCTCTGCAACTGAGAGAAGGCCCAGGAGTTTCTGGGGCCTACTAGTCCAGGGATGGTCCTACGTGGTCTTGCCTGCAGGAAGAAGCGGAACAATTGGGGACTCAATTGAAGGACGCATCCTGGCATGATCTTGTGGCAGAAGATTGTGAAACGACTCAATGGCACTCATCAAGTCTGTGGCAGAGACTTTGAACGAGCTTCGCACTGGTTGCTAGGCCAGTGAGAGTAGGCCTATCCGGTGGTTGCTGAATTTAGTGTGGAACCGATTTGTCCTCTGGATCTGAGATTGTGCCCGTGATCCGCAAAGCAAGGTACCTGAACCTCCCCTATCCCTCTACCCCTCTGTTGGAACTGTTTAATAAAACTCTTGAAGAAAAAGAAACCAAGTGTTGGTGTGGACATTCATAAAAGCTCTTCAAGAGGGACCCCTGAGACGAGTGTGGTGAACAGAAAGGTAACGGCAGGCCCAAATCTTAAACCAGCGGCCCCTTCGGGGGTATCGCTACATATAGTACTGCAGGAAGACAGCTATCGATATAGTTCTGGGAGCCCACTGCTGATTCTTCTGAGCTACCCATCTTGAACAGGAGATGCAGCTGCTATGCCCATCCCTCCCCTCCTGCAAATTCACAGAAGCCTTTGTATTAACACATTCACAAAATACAAAGACTTCTCTGAATAGGCAACAGAGGGGAGGGGCAGGCATAGCTGCTCTGTGTACCTTTCTTCTCTTTCACAGCCCCAAGTGTCTCCAGTGTAATTTCCAGCAGAGCAATAAACCGGTCAGATATTAATAATAGAGATGAGCCCAGGAGCTGTCATGCAGCTTCTTGGACTTAACTCATAGTGCGCCTTCACTTTTTACAAAGTGGCTGAATTCCTGTAGTTCAGCTTTAATGACAAAGGAGAACATTTAGGTCACCTGCCTGACTATGCTCTCTGGCAGGGATGTCTGTATCACAAGAGTTGCGTAAAAGAATTATAAATCATTTGGTACAGTTAATGTACAGTATACAGTCAGGTCCATAAATATTGGCACATCGACACAATTCTAATCTTTTTGGCTCTATACACCACCACAATGGATTTGCAATTAAAAAAATACGGTGGACGTTAACTGCAGACTTTCAGCTTTAATTTTAGGGTATTTACATCCAAATCAGGTGAACAGTGTAGGAATTACAACAGTTTGTATATGTGCCTCCCACTTTTTAAGGGACCAAAAGTAATGGGACAGATTAACAATCATAAATCAAACTTTCACTTTTTAATACTTGGTTGCAAATCCTTTGCAGTCATTTACAGCCTGAAGTCTGGAACGCGATGACATCACCAGACGCTGGGTTTCATCCCTGGTGATGCTCTGCCAGGCCTCTACTGCAACTGTCTTCAGTTCCTGCTTGTTATTGGGGCATTTTCCCTTCAGTTTTGTCTTCAGCAAGTGAAATGCATGCTCAATCGGATTCAGGTCAGGTGATCGACTTGGCCATTGCATAATATTCCACTTCTTTCCCTTAAAAAACTCTTTGGTTGCTTTCGCAGTATGCTTCGGGTCATTGTCCATCTGCACTGTGAAGCGCCATCCAATGAGTTCTGAAGCATTTACTGAATATGAGCAGATAATAATATTGCGCGAAACACTTCAGAATTCATCCTGCTGCTTTTGTCAGCAGTCACATCATCAATAAATACAAGAGAGAGAACCAGTTCCATTGGCAGCCATACACGCCCACGCCATGACACTACCACCACCATGCTTCACTAATGAGGTGGTATGCTTTGGATCATGAGCAGTTCCTTTCCTTCTCCATACTCTTCTCTTCCTATCACTCTGGTACAAGTTGATCTTGGTCTCATCTGTCCATAGGATGTTGTTCCAGAACTGTGAAGGCTTTTTTAGATGTTGTTTGGCCAACTCTAATCTGGCCTTCCTGTTTGAGGCCCACCAATGGTTTCCATCTTGTGGTGAACCCTCTGTATTCACTCTGGTGAAGTCTTCTCTTGATTGTTGACTTTGACACACATACACCTACCTCCTGGAGAGTGTTCTTGATCTGGCCAACTCACCAGGGAAAGAATTCTTCGGTCATCCACCACAGTTGTTTTCCGTGGTCTTCCGGGTCTTTTGGTGTTGCTGAGCTCACCGGTGCGTTCTTTCTTTTTAAGGATGTTCCAAACAGTCGATTTGGCCACACCTTATGTTTTTGCTATCTCTCTGATGGGTTTGTTTTGTTTTTTCAGCCTAATGATGACTTGCTTCACTGATAGTGACAGCTCTTTGGATCTCATGTTGAGAGTTGACAGCAACAGATTCCAAATGCAAATAGCACACTTGAAATGAACTCTGGACCTTTTATCTGCTCCTTGTAAATGGGATAATGAGGGAATAACACACACCTGGCCATGGAACAGCTGAGAAGCCAATTGTCCCATTACTTTTGGTCCCTTAAAAAGTGGGAGGCACATATACAAACTGTTGTAATTCCTACACCGTTCACCTGATTTGGATGTAAATACCCTCAAATTAAAGCTGAAAGTCTGCAGTTAAAGAACATCTTGTTTGTTTCATTTCAAATCTATTGTGGTGGTGTATAGAGCCAAAAAGATTAGAATTGTGTCGATGTCCCAATATTCATGGTCCTGACTGTATGTACTGATTAATGTCTGCAGCGATGTTTGCTGAGATTTTACGCCTGTATAACTTTTATGTGTTATGCTTATGAAAAACAATAAAGTTAACCTTTAAAAAAGAAAAAAATGTACAGTATATTCATTTCAGCTGTTTGCCTGGAGTTCAGCTCTACATTCTGGTAGCTATGTTTATCCCTTTTGTGTAATTAAACATCATGTCTCCTAATATGCTCTAGGTATGCTGTCTCCCAGTAATACATGGGTAAATGCTCTTACTTTTTTTTAGCAGGACAGATGGCCGTCGTTGGTCCCTTGCCTCCCTTCCATCATCAGGATATGGAACAAATACCCCAAGCTCCACTGTGTCAGTGAGTAATAAATCCTTTTAAAGTGGACCTAAAGTCTAACATTTATGCTCACATTTACACCTCCTTCACTAGTTTGCTTCCTGGCACACAAGCACAGCTTCAGCAGTGCATTACATGGCCACTTCAATAGGTGACATAAAGGTAGAGCCAGCCAGTAGGTAGCTCTTCTGAATACTCACCCTGCCATTTGACAGAGCCCATTTTTCCAACCACTACAGATGTGTTGCAGTGCCAGGAACCAGATGTTCAGAAATATGACGACAGAGCATAAAAACCAACCAAAAGAACTCTTTCAA